>VWYI01000944.1:0-13094 GCA_013399455.1 Anthoscopus minutus | reverse complement strand
AACCGGGCAGCTGCTGTTTTGTGAAGATGCAAGCCACAGAGAACTGTTCTTGTGGACATATCTCCAGAGTGTTGAAAAAGAAGACTCCTTGCCCTATGTGAAATAGAGAAAGATTGTTGTAGAAGTGATAACTGATTTTAAAAATCCCAGATTTCATTTTTGTGTTGTCAGGTGGAAAAGAGATGAGTGGGTGGGGGAGGGAAGTGTTCTAGAGGTTTCATTTGGACTTTTCCTTCTCATTTCCTTTTTAGTTTGTTTTGTTAATAAATTTTCCCTTATAGTCTTAAGTTTAAGCCTGCGTTTTCCTTTCCTCTAAAATCATATCTCACAACGGAACATAAGTAGGCTAGTGGGTTTTGGCTAGCTCTAAACCTACAACATTCTTTGGTGCATTGGCCGGGAAATTTCAAATTGGCAATTTTAAAACCACTACACGTAATTGGCGTTTCCGCCCGGTTCCAACTGAACCTGCCACAATCACCAATCCCATTCAAAGTAATACCATTGGTTTCAATTATTTTCATGCCAGTTTCTTTATTAAATTCTCTCCTAAACAAAGTAAATCAATTTGTGGCTAAAAAATAAATAACCAAAATCCTCCTAGACCTGCTCTATTTGTGTACATATGGCACACATATCCACAATAGTATTAATTTCTTTATTAACAACTACTTTATTTCCCTAATGAAAATATGAACTTCCCAAGAACAGGGCTGCACACTACTGTACACTATTAAACATATCTTTAGTGAAAAAACACCAAAAGAAACAATTCTACCATTCCATGCTTAATTCTGATAACACCATTGACACCAAAGAACATGGCTGAATGCCTTGCTAAACAGAAATGAACTTGGGCACATGCTGGCTTTGCTCAGAGAAGGCCTCAGAAACACCCTGAGGATATCTCCCTGAGCACCAGAGTAATCCTACAAAGAAATAACAATATGCATTAGCTTTTCCTGGATTTGCCTCAGCTTCCACAAAAGCTAAAGCAGTACAGCAGACTTCCCTGCCACAGATGACTCGGAACATGACATGGAAAGAAAAACTAAATAGCCCTATTCCGTCTTTAGGAATAATCACCTTGAGAAAGATGAAAATATCTCTATAAGAGAAGTAGTGTTATTCCAAAACACATGAGAGAAGTGTGTGAAGTTACCTCTTATCTGACATTTTCATTCTAAATAAATATGCCATGTAGCTTTCAGCTAGAATGTGGCACACATTTCTTTTGATTAGCCCATAGGACAAAATAAGATGTTTGGAATATTCCAGATTCCTTCCTTATCAGATTAGGAAAAGTTTGAGCCTCATCACTGAGTGCCCAGGTAGGCACATTTCCACAGATATTGAAAAAACCTAGACAGTAATTTTTCTCCACAGCAAAGTGACAGAAATAATTCTGATTTGCCATAACTATTTTTATACCTCTAATATTTCATAATGCATATACAGGAAAGCTCCTGCATCCCCATCCCATGACATGGTACATGATAAAAATGTCTAGGACTACTTCAACCACCACATTATTCTGAGAAATAATTCTTATTCTACAAACTCTATATTTTGGGGAGGAAACTCAAGCACTCCTCCTAACTGCAGTAAGGACTCCAAATCTGCACTAATCATCTCACACTGCCTTGTATTCAAATTTCTAGTCACATTATCAAGCCACTCATTAAGAAACTCTGATGTCCCATGTTTAATTATCAGAGGACTATGGATTTGAAAATGAAAATGAGTGACTAAGAACAGGGTTTATGTAAAAAAAAAAAGCTTATGTAGCAAGATATTAAATGGGATGGGCATCTCTGTTCTACAGAAAAACAGTTAGCCATGCCTGTATCCCAAACTAATGGCTACAGACACAATATTTGTCTGTTTAGATTATTAATATACTTACCTCAGGTTAAATTTTCAAAATCGATGGCACATGTCGGCTGCAGATAGGGTGGATCTGTGAAGAACCACTGTCACGAGCAGCAAAAGTTAGCAAAGTATTATGGTCCACAGGTATGAAGTTTACCCATCTTTTCCAGTTCATTTATGATATCTACATCAAGGTCACTCCTTCCTTTTGGGGTAGGACAGATAAAAAAACTCAGCAATTCATTTGCTCTCACCTAAGCTTTCATCCTATTTTTTAAATAGACAATCTTCATCACATGTTACAGAAGGGCCAGAAGGCCCAAACAGCTGGAAGTCTATATAATCAGAGTATCTAAATAAGAACACATACAGTCATTTCCTGGACCTGTCAGAAGACTACCTGTTATAGTATCAACACGATTAACTCTTTAACTTCTGTCTCTGTAGACATTCTATTTCCTTGCACTTTGTGATCCTGAAAATAAGAGCCGGCTTCTAGGTAGATGCCTCCTCCCTAATTTCCATGGAAGTTTTGTCATTGACTGACGCAAGAACAGGAGTAAAGCCACTGCAAACAGCACAGTGAGATATCCCACAGTGTTTTAAATCCTCTAAGAAAGATTTACTACATCAGCTCTGGAAAGTACCATGCACATAGCTATTCTTGGTTAATTAACTCACAAAAGAAACCAGGGAGGCGCTTTGTGCTCCACCCACAAAATACTTCAAAGAGTATAGTCACAGGCAAATTGCTCTCCTTTAGGGGAAGAAGACGTCTGCTACTATGTTTGATTTGGTCCTTGTTGTTAAATAATGTTTGGGCACCACAGTAGTAAACAAATTTAAGAAAAAAATATGTGGTTTTTTAAAAAGTAAACATCTTCAGAGCTGTTCCTCTATCCTCTATCATATTTCTAGTGTACTATTTCTATCTTCAGGGAGTGGGACTTATCAAGCCACAACATGTCCCAGGAGCATACAACTGCCTACTCTTGGCTGTTAACAACTTTGCATTCTTGATTGGTCATTTATCCTTCATGAAAAATGTAGAATACCACCAGGATATCAGTACCATTTACAAACATCTTGTGATAGGACAAATGTCAGTGATAAATCAGTTCCTCTATGTAAAATGAAAAATAATGAATTATACATACAGTATATCCTTAAAATCATATGTACATCTGTGTACACCTTCCACAAAGGAAACAAATTAAAAGTAATAAGAGTAAAATTCAGACATGTTGTTTGTCTGTAGCCCTACAACTCTGCAAAAGTTGTGTAAAAGGCCCATCCAAGCAGCAAATGCAGTCTAAATGCCCTTTGAAGTCCAAAGGCTTCCTATATAGTCCCTAAGGGAATAAATCACTTGGCAATTAAGAATTTTCCAATATTATAAAAATATCAGAATTACAAAGGGTAAGCAATAGGTGGAAAATCATAAAAGTAAATTATGTTAAAAAACCAAGACTATGCCTTTCAGATTCTATATCATTATGCAAGCAGGCTTATATAACTAATCATGGATCTACTAAAGTAATTCCCTTTTCTAGCTGTAGTTGTAGAAAGTGAAGTGACTTTGATAAGCCCTCCTATCATACTGATGAAAATAACCATATATTTCTAAACACAAGTTGTCTATTAATACATTTATATTAACATGCTCTATAAACACAGTGGTGGTCCTGCAAAGTATTTTTCAAACAAACTATCTCTGGGAAGAGACAAGGAGGGCAAAAATTTTATCTACTGGAAATACTACATTTCAGATATTTTTTTCATTACATAAGGAATAAAGGTTAAGAAAAAAGAAAACCAGAAAAATTAATCTTCTCAGGATAAAATAAAATGTCTCTTTTTGACACTGGAGAAAGAGATCTGGTCATACCTTTCATGTCTTCCCAAGGCCCAGGAGCCTGGGTTTCAGCAGCATGTCAACCCAAAAGCCTGCAGGCTCTGGGTTCTGAAGGGGGAAAAAAAAAGGGCAGGCAGAGACCAGGCAGGTTTTCTACAGAAATAACTTCACAGCATTCATCTACACCAACAGATTCTTTGGGACCTTTCATGTTTTACCCCCAGTGGTATTCCCAGTGAAAGTCACTATTCCAAACCCATGGGAGCAAATAAAACATCCATCCATCAGCTAGAAGCAAACAGAAACAAGTAACATCCCAAACAGTAGGGGTGAAGGAGTTCAAGGAAAAGACAGAACAGTTTCAGATCAGGCAGGGAAAAATAACAAGGGGTTGGAGGACATAAGGCTGGGAATTCAACACTTTTAAATAACAGAAATAAAAACCCTTTCCAAATTCTGCCCAACCTGTATAAACAGCTACAGCCAAGTCTACTAGCTCCCTATTCTCCAGCTGAATATGTCTGGGTTGCTTTGAGAGATGCAGGTCCTGCACATTCTCAGGAATCTCACTCTCCCTTCACATTCACCCAACAGCTCTGAGGGGAGCTCATCCCAGGCCCTGGAAATTCAAAGAGGGGACCAAGAAAAATTCACAAAAAACCAGTCAACGTGTAGAGCATTCTGCTCTGTAGAGCATGAATGGCATAGCCTCTGGAAGAGGTTCCTGGATCTATCTCTGAACCTGGTTGAACATGTGCAGAACAAACATAGCACCAGTCCACAGGACTCTCAGGGCTCTGACTTAACTGATGAATCCAAGATGTAAAAGCAACCTGCAACTTTACTGCCACAGAATAATCACACTTCCATCATACTCAGACATAGTACATAATGTGCATAACATGATGTTGTATTTACTATTACAGCTGTTGGTTCAGACTGATTTTCTGGGCTGCCCTTATTTCTCTGAGGCTTTCAAGCAATCTGTCCTTTCATGGTAAAACAACCCCTTGCAGAAATTCAGCCAGTCAAGTCCTTCCCTGCAGGCCACAACTGCTTTGCTTAAGGATTCCCCTGAAGTCAGCCCAGCAAGCACATTGCATACTCACAACACAGCTGAGCCTAATGTAAATTAGACGGCAATTCAAGAAACTAAAAAAGGCTGTGTTCTAAACACTGGAGAAGACCCCAGCCTATTGTGATAACTTCTCTTCCTAGTGACACTGATAAAGGAGAAAATATAAACTAAGATAAACAACTATAAAATGTCAAAGAAAATTTAAGTAGTTGCATTGTGTAGCCATGTGTTCAATTTACTGTTTGGCCTATTTAATTTCAAGTAACAGCTCTGAGGAGAGTGGATGTCTATTCATCAACTGTGGATCTTGCAAACTTTTGCCAAGACAAAATGTACAATCTCCATTACAGATAATCTTACCTGTCTGGTGTGGGAAAAGACAAAAAGCCTTTATAACATTTATCTAGATTAAACAGATCGGAGGAAGTACAGCTTGATGCAGTATTTTGTCAGGATAAGAGTATGTTTGCTGACAAATAGAAACAGATTAAATCTGAGACAAAGTGTGCTGCAAACATTTCTCACATGAAACCAAAAAAGGACAAAACATAGAACTGACAGCATAAATGTATAAATTTATTTACAAATACCCTGGTTGGTTTTTTTTAAGTGTGTTTCTAGGCTACTAAGCAGAGTATGAACTTTAGAATGATATATTAGAAAACACAGAACCAAATGTCTCGGTTAGTTAGTACTGGATAAAGGAAGGAAAAACTGAGACAAAAGGGAATTATTCTTAGCAACAGTAAAAAAACTGAAAATAAGCCTTTGGAGACATCATCATCATCACAACTCCTTAAGCTGAAAATAATGCAAAAATTAATCTTTGAATTTCCTTTTTTCCTCTATGTAATTAAAACTAAAAAATTAAAACTTGCTTTAGATTTTTTTGTTTCACATATTATTTTACATAATTTATTATGTAAAATAATAATTTATATATTAATAATTATTAAAATCACACATTATTATTCATCATTATTAAAATAATAATTTACATGTTATTTTACATGGGGGGAACAGAAAACAAGGCTTTTGTTTTCAGACTGTTTTACAAATAAAAAAGGCATACAGTGAGCATATGCAACATCAACCTTCAGGTGTCCAGTTTGTCACAGACCTGACATGAAATTTGAAGAAATATGTTTTTTCAGTCTTCATTAAACCATGCGAAGGAAAATCTGTCATCAGAAAGCCTAAAACTATCTACAAAATTAGATTGTGACATCTGATTCAATTTAGAACAGAAATGCCTTCTTAATATAATCTTCAGAACACTTTTATTCCAAAGGCATAGATCTTTATCAATAAGTGTGTGTGCCCTTGCAATCGACTGTTTGAAATGGTGACTTGTTAAAAATGTTAACCCTCTGATCCCCTTTTACTACTGTCTGACATAAGGCACACTGCCTGGACTTCTCATTTGGTAGATGACAAAAAGCAGCTCAAGAAGTAAAAGAAGCTAAAATGAAGTTCTAACCAATTAACATAAAAAAATGGACAAGGCTAAACAGTTATTTAATTCTGAAAGTTCAAGCAAGTATGTTTACAGAAGTTAGTTTGCAAAATAATAAAGTTGTCCCATAAGAGTACATTCATTCTGCTTAAGGCATTACCTTACTCTGTCTTCTCTGAAACCCACTAGAGATAATAATGGACAGGTATCACCTAAAGAGATAAACCAATAGAGTGGATATAAAAATCACATTTCACTGAAATCAACATCTTATAACCTCTTTGTATAAATCCTCTCAAGCAGTCCCTCAGGATTGACTCCAATGTCGTGCTGTTAAAATTGCTCAGACCTGGAGAACTCAGAGGGTAAGGCTTTTCATTTAAGAACCAGCTGCCACCATATTCAAAGCAAGTTTTACTAAAAAAATGATAGTAAAAAGAAGGTGGGGGGAGAGGAAGGAATTACTGCTCAGAATGGACACTGTCACAGTTGAAACCATACTACCAAATAATTCATTTGAAGGTTTCAAAGTGTCCTAAATTGTGGTTTGAGATCATTTGTTTCTTAGCTGTCAGGCATAGTGTGATAAGGGATGACCTACACTACGCATACAGCACCTACCCAGGAGATTACAAATTGCTGTATATGCAATGTACAAAACACACTACTAGAAAATTCTTCAAAATTTAATATCCACGCACCTTGAACATATTACTCAGAACAGCAAACCCAACAATTCATGAAACAAAGACTACTGCTAAAATTTACGGTCTCATTGAGCAACATGCTTGCTATGCACAGCTGTCTCTCCTCACAAAAAAACACCTACGCTGTTTCAAACAACTTTTTGCAAGGACTTTGCCAACTTAAGCATTTTTTTTGGCCACATGCATAATAATAACATGACAAATATAAGTAAAGATTCTAATGGAAGAACAAACAATTCTTCTTTGTACTGGATATTAATTTCCCCTGTGTGTTTTTGTACAGCCTGTCTTACTGTACTTTCATTTGCATGCTATTTAGTTCAAATTGTACCGTACTAAGAAAAGACTACTCCATTTTTTCCTTAATTGGTAAACTTTTACACTGGCTCCTGGTGAAAAATATCATGGTTTGTGACATGAAACAACAGATGTTCTTAAAATAACACTCAGATATTTCCATCTGCTATCACTCACAAGGAAATGCTGGGCAGAGAACGTGTTCTTATTGGCACTGGGCCCACCAGGGACCTGCCCTACAAAGTGCTGAGCACCCAGAAAATCAATGAGATACAGCACACTCAGCAAATCAAGGACTCTTTCTGAACCAATAAAAAATATGTCTAACACAGTACTGATGAAAAATCACCACTCTATCAAGTGCCAAATGCACCTGCATCATCCATCCTGAAAGGCTAAGCCTATCATTCCCAGAAGTGAACTGGACAGCACTGCCAGACTTGATCAGACACATTTTCATTGATGCTAGACCTCTTTGCCCAGGGGGATGGTTTGTGCTGGTATCTTGTCTTCAAACCCTGCCACCCCATCTCTAAACTCTATCTCTTCCTAATTGATTGGGAATGTGGAAAAATGACTTGTGAGTGGAATTTCAGGGGTCAGTCTGAACCCAAGCAAAGAACCTGTGAACTTTGGCTCAAAACTGGCCTTAACAGCCCAGTCTGTCCTAAGCCAGAATGAATCTCCCAGCTCAAGTCAGGTACATATTCGCCAGTACTACCTCTGTAGTCTACTCTGTACTGCTGAGGCCACATCCAGAGTGCTACATCCAGTTCTGGGCTCACAGATCAAGAAAAACAAGGAACTATTGGAGCCTTCACAGAGGGCTGTGAAGAGGATTATAAGGAACCGCAGCATGTCTAATAGAAGGAAAGGCTGAGGGAGCTGGGCCTGTTCAGGCTGGAGACAAGACAACAAATGTGTTAAGGGTGGGTGTCAGGAGGATGGGACCAGACTCTTTGCAGTGGTGTCCAGCGCAGGACAAGGGACAGTGGGCACAAACTGAAAGACAAAGTTCCACTCCCTGAATAGGTGGAAAAACTTCTTTAGTTGCGAGAGTGACAAAGAATTGGAATAGGCTGCCCAGAGAGGTTGTGGAGTCTTCTCTGGAGATGTCCAAAACCCACCTGGACAGCATGATTCTGTGCAGCCAGCTCCGGGTGAACCTGCTGCAGCAGGGGGTTGGATTAGGGGAACTTCTGAGGTCCCTTTCATCCCAAACCATTCTGTGATTCTGTGCAATCATCTTGTACCCTGTCACAGTTTAACTCCTGTTTGAACTACATCTACACTAATCTTCTAGGAAATCATCCAATCCTCCTTTGAATATCTAAGTGTGAAAATTCCACAACGGACTAGATGCAAAATGGCTTCATTTTATGAAAATATTTATAATTTCCTGTACAGAAGGTCAACAAAATTGGTCCATTTAATCAAATTCCTCAAATTCACTGAATCAGAATTTTTGGGTGAAAAACTATCCCATCTAAATTGTTAAATGCCGTTGCATTAATAGACAGCAGGCTGATATGTATCAAGAAAAAATAGTAAATGTATGCATAGGTTTTATTGAACAAATTAGAATCATATAGCTTTTAATTGTGTGGACCATGAATTACCATGAAAGTATCTCTTCATTTTTCATCTAAGAAACTCCATACTAGGTAGTGCTGTCAATTTTAAATTCTAAGTTTTAACAGACCTTTACTTGATTTACTTATATTTAAGCTTTCTAGTACGTAAATCCAACACCAACATTCCTGTGTTACATATAATAGAGACTAGGAGTTGACAGCATTTCTGGTTAGCTGCCCTCCCTCTTTCAACTGAGGCTTACCCCAGAACTTTATTTTTACACATTTTGTTTCTTCATCTGGTTAATCAAATCTTTTTACTGGTCAGACCTCTTTACTGGTCTTTAGTCCAACCAAATATACTCACAAATCACCTGTGTTAATTTGGTGAAAAAACCGTGGAGATTACAAGCAAATATAATTCAGGAAGACACACTGGTTCCATGGTAGCATGAAAGTCAATGAACCAACCTTGAAACTTGGAAACAATGGGCCCTTTCAGGACAGGCAGCAGAAGGGAGTGACCATTTCTTATTGAGATGGGTCTCTTCAGATTGTTTGCCTCAAATTTGTGAGATTTTTCTTAAGGAGAAAAAGCACACTGTAAATTTGCGTTGCACAAGTTCATTTGATTTTGGAGCCTATTACCAAAATCTCTTGAATTCTGCTTGAGCAACAGCAGCAGCACATATCACAATGAAAGCCAACCTCCTTGAAGCCCTGTTGATTTGTTTGGGGATACACAGTTGCAACACGACACATTAAAGAATTCTGATCTTACAATCATCAGGAAAAAAAAGGAATGGCCTACAGGGCAATATTTTATCCTAAAGAAGAAAATTTTGAAAGAATTTTGGAAAAAAATCAGCAAATTTAGCATGAAAAGAGAAAACTTATCCATCTGAACTGAAAGAAAATGTACAGACCTGCAATGAAAAAAGATACCTGCAGTTTCCCAAAGCCACCTCTGCCCTAGCATCAGAACAAGCTTAGTAATATTTACTAATTTAATTTATTGTAATTTAGACTCTCATTGCATAGCACTTTGAAGGGTTAAACTAGGAAGCAACATAAGAGTTCAGATCTGGTCAAGGGATAACTTAAATTTTAGTGTTTCACGTTGACTAGAATTTCTGAAAATGGAGGAGTGGAAAGAATTTATACTTTGAATTGTCCATTAAGACTGAGTTATTTAGGTAACTTCAGATTAAATAATTTGCTTTTTACAAGATGATTTTACTCATCAGCTCAACAGATGTGACTTCCAGAGCTGCAAGATTAAAATAGCCATGTACCTATAGATGTACCTGGCCATTACCTTGTGGGTTATAATTACAGACCACATCTACCTTCTCTGTATATTGAGCAGACCAGGTGTGTTCTGCCAATGAACACACTTTAGTTAAATTCCCCAGCCTCCTCTCTTCCCTAGCTGCTTTTTTACTTCAGCTATATGCAATAAATGACTGCTCACTTTAAAATTTTAAAGGTTTATTAAACCTCAACGAACACAACAAAGGACTGAATAAGGAAAAAGGGACAACACTGGGAGCATGGCCAATTGCCAGAGGCTTATCTATAAAAAGGCAGATCCACCTTCAGCCAAGTCTGGCACCTCAAATTCTGCCAGTCAACTCTTTTTTGCCATCCACTGGACAGTGGAGACCTTCTTGCAACTTGATTAGAGGTCAGGTGTTGTCATGCCAAGCCTCCCCAGACACAAGTCTTCCCCATTCCCAAATGCCCCATGCAACGGCACACACCCTCCCTCTACATGTCCCTTACAACTATGACAACCAAGGCTGTGCAGGGGCAACAATACAGAGAGGGGGGAAAGGGGATTGTGGGGAGAACAGAGGGTGCCCAAACAACAAATGATAATAACATAACCATACATCAACAAAACTTCTCTTAACACAATATTTATCCCTTAATTGCGAGAGCCAATCATCTTATTACCCATCTCTAACATATAGAAGGCTTGGGAGACAGTAGATGCAGAGGCAGAGATAGCACCTTCCTGGGCCTGCAGAACACAAACATCCAAGAAACCTACAAAAGCTCTAGAAAATATTATTTACTATAGTGATAATAATTGAAATCCCCAAAACAACTAGCCACAAATTTTTGGTTCAAATTCTTGAAGATGTTAAAACTATTTCAAAACAATTGTCGAAAAGCTATGTCTTGAAAGCCTTGTTTTTCACTACTTACTGTGATTGTTCTTTGCATAGAACAGTAGGAAAAATGAAAATCTAAAATCTAGTGAGGAAAATTTAAATAATGTTATAGTTACAGGCCTACAAATCAAACAAAAGCCATTTTGGTGAAGAAAATTAGTGTTTTCTGAGATAATGCTTTGTACTGCAGGCATCATTACAGCACTTTGTAATACAGCGTTATTAACACATGAAGAGACAGAGTAGAGCAGAGCCACTCAGTACAGCAGTCAGACTATACCAGCAGGATAGACTACTAATACATGCACAGGACAATTCTAGGTAAGTATCAGGACTACTGCCCTCTATTCAAGTTAATGTTAGGGACCTGAGTATGTAAAAATGTAGTAATCTTCCTCAAAAGGACTGATATCTGAGCTCACATCACAATGAAACAGACAAATTTTTGTAACAAATAACTGAGTAAGAAAGTTATTAAAATAGATTAGCACTATTTTCTTTTGCTTAAAAACCTCACACAAGGAAAAATTTGATTCTTCGAGCCTGAGCTCTGAGAACATCTACAACACAATGTAGTCACTGCATTATTCTTCAGAGGTAGATAGAAAGCAACAGTGAGAAAGAGCTGCAGTCCACCAGTCCCTGAAAGCATCCTGCTAGCAGCAATCTCCACCAGACAGCTCCTGGGTACTTTTGCCACATTATCACCTACCACACACAGAGCATTATCTGGTTTCAATAGCACTAAACATAAAAAATCATGTTTGTTTGAGAGGCCCTCTTTATTTGTACAGCATTTTGAAGTCAAAGTTTCTGTAACTTTATGTCTTTGCCTTAAGACAATTGTCTATAAGACAATTATTAATACCCTCTCTTGATGACTGTTGATATCATCATGTATTTGTCATGACATAAAATGACTGGAAAGTTGGTATCATCTTAAAAAAATAAAAGCCTAAATGTACCTTGAACTATTCTTTCCACCTTTTCCAACTGGACTACAAACTACTGCTATAATTCTCGTTCCTCCATCTGAAATTTAAGTACCAAAGTCAGTGAAAAGATTTTGAAAGGATGAAACAGTTTTTAGAAGATTAGTTAGAAGAGTGTTTAAACAGCTATGAAACTTGAAGAAAACAGCACGTACACTTAGGCATGTCTCAGCCTGATGCAACTAGAAACGGGTGCTACATAACTCCTTAAACACATAGGGACAAGGGACAAAACACATCTGCTGCAACAACATTCAGCATATTTCCACTGATACTATTCCTAGCTGGCTCAGTTCCTTCACTCTGCTTAGTCAGTAAAAGTTTGAGTACATTTTTGGTGCCTGAATAGGCCAGTTAGAGTTTGATTTGGCAAGTTTTACTCATACAATCATCCTTAGTTTCACCTTAATTCCTCTGGATTGCAGGTTGCTGCCTCAAGTCTCATTTCTACTGTCACAGATTCCTCTCCCTGTCTTGTCTCTCTCCATTCCCACCTCTTCAGAGCTAGCAAACTGCGAGTCTGTAGTAACAAAGGGTCAGAAGAACAGCAGAGAGTACTTTTCTCTCAGAACAATAAACTGATAGGCCTCACCATCTAATCAATTGATCCAGCAAAAGGAAGGGAGGAAACCACAATCAGAATATAGGGTAGCCCACACTTATATCAGATTAATACAATGTAAGACTGCACTTCATAGAAGATAGGGGATACAAGGTTAGAATTTAAGTATTTAGCTGTATTTACTTCACTTAATTTGGTGGGCTCGACTCATCATGGGATTAGTCTTTTTGTTAGCTGGGTGCCTTGGCATGAGGGTCAAAGAATCTGACCTCACTAAAGATTTGCAAGTACTTGTGAATCCTGCATTCAGAGAGGTCAATGGAAATTTCTGAGAGATTGAGCTTTTTACCAAAATGTCCTTCTCAAGCAAATGAAAATGCCCTTTTATCTGGTGACTGAGTATTGGCTGTGTCTCAAGAGAGTATTTTGTACTATGTGTCTAACCCTTAGTTGGTATTTAGACAAAGTATCTCGTGCATGCACCAGAAATTGTAGTATATATATATATATATATATATATA
>VWYI01000938.1:3626-15180 GCA_013399455.1 Anthoscopus minutus | reverse complement strand
CCGCACTGCCACCGCCGGGCCACCCCCCACTCTCTGGGACCCGCACTGCCACCGGGTTTCGGCTACGTTACTCCCCCGGGCTCGTACCTGCATGCTGGGCTGCGTGTGCGGGGACAGGAAGGGCTGGCCCGGCGCCTGCAGGAACTGCTGCCGCGGCGGGATGAAGGGCCGCGGGGTGGCCGAGCCCGGCTGGTTGAAGTGCAGGATCCCCACCGGGCCCTGCGGCTGCATGCTGGGCCGCACCGGCCGCTCCCGGGGATACACCGGCTGCTGTCCCGGCTGGTTAAAGGCGGGCCCGGGCGGGCTGAACGGCATCGGGCTCTGCGCAGGAACGGGATGGGCGCTGTTGAGAAGCGGGGGAGGTGGTGGTGGTGGGGGGCTTCGCTGCTCAAACAAGGGATGACCTGGGAACCTCGGATCTGTGAGAATGAGAGAATTGATTAAATTACAACCTCCCTGGGACGCAAACACACATTAGAGAAACATGATGCTCTCGTCTGTTTTGGAAAGTAACCTGGAATTTGCAGAATGCAGAACTGTATGGGATGTTTCAATTGTAAGAGCAACCCTCAAGGTTATGTTTCTCTTTTCTGTTTTCCTTCTATGTTGTGTATAAAAGGAATTGATCCTTGAAAGACCTTTAGTCTTTGCTGGAATCTGCAATATCTCTTGGAAATTCTACATAAATAAAATCAATCAAGGATTCCAGCAATTATAGTTTAAACCACAGAAGAACTCAAAGCATTGACACCATTTGCTGACCAGGCATTTAGCACATTTTTACATATTGTACATGTATATTATATATATGTATTACATATATATGGTATAAATATAAACATGCACTTACCCTCTCTTTTCTTTGCTAGGCTGTATCATTTTATCTAACCCTAACAAATTTCTTGCACTACACACACAGTTCAGGCAGTTTAAAGAATTACAAACCCAAGTATGGAGAGTATTTGTTATCCAAAATATAATAAGGTGCAACAACTTCATTGCAACAATCACTTAGATATTATTATTTTTGTGTCTGTATAAATATCCAGATTCCTGGCAGCTACAGGTGAAGACCTATTTAAAAAAAAGTAAAAATCCACATAAAAAAAAGTAAAAATATACTAGTAAACCAGAATTTTAGGCATGAACCTATACTAGTAAACCAGAATTTTAGGCATGGCTACATGAGATGGGTTCTTCCAGCCTTCAGGTTCTTCTGAACATTTCATGCTATGGGGTACACAGTCACAGTTCAGAGGTAGATGTTAATTTTTAATGGAATTGAAGACACTCACCTGCTAGGAAGAAAGGATCTCTGTCCTGTGGAGGTGGAGGAGGGAGTGGTGGAGGTGGTGGGGGTGGCCCTCTCCACTGGTCCTGGATTGGCAGCCTCGGGGCTTGGGAGAAGTTGGTAGGAACTGGTCCAGGTGTGTGCTGCTGGAAGTCTGGAGGGCCCTATTTAAATAAGACAGAATTAAAATTAAGGCTATCATACAGAAATGTATGTATTGCCTGCTATAACTTTTTTTCTCTTAAAAATACAACTGCTGTATGAATTATCTCCAATCATCTGTATAAACTGACAGTCCTTACTGAGTCATTCCTTCACAATGGAAAATATATTAAACCCGACTACAGTATCTTGAAATGAATTCACAATGTTTTAATAATCACTAGCACCACAGGAATGCCATTTCTTCTCAAGCTTTTTGAAATCCATGCAATTATTGACCTTCTTTCCCATTAATCCAAAAAAATCTGAATGTCTACTTTAGAAGACATTCCTGACATTTATCTTCATAAACTGTACAATTCTTCATCATCAATTTAGAACAATGTAGGCTACAGAAAGGAACAGCTTTACTTAAAAAAAAAAAAAAAAAGGGGGGGAAGGACAGTTTATGGCATCCAGAAAATTAAAGAAATCATCCTTCTAAAAGAATTAAGAGGAGAGTCACATTTCTGTCTATTCACAGTTCAGCACTGGAAGCATTATAAGAAAGAGTACAAAATTTTCTTTCCTCCAGTAAGGCACTAGATTTTTTTTCTTTTTTAAATGCCTTTGCATATTGCAGGATGCAGTATGTTAATACAACAGCAGAACTCTGCAGAACACACATTTAATTGAGTAAATCACACTACAATTTTTTTCTTTTATATCAAAAATTGACAAAACACATTGGCAACCTCTGACCCACAGAGTAAGCCTCGCTGCATATAAATTTTATTCTCAACCATTTCCTTATGTGAATAAACCAAGTAATGAAAATAATCTGTGAACATTCTTGCTTTCCTCCTTATAAAGATTCTGAAATCAGTGGTGGGACCTGTTCTGTCTACATGTGATGCTCATCTTGAAGCTTAAAGCTTGCATTGCTGAAGACAAGCTTTTGCAAATCAAAACAGATTCCAGACTAAAACCTCCCTGCTAGACTGAAGTATTGTAAGGACCAAACAACTAAGCTGCAGTAGCTCATCTTTCATCTCTCACATTGCCCTCACCAAGGGTATGCACAGTCTCACCCTATCATATTTGTACTGCACAAAGACTGGAATTTTAGGATAAGAATTTCTCACACAGCAACAATGGCCCTGGAGCATACTTGCTCTTAAAGCAGCACAAGACAGAGCTGCTTTACAGCCTTCTACCAGCACAATACAAGTGGGATTGGCAAGGCCCAAACAAGTAGATGAGAGGCACCAAGGACCAGATTCAGCATTAAATCTGTGGCCTTCCTGAAACACCTGAATAGGGATATGTGACATACAAAGACCTCTTTTTTGGGACCAAAACTGTGACTACTTAATTTATGTCATTATACAGCCATCAACTGTAAATACATTATCATTCCTAGAGATTAAAGGGTCTATATCCCCTTGCTAGTGCTTCCAGTCAGCCAGTCTCCCGTGGGTATTTCATTTAGTGAAAAGACATTATATTACATTCAAGCATGACAGTCCTCATAACATACACACTGTTTGTAGGAGGAGCTCTACAGTTCTGCAAGTTAACAGTGACAACACACAGTATTCCTGCCACCTTGGAACCAACTACTGCCTTTGAATTTCACAGTCTGTCTGCAAACAACAGCAGCTGGAACAAGAGGGAGCTATTTGGATGGAAGACAGTGACATTTATTTGTTCCATGTAAAACTTTTCAGGCTTACCAGAACAAGGATGTTCAACTGCATTGCCCTTCGCTCAAGTTGAGCAGGACAGCACTGGCTGCCTGCCAAAAGATCAAATGAACACAAACCTTGAGGATCCTGACCCTTTGCTCCCAAAACACATCTTCAGTGTCACTGCACATGAGCTACCAGAGCCACTTTCAAACTAAGGTTAGACACATTCCCTCCTCTTGGAAGACTTGGTGATAAAAACCTGTTTCTCAGAGTATTGCTCTTACAGCAATCCCAGGGAATACACCTCCCTTCCACATGCTGCACATCCTTGAGGGAGGCACCCAGCAAACCAACTCATTTTTAGCTATTTAGTTATTAGTTTACCAGCAGATAATTCATGAGGTCATTGCAACAGGAGCATGGGAGAACTCAGTTCAACAGGGCAGTTGCACACAAGATGGTTTTAATCTTGCATCTGATTTACAGCACACAGTCACATGCTCATCTTGCATCTCAGGACAGAACACAGTCTTGACAACCTTTTTTCTCCATTTTCAGAGAGCTTGACTCAGAAGCTCTCAAATTCCTCATCTTTTTCCCTAGACATACGCCTACACTTGTCTTAGTCATTTGTAAAATAGCCAGCAAAAAACAAATTATGTGGAAACTTACTGAAACCTGGGCTAATAAATCTTAAGTGTCACATATCTGCCACCCGAGTTGAAGAACTGGCAGCAGCAATGATCTGTCTGGGCTTGGTTCCAAGCACCAAATGGCAGTGCAGTGATCACAGTCTCCTCTACCTGCTTCTTCCAAACTCCATGTATTCTTCCCTGGTCAAGGCAACAGATCCTGATCAGTCTCTCCCCTCACTTCCAAACTTCAGTTTTAGTGCTAGGCTGAAAGGCAAGAGGCTTAGGCTACAAAATAAGAAAGCAGTCATCTCTGCTTCTCAACCACATTTGTAACCTGGTCTCTAGCATCTTCCTCAACATTAATTCCTTGCCCAATTTGATTTTTTGTTCTCCTGGTCCTGTTCACTCCTTCAGATACGTTCTCTCAGCCCCATCATGTCTTTCACTCTGCCCACTGGCTCCTAGTCCCAGCTTGGACCCAGCTTCCAGACTCCAAGCTGGTAGTCTTGTGTTGTGGCAGCTGATCAAGAGCTCCTACTTGCACAACTCATCCCCTGATTTCTTTGCCTGTACATTTACACCAAGCTTTCTCCCCTCTTTTTCCTGCTAGGTAGAAAAAAAAAATCCAGTATGTTTATTTTAAATAAACAATTCTTTGTACCAGCCCTCCCTCTCCTGCCAACCTGCACCCTCATTATTATGCCCAGATTCATTTCCTCCTAAGGCAGCCCTGAATTGCAAATGCATGGGAAGTCCTGTTGAATTTCACACAGCCCTTATGTACTGAAACATCCTCAGTGCAGCCAAACTCAATTTTCTTCCTTAGAAACTGAGCAATAATGAAACATTTCTAAATAACCCACTTGGGCACAAGAGAATTTTTCCACCGTTTCACTCTTGGAATAGAAGTATTTGGAAAATTTCAACCAAAAGGACTCAAAATGAGGCCAGCAACCAGTACAACATCTTGGTTTAGGCCACACACTGAAAGCAGCTTTTTATTTCCCATCATAAAGAAACAAATCTTTATGAAATAAGCTTTAGGTAGGTTTGAACAATACAAGGCATTTCAGTTCTAAGAAAGCTCACACTTAAAAAAGCAAAGATAATTTATTTACAAAAAAAAAGCATGAACCAACAACCAGCAAGACATTTACTGCTAAAAACAGTAGCAATGCTGATTTCAAGCTCGCTGTGATCTTCTGTACCAAAGGTGTCCATCCATCTTAAGAAGCAAGACATTTAGTGTCCTCAAAATATCTGCATTGATTAAACAGAAAGTAACAGGTATCCAACTGTTATCCAAAAGCTGGCACCAAAACATCCCAACAAATGCTCACTAAGATACAATAAGATTTTTTTTCTCTGGTTAGTAGCATGTCATGTAAGTACATGCTGCGACACAAGTTTGGGTCAAAATAACCCTTAGAACAGTCCAAGAAAGAGCAAGAAGGAAATGTCTGAAGTTTGGAACTCTTCCTACTGGCCTCTCTTTTTTCCATCCCTAGTAGTTAAAAACTCTGGGCTTTTTGCACTTCTTAAGATTCCAGATTGACTAACAAATACCTACTTATTTGATTGCTGAGGAGATTTTAACTTTATGTACATGACATTTTGAAAATCTACTAAATTATGACTGATCACATTTCTTGGCTGATAACCAACAGCCAATCATGCAAAATTAATTGCAAATACATTTGTTATTTGCTGAAAAATGAATTACCAATGTTTGCTTCTAAAAAAAAAAATTAGCTTGATTCTTTTCCTTCTTGCAATCATGACAGACTGACGTCCACTTCTTTGCTATATCACCTTTGCATCTGTATCACTAAAGATAAAAACTTCTGCCCTAAATAACAGTAAAACAGGGAGGAGGAAGCTTATATTTTCATATCTTACATTGCTGAGATTTTTCTCCTGAAAAAGCTTCCAGGATAATTCCAAGAGGAATTTAATTGTGTGATTGATTCATATCACACACTACATGTGAAACTAAAACTCTCAAAGTTCAACTACTTGCAGACACATGAACTTTTTTTAAAAAAGAAAATACGTAAACTATGATGGGTATTTTTCTAAATTATGAGGTCTTTGTCCATTATTCTCAAATGACTAATTTTTTCTCAATTCAATAGAAACAGAACAGTAGTACCCTTTCAACTTTTACTTATGTCCAATTCTAATTGTTCTAAAACCAGTACAAAATAATGTATTAAAGCTTTGCTTTAATTGCTTAAAGCTTGTTTTTTTGGTGTTTTTTCATTTTGGTTTTGGTTTGGTTTTTTTTGTGCTTAACAGTAGTTATACTAAAATTTTAGTAGTGGATTATTTTACCATTTATATTAAACTCTATATTCAGCAAGTATTTGTTGCTAGTAACCCCCAAGTGCCCTCTGGTATTTGGTAGAAAAGACCACTCAGAGCTATTTAACTTCAAAAATTAATGAAGAGCAGGTGCAAAAGCCAGGTTTCATAATGGTCTATTTTTTGATAAAATAAGCATACTGTAACATAGATGCATAATAAATCTTTATATGCACAGTAGTTACTCCCATTTTCCATGGTTTTGCTATCCGGACAGTTTCAAATTACACCCAACTATTCAGTACACACATTAGCTAAGAGCCTCAGCAAAAAACATTTTAACCATTACTTCACCATTATTAAATCTTTCAGGAAACTTCCTTACTCAATGTTCAGAACACCTATTTTAACGCTAACAGGTTCCAACCTAACAAAATAAAGTTGCAAATTCATACTATCAGCCCTGGTTCCAAGGTTCTGCAACTCACTGGGGCCGACTCTAACACTGAGGGAAAGGACAAAAAATGTATGTGCCTTCCCAGTGAGAACCCACAAGGTTGGTTCACATTCATACACAAATGGTTACCGTGACAGCTACCAAATGTCCATAAGAATGACCCAGCAGCTGTCTGTATCTTTTCCTGGTTTTAAGGAAAGCTCTGAACTCCATAATTTAATTTACACTTGTGAAATTTTATTTAGAAAATTCAAGAAAGAAAAAAAAGGTGGCACATAAGAATACAAGACCTGAGGTCTAGAGGGAAATTGCACTGGAAATAGGATTCTGTCTACATTTCTTAAGAGAACACAATCACAGACTTTTCAAAAATACTTCAAAGGAGAAGGTAACACCACAGTGAAGTGGAACTGACAGGTATTTTGTCTTAAATCTTTGATTTTGTGATGTTTACTCTTACCAAAATATGCACCCACTCTTCCTCCCACACACTTCAGACTGACATTTTTATACAATTCTGAATAACTGCATGTTGTACAATTTCTCCTTCTACTAATTTCAATTATTCAGTATAGCTAAGGCATAACCTACACCTTATCAATCACTTTTGGAAAAAAAAGGCAATGCAAACTTATGTCTACAATTCATTAGAGTTGTGAATAGCTCATTGAACATGACTTTCACACACTCATGCAATCCCACCTCCTGAAAGAACACGAGATAAGGTTACTTTAATCCTTTCAAAGAACTGCACTATTTTGCCTTCCTTTTATCCCTTTAAATATCCTTCCTAGTTAAGAAATTAACATTTTCTCTCATACAATTCTTACACAAATTGTACTTTTACTTTTCTGCATCTCTTGTTAATTACATGATATTATCTTCAATAATCTATTCATGAAGCACCGATAACTTTGGTTACCAATAAAAGGGAAAACTTAGCATAAATTGCTTAGCAGAAAGTTAATCTTATAAAGCAAGGAATAAAGAGGATCTAACAGCTATTATATGATTAATCAGCTTCTCTAAAGGGTCACTTCACTTTTTTCATGAGACTAATTAAATACCTTAACAATGTCATTGAAACTTCATGAATCTTTCAATAAAATACACCCTGCCTGTACAACATGTTTTCATTTATTAATCTCACTTAAAATGCAAAGAGCAAGGAGAACCCCATTGACAGTTAAGCAGGGCCACTCAGTTAATTCTTCTTATATGGTTTAAATGCAAAGAATAATGACCACTATAACCTATGACAATTAAAACTATAGCCATCTGTCACAAGATGTTAATCCTCTTATTTCAGCAGACTTTTTGAAAAGCTTTCCAAACTGCCTACCTTCTGTGCAAGGAAGTAGACTTTTCATCTTCTTGTGTAGGAAACCCTGCTCATATATCTTGGATATGGTTCAAAAACTTACAAGTAGAAATATGTGTCCATATCTTCCACAAAACATGGGTCCTCAAGTTTCACAGTATTTTCTTTTAGTTTACACAGCATACAGAAAGGAATCACTTATGGAGATTTTTTATTATAAAACTAATTTTGATACACTTTAAATACAGTTTCAATGATTCAGTATTGTTCCTGTGATGTCTATGACTATCACATAAGTCTATCAAGGTGAACTAGCAGGCATCATGGTTTTCTCAAAAGATTTAGGACGAGATCACCTAATATTTATGACACCTTGAATTCATGGGCAATCGTGGACAAAAAAGTTCAGAGTGGCCATAAAAGTCCAGACAACAGTTTTATGTTACCCATATGTGACTCTTTCCAAAGTTTCTGGAATGTATTTTCTGATGGGAAAATGGAGACAGCCAAGCACTGTTCAAGTCCGTGGACTGCACAGATCCTGGCAATACAGGCTGACTGAGTCAGAGAGAATGGGTTGGTATTTTCAACTGAGCTGAAAGTAATTTTTAATATTAAAATGCACCACTCAACTTGGACAAGCTCCTCTTTGACACTACACAATTCCAAGAGATAAGAGTCTTGGGAGGCTTAGGCAGAAGTCCAGGTCATCTCTAAGAGAAATCACCAATGGCCTATTTCACCGTTTAGGGTCTCAAAATTGAATTCAGCCAACAAGGTAAAGCAGTACCAGCAAGGAAAGAAAGGTGTGGAATCTCCTGTTATTTAAGCCAACTCATGATCAAATAGCTAAAATAAGTAACACAGAAAGGCAACACAGAAAGAGATGGGTATTCCCTGCAGACTGACAACCCTTAACATAAGTTCAGGAGACTGAAGTTAAAAATTAAAACTATTGTATACTGAAAGTGTCCCTTTTCAGCAAGTTTCAGGGCAGCCCCGCAATACATCCTGCAGGAACAGATTCATATTGCAAATGGAGACAAAAACACTCCCAACTTTAGTGTGTTTCTAAGAGAAGCAGCAAAGCAGACAGGCCCATAAGCAACCACTTCTCCACAGGAGAACTTCTGGTTCAGAGTCCTTAATGAGAGCCCTTAATGAAATACAGACACAGAAAATGTACTGGTAACGAGATCTCAACTCCAGATTTAAATTCCGAATTTGAAGTGCTGAATGTGCAAAAAAACTACACTACAAATATTTTGTATAGATGAAGAATGCCTTCAGCAGACAGGCCATAATGAGAAACAGTGTGACAGACAAGCTGTTGCAACTTACACAGACTGAAGGAAGAGTAAAACACAAACTTCTCAAAATACAAACCTAAGGAATTTATGTAACACTAAATTCTTAAACTAATTCATCTGGAAAATTCAGTTTCAGTTAAGTTTGCAATCTTCTGCAGGAGTGGGACGTAGAAGATTTCACAATCATTTTTGTTTGGTGCCCTTCAACTTTTAAGATTAAGTACAAACCAAACAAATTGTGGAAAAAGTGTAAGAGACATTAATGTCATTTAGAACAATGAACTCTCCCTTGAAAGATGAGTATTTCATAATCATTTAGTAAAAGAGAGTAAGAGTAAAATCCTTCTGACAAGTTTTTGTGCTGAAAGCTAACAGTTTTATGGTTGTGTAAAAAATTAGGAACCCCTCCTGTTGTCACAACTAATGAGATAAGATATTTCCCTTGGATTTTGCAGAAACTACCCCACAGAAATATTATCACAGTGTTTACTTGTATCTTGGTGTCCTACAAGTCATTAACAAATAAAAAGAATTTGAAGCCACAACTAAATTGGATCATGAAAATTCAATTCAAGACTTCAAGCTTGAAGTTGCAGTTACAATTTATTTAAAACCAATCTGAGAACCTCAACGTGACCTGGGGATGATGCTTTTCTCCCTTGAACAAAAAAATGGTCAGGTTACTACAAAAAAGTCAAGAAGTAGCCAGCTTTATAGAAAACAAAAATGAGAACTGGTGCTAACCTGGACTTTGAAAAGGACCTAATTATTTAGTAATCAAATTACTGGATTGATTATTTTTCATTCTGTTAGGAAATCTCATTTTTGAGGTGTTCTGCACATCTCTGACCTTACAAACACATTGATGTGAGAACTTTCTATACTCAAGAGTTCTCAATATGCCTGCAGGTACTACTCTTGTATTAAGTAATAAGACCTGAACATTTTAATCATTTTTGGGCATCCCACAGCCAACCTCTAATATCTCTCTGAACTTATTTTATTGTAACAGTAGTGACTTACTGCTTTATAATAAAATGAAGCATTTTAACTCTCACATTGTAAAGAATTAGCAAGAACTGAAGGCACAGAAGGTGTACAAATACCAGTTAATAGATTTACTCTTTTACATATTGTGATGACACATGTACTGAGTTATCTTTTAAAAGGACATTTTCTCATCTCAGTGAAATAGCTTAGGATAACTATACTATCATCTAATACTCTCTAGTATTGTAACAGATACATGTTAGTTCTTTATTCAGTGTTTAAGCTCTAGATTACTCTTACTGTATTGCACTCAGTAGACTGAATATTTTAATTGGATTTCTTTACAAGTCTTGATTTCTGCAAAGTAACTCCTTAACAGTGTTTAATTAATGGCAAAATAGCATATGCATAATACTTTACCCCTCTTTGCACTGATAAAAATTTGTGCTTTGTTTACAATGGCTTTTTAAAGCTTCACATTTTGTTCCTAGAAATTCACAAAACCAAAGTACAGCCTATATATCTAGACAAACAAAACCATTTTTACTGTGAGGGTGCTTGAGCTCTTGCACCATCCTTGGAGATATTCAAATGCTATCCACATATGGTCTTGGGCAACTGGCTTCAGGTGGCCCTGCTTGAGCAGAGGGATGGACCAGAGGTCCCTGCCAACCTCAGCCATTCTGATTCTATGTTTAGCAGGTACTAAAGCTGAGATTGAAGAAAATCTGCCATCATTTACACAGGGATAAAAAAAAAAATCTACAATACTGGTTTCCCTTGGTTGTGCCAAACAGCAATCACCTAACAGAAAGATAAATGACAGCAACTATAAAATACAAATGCACAAGTTTTCTGCTCCACTTTACTGTCTACAGAGCACATGCACCCTGGAGCCAACATGACAAGTTAAAGGGTTACTGCATTTAGAAACCAGCTATTTCTCTCTTATTTAATAGCTGTTACCATCATGTTTAGCTGCTGCTGCTCCTCCTGCAGATGGGAATTCATTGATATGATTAAATTTGATGGTATGATAATGTATGGTAATTGTGATTAATCAGAAGCCCACTAGCAAATGGAGGATGTTGGGTATTATGTCACCTGCATTTTAAACTGCATTGCCTCTATGGCAGCCTGACAATACCTGACAGCTGGAGCGATCTCATGCTGCATTTGCTTGCTACTACTTATAGATCTGGTAAGAGAAAGTGCCCATCATTCCTTCACTCTCTTAAGGGCTGTAATTACAGAGCTTTGCAGACAAGTTGTGAAAACAGTACCTGTTAAAAACCAAAGCCTTTTGCTAGCTGCTGAACAAGCTCTGTCTCACATCTGCAAGGGCTATAATCTGAAAGAAATGTAATTTGATGCAGCAGTCTCATTCAAACATGATTTGCATGAAATGCTGTGT
>VWYI01000937.1:27551-46159 GCA_013399455.1 Anthoscopus minutus | reverse complement strand
ACCAGCTTGTTTAAAAAAACCCTTCTTAAAGTGTATAATGCCAGGCTACCATGTTTTATTAAAAGCATAGAGCTTATAATAATTATGGGGAAGTGGTTATTAGCAGTGTCACTTATACCACTCTGTTAAATTTAATCTATGTAATGTTTCTCTGTTTCTTTCAGCATAAAGAACGTCACTCCAAAAGTCGGTGATGCTGAAACTCGTAAAGCCATTCGCCGTGCCTTCGATGTGTGGCAGAATGTAACTCCTCTAACATTTGAAGAAGTTCCTTATGTTGAATTAGAAAATGGCAAGAGAGATGTGGATATTACTATCATTTTTGCATCAGGTTTTCATGGAGACAGTTCTCCCTTTGATGGTGAGGGAGGATTTTTAGCTCATGCATATTTTCCNGGATATTACTATCATTTTTGCATCAGGTTTTCATGGAGACAGTTCTCCCTTTGATGGTGAGGGAGGATTTTTAGCTCATGCATATTTTCCTGGCCCAGGAATTGGGGGAGACACTCATTTCGACTCAGATGAGCCATGGACTTTGGGAAATCCCAATCATGATGGTAAGAGAAGATTTAATTTTAAACAAAATAGATAAGTGGCATGAATTTTCAGCTAACAGAACTACTTCCGTGTTCCCCTGTTCCAAAAGTCATATGGTTTTCTTTCCTTGGTTAACATTTCTTTAGAAATATATTTGACTGATACTGTATTTAAATCCAAGGCAGAAAAGTATCTGTCTGAATGCAATACAGTATGGAAACATGTTTTGCTTGAAAAACATTGAATTCTTATTAGGAAACTTCATGGTCATTCAAGCATTGCACTGGTGAATATTTACCTAAACTACTTTAGTTTCGTATTTTTTAACACGTCAATAACACATTATTTAGATTTAGGAAAAATGTAGAAGGTTCTTTAGCAGTGATATAAGAGAGGTTAAGAACATTCCAGCTATCCACCAATTCTGTGGATACCAATGTACATAAAACCTAGTCTTCAATTTGTATCTATGATGATGCAGTGCCAGCATTTAAAGGCAAATCTTAAAGATAGTATTCCAAGAGCAGAATTGGTGTTTCCCAAAAATTTTTGAAAGTCTTTTGGAATTGCTGATTTTAACATGTCCAATTTACTTAGGTAGTACATTCCACACAGTCAAATAAATGACTGCATAGTGCAGTTAGCACACCTGAAATATACTAAATATACTCTTTATTCTTCACAACTAAAATCTGGCTATTGCCAAGCTAAGGTCATGTGACTAAATTACTGCCATTATCTGGGAATGCTAATTTAAAGTTAAGTCTAACTTTGCATCTCTGCAAAACAGTAGCAGAAGAGATTTTCTGTAGACATATTCTGTGTTTGATGCTGCGACAGGTTTTGTTTCCAAGCAGCTTCTGTTGTCCTGGTAGATCTCTCTAGGTCAGTTCCATGAAGTTTGAGACATCTCTCCAGCAAACAATGATACATAAAAGAAGATGCACAGATGCACAAATAGGATGTTTCTGGCATACAAAAGATTACAGAGATGACAAGAAGAGCAGAACTGTTGTATTTAAATGATACACTGAATTAGTGTATGAAGAGAGGCTTTATCTACTTTCTTTTCTTTCTCCTTCTCACCTGAGATCTTTCAAGTAAAATTCCGAGCTTTTTATGTAGCAGTATTTGGAGTCTGCAACAAAACCTTAATTTGGCCTTTTAGGAGTATAAGTATGGTGTTGAGACTATTCCATTGGTGCAATGCTTCTGCTGTGCCAGTCAGTCGAATCAAGAGCTGCACGGTGAATGCCCTCACTTATGCAATGGGTTCAAGACATTTCTTGTGAAACAAGCCCTAGATCCTTTCTGGAGCAAAAATTGTGCCATTGCACAGCTGATATTTGCCCTCTTCACACCCTTAGCTCAAAGGAGCACTGGTGGGAGTCCTCTGTGCAGTTCAGATACATAGTCACAGCATTGGGAGGGGGAATTAAGGTGATTTTATGTGTCTGGATTTTTATGTTGGTTGGACACCAACACTGCACATAATGTTCAGTGGTTCTGGAGCTATTGTTTCAGGCACTCAGGAAAATCTACAGACATATATACATAGAAGTCAGGATGTCAATTCAATTGGGATAACTCTTTTGGAGCCAGTTCCACACCGTGTATGAAAGTGAACGAACTTCTGGCTGTCTCATTCTCCTTTAACTTAATTTTCATAGTGCAAAATAGCACTCATTTCTTTATATGACATTTGAGGTTGAGTTTTGTGGAGCAGTTTTCAAAAGGTATTGCTTGTATTAACTAATTTTAATGTATTTTGATGAAGAAAATTAAGGGAAAATAATTTGATGCTATTGCTAAAACTGTGTTTTTATGTATCTTAGAGCCTTGAACTTTTATAACAAAAAGGTTTGCTATCTGTATCACAAACATTTAAGAGTTATCATTGGGAATTTTTTCTGCAAATTTAATAACTTATGTACTTTGGTGTGCTCATACATATTTTTTTGAGGGACACATATTCCTGATAAAATGGAATACTCACAGTAAAAAAATGGAAGATTTTTTGAAAATACATCTTAATTAATAAAAATATTTTACCAATGCGAGTTCTCTGAATAATTTTGGAAACTGTTAGTTTCATTGTTGAAATGGTGGGAACCATGACAAAGGTCCTAGTTGTTGTCCAGAGAAAACTCCCCTGTCACTGTAACCTAACCCTAGAAAAAACAATATATGTGCAATTCATCTGAAAATGCAGGACACCCGTTTGTCTGATTGGTGACTTTCAGCTATCAGGTAGGCAAGGTTTTTGTCATTGTCTTACTGATTAGCTTGTGTTTAGGAATCCTGGAGGATCATGCAGGTTTTGTATTTGGTTTTGTTTGTTTGTTTGTTTGTTTGTTTGTTTGTTTGGGGTTTTTTGTTTTGTTTTGTTGTTGTTCAGTTTGGTTTGGTTTTGGGGATTTTTTTGTGCCTGGGAAAAATTTCCATGGGGAAAAAGAAGACAAGCATGCCATTTGGGATTGGCAAGAAAGAAAGACTTACAGCTCTCTTGGGCTTCCTATCATTTTGAGCTGAGTTTTAGAAACTCCTGAAAAGCAGGAGGTTGAAAAACATATATGTGATCTTATCTATGAATAATGTTTCCCAGGCGAGTATCCGTTTTAAAATTCATTGCTCCAATAATCCAATATTCACCTTCCTGTAGTATTATTTGAAAATCAGCAGAATGGGGAAAGGATTTGATGATTTATTTTTATTATTAGACTAACTCTCACCCCAAGGAACTGTTTTTTTCTGATTCCTATTCCAGTATCCCAGAGAAATTCAAAAACACAGGGCAACTTGTTTACTTAGAAGCAAGAATGCAAAAATGAGGTCCTTTTGAAAAGTCCTAGCCTCATTCTTCTCCTTGTACTGTTCTAATGAAAACAGTTTATATGCCATCTACCTCAGAAAATACAGGCAACTTAATGAAATGCTTTCATAAACTGTTATCCTTTTTAAAGTAATTTTCTTTCCAAATAAGGAATCATATACAAAATCAGTATTCTGAGTATAGTTAATTACTACAGCAATTTATTCTGACTACTTAATTGCAGTGTCTTCATACTTCAGGGTTTTGGTTGATTTGTTTTTTTTTTTCTTGTCATGTTTAGTCGATTTTCTTGTATTTTTCTTTGGTTTAATAATACTCTAGACTCCAAGGACAGTTGCAATAGAAATTCATCATCTGCACAGCGCATTGCTGCTTTCCTTTGTTCTCACTTCAACAGTATGTTATCTTATCAATCAAGTTCTGCTAAGAGATTTGTGCTTTGACTCCTCCCTCATCCTGAAGAATGAATGAGGCTTTTGTAGGAGTATAGACTAATGAGCCCAGTGCTCAGGAAAAAATCTCCTGTCATACAATTTCACACTTGCAGGCTTTCTACAATGATATATTTCTTTGCTTTCATAATATCCTGTAAGCAGAGTACAGCTGGTACCTCAGCTCCAGCTGAGATGTGGAGTTCTTTTCTCTGAATTTCCATCCATGGTGCTGCAGGTGATCCTAGAAATATTGCCAGAAAGAAGGACAGTAGACTTAGCATCACAGGAAGGCCGTGGAAACACGGACAGGTTTTCTTTTGCCAGGGAATGAGGGAGATGCTGGAGGACAAAGCATGATGCACATTTTTTTTTCTTTTTTTCTTTTTTTTTCTCCTTTTTTTTAATAAGGAAAGGAAATGCTATTCTTTCAATACTTTATACAAAGTGTGTTGTATAAAGTGTTGGACAGTAGTCTTCCTTCAGTCAGCTTGCATCTTCTGGTTTCCCATTTAGCACAACTACTTTTCAAGTTCCTGTGGGAGTAGGCTGTTTCACTTACAGTTGATCATTTCCTTTATGATCTGCCTATCTAGACTTCAGGTGAGATAAGAGCTTTAGCTTTTTTAATTATTTGGAACAGGATGGTTTCTTCATGCACCTTACTAAGTATCTTGTGCTCCTAGGCAGTCTCAATTAAAACACAGGTTATGCTGCTAGTGCTTAGCAAATACAGCAGAAGAATAAACACTGCTCAGGAATAGCAAATTAAAATAGATAGGATTTTACAGGAAAATGTTTCACAGTATGTATACTTAAAGATGGAAAAAGGTAAAGGAATAAACAGGAGATGGAAATCGTTGCATAAGTATGTATCTGAAAAATCAGAGCTTATTAAGAAAAAAAATTAAATCCTTATTTACTTTTGAACTTAGGAATTGTAAACAAAATAAAATTTTAAAAAAAGAGTCAAATAAAAAAGAAAGAGGAAGAAATCTGATTATACCAGTCTTGAGACTAGGAAGAGTTTTCCTTGTTCCCATGACTCCAATCGATTTAAGGTGATATATATCTCCTGATTGTTTTCAAATTTAAAATTTATGGACAATGAGTGATGTATGTTAATCCAGAAAAGTATAATGATTTCTTCCCAGGAGTGGCAGTACTTTGGAGATATTGTGCTGTCAAAACCATCACAAAAATCTTTTTCAAAGTATTTTCTTCAATGACAATATTTCAAATGTCTGTGATGACATTCAAAGTCTCTGCCAGAGAGCATCTGGGATAGGTAGTGTCTTTGTAAGTTTTCTTGTAGCTTGAAGAAAAATCCTACCTCATATCTTGTCTTTCTGTACCAAAACATCTTGTGACAATATGTCCTATAGTTTAAGCGGATGTGAAATACTACTTCTTCCTGAAGAAAATCCTACCTTATATCTTGTCTTTCTGTACCAAAACTGAAAGGGACATCTTATTAGCCTTATTGCACTGGTTTATCAAAATTGATTTCACATTTGTCTGTCTACATGTACTTAAGTGAAACGTTTTTTGAAGCAGTTATTTTTTTTCTGGGAAGTTACTGAATGCATCTAAATCTATTTAAGGGAGTGCTAAACCAGTTTGGGAGTGCACTACTTTTAACTAGATTAATTTAAGATTGACCTACTTGCACAAGTGCAGCTTTTTCAAAAAGGGCAAGATTTAGAAGTGCTTGGGGAAAACAAGGATTTCTTGGAGCTTACTTTTCAAGCACATTAGACATGATATGTCTAGCCAATTAGTGGATAAAATGTGACCACAGAACTGTGTCTTCCAGCAGCAAAAAATATTTGGCAAAACTAAGTGTAGATAAACACAGTACTGGTAATTTGACAGTTATCTACATATCAGCAAGAGAAATAGAAGTCAAAATATAATGCATTACTTTTTACCTCTTTAACAAATTTACCAAGGTAGATTGTGTACCATACTGAAATTCTGCATAAAATAGTTATTCCATCAAAGAGCACATGATAAATAATAACAAGAGGAACTCTCTCACAGAAGTAACAGATGGTTTTAGTGTACAGTGACATGTAAGAAGAACATTACTGCAGAGTACTTACACACATGCAGGTTATTTGTAACTTGTGTAACAAAGCTCCATATTTGGGAAAAGAAGCTTAAAATCTCAATTCAATTTTGCCTATTTTTTTGTTAACTCTCCAGCATTCAAAAAATTATTTAAATTTTCAGGCAATAAAAAGAAAACAAACAAAGAAACCTGTCACTTTGTACCGTGCTGTTTGTAGGTTGCCAAGTGAAAGATTCTTGGACCTGATGCAAATAGAGTGTCTTGTGTAATGTACTTGGACTCCAGTTAGTGTGTAGATTCTGCTGTGGGCACGGTGCTGGCAGCCAAGAAAAATTTATGAAAATCCTGATCTCTGAACTGCATAGATCAACTGGTAGTAAATTTCTTTTGGCTGCCAGTGTGGTTGACACAGTGCAGGAGATATATGCTGCTGGAAATGTGAACCAGTGGAGTTGTGAAAACCATCTCCTAAGGGAGCTCTGTGTCTTGAAGACACACAGTGTTTGTGCTGTGGTGTGATATAAAGGAAGCCAAGCATTTCAGATCAAAGGAAGCTCTGTATTACAATGTTAACATGGCTTAAATTTCATAAAGCGTAGTGCTCTTAATTGATTATGTATGTTTTTTAATAAGCAATTATCAACATCAAATTTGATCTGTTACCAAGCAGTGTGACCTTCCAGTTTTCACATGCTTATTTTCTAGTTCTCCACTAGGATAACTATGTAAAAGATTAATATCTTATTTGAATTTTTATTTTATAGTACTTGTGTATGTGCTTGTAAACAGATAATTGCAAAAGCGGGTTCAGATCAAAGGTTATCCTACAAAATATCCTATCTCCAGTTAATAGCTGTTAACAGATACCTAAAGAAGAGAATAAGAGCAGGGTAAACATATGGCAGCAAAACCCCAGCATATTCCCTCTTAGCTTCCAGTAATCTGTGGCTCACTGAATTTCTGAGGCACAGGCCATATTTTTGTCTTTAGTAGCCTATGAGGGATTTCCTTTCATTAATCGGTGTAATCTCTTTTTGAACTCATGTAAGCATTTGGTATCCACAACATCCTGTGACAATATGTCCTATAGTATAAGCGGATGTGAAATACTACTTCTTTCTGTTTTTTTTTTAGACAGATGGATGCTCATACTGTAAGGAAGTAATTTTCTAATACTTTTATCTATTCCATTCATATTTTATGGGCCTTTGTCATATCTTGTTTACAGGATAAAGAGACTGAGACTGTTGAATTGCAGCTTGTTTATATATAAGGTTAAGGAAGTACAACTTCTATTTTAAATTGAAACTATTTGAGTGCAAAATTAGAGGATTAGCAATATTATGAAAGATGAGAAAATCCAACTATTGCATTTATAATACTACACAATGATGAAGATACCAGGATAATATTTCAAAGAGCTTTTCAAGTTGCAGGCATATTGAATAACAATTGCTTCTTTTAATTTCATCATTTTCCCTGAAATCTAATTTGATTCAGGAATCAATTAACACAAATAATACTTTCTGTCACTAAACCACAACGCTTTCAGTATTTAAAAAGAAACCAGTCTTTCCCTTATCAGTAAGTGCATTTTGTGCTGATAGAACATCCTCTGTCTTTAAACTTTCCAAACCTTCCTGGATTATACTTGTGCACCTGTCCCATATCCAGTCACTCCAAGATCGTACCTAAAATCTTAACTCGCAAATATCCAGTGTCTGATGCATAAAATGTATCCTTGAAAATATTATCATGGTATGCAATCTGCACTGGAGAACAGAAAGATCCCTTTCAGCTATTGAAGAAATGGAAAATGATAAAAAAAATTATGAATGGCCATGGCTGCTTGTGAGGACTCAGTCATTGGACGTAGGACTATGCAGATAGAAGAGGAACTGTCTGGTGGACCCCATCCACTGGCTGGAAGCCAGATGATGGAAAATGTTAACTGTTAACTGATGGCAAAGTACTGACCTCATTTTTATAATTTTTGGGGAGAATTTTGCTTCCATGGAACACCCTTTTGGCTTTTAGGAAAGCACTTCATTTGCATGTTCTTAAAAGGGAAATCTGTTTAAAACTGGCAGTCAGTGAAAGCGCTCTTGTGGATGAATCCAGCCCAATGTTCTAGATGTATGTTTGACTGGATGCTTTTAATACATCCCAGGGGATCTCAGAGTGTAATATCTTACTCTCAGCTTACTTCTTGGCCTAACATTTCTATATGCCCTATTATGCAAACTGAAAATGAGGCTGAGGAATATGTTAAGAGAATTGACTTTGTGATACTCAGTTAAAGCAGTGGGATTGTAGACTAAGATGCACATCTTACATCATGCTTTTCATGTCTATAGAAGCAAGGTGATACTTAAAGTGTAGCTTAGTTGCCAGAGGCAGTCCTGATGCAGGTTGCAAACCAAAGAAGCAACTACTCCTTTGTGGAGTAGTTAGGGAAGCTGCAAACTCAGCTATCCATTTAAACTGCAACTGGAGGTTATTTCCCACAATACCAGGGCCAGCAGAACTTGCTTGCTTGTGTTTGCCATCTGCCTCAGTTTGGGATCAGCCAGCCGTTCTTAAACTGCTAATGAAAAGTGTTAAAGGGGATCCGGCTGACTTTGCATGGAAATAAATGAGGAAAGTTCACATTGTCTGTTACATCGACTTTGCTGCCAAGGAAACATCTAGCTGAAGGGCAGCATGGGTCCTTGCAGACAATTTTGGCAGCATTTTCACCTACAATCACTGAAAAAAAGCCCCCTGCCTTTTTTATTTTTAATGTTAAAGATGTCGTTGTCTCAAACAACTGTATGCAACAATGAAGTCAAGTTTGTCTACCAAAATAAATTAATTTAATCAGACCCTTATCTTAGTATATTAGGAGAACCAAGTTTATGTGGGGAAATTTATTTGAAAAATGTTTCTTGAAGGGAATAATAACCTCCAGTGTTGGAGGCCTTTTCGTTTTCTCTTATTGTTTTTCTCATTTTCCCCCTGCAGTATATGAGAAAAGAGAACTGGGAAGCCACTTTTTTTTTCAGGCAAATAGATTCATTTTAAATGAGTCCAAACATAAAATGTGGGCCAGCTTCTCCTACCTTAATCTTTCCTCCGTTTAGAAAGAAGCTTAGCAGATTTTGAGTACTAAATCTGAGACCTTCATAAAATTCTTACAGGTTTCAGAAAGTTTAGAGAATGGGGAAAAAAGGGAAAAAAATAGCACGTGCAAGGGCTTTTTATTCTTATCCTCTACACATTTTATATATGCTTACCATCAGCCTACCAAAAGGCAATATTTCTTTAAAATGTATGATACCAATGAATAGTAGCGCTAATAATAGAGGAACTGCCTTATGAGCTATGAGATTTCACGCCAGAGACTGAATTTCAGGTTCTTGAAAGCTTATTTGCCATGGAGAGCTGGTGAAAAGCCATATCTCAGACATGTTGAGTTTTTTTAAAAAAAAAAGAAAAAAAGGTGAGAAAATCCAAATCCCCTTTATTACTGCAAATAAGTTGAAAATTGTTTACAACCAAAATTCAGCTAATAAATGAATGCCTTGAAATTGTTTATTTTTCTTTTCAGTCTAGTCTCCTAGTAGTGTTAATTTAGGAAAGAGTCATTAACTATGAACCTAAAATTCTCCCTTTAGACAGAAAGTGACATTTCAGTCCTTTAAAGCAGGGATCAGGCTTAGCATTCCAACTCCCACATGATCCAGAGTTCTGCTAGTCTCTATTTGTTGCTAGGGCCACTTAATGGTGACTTTTGTTTCCAGGTAGCAGATTTAGGAAATACCAGGGATGCTCTATAGAATTTTATTACTGCATTTCCATCTCATCTCCCCTTCCTTTTTAGGGGCAAACAGAATCTGAAAAATCATTTTTCCAATTAATATGGATGTTGTCATGGTTTCCTGAGAGAACGAGACAAGAATTTTACAGTAATTACATATTTAATTACATATTTATTTATTTATTAAGCAGAAATGGATATTGAAAAAGTAGAAAGATGTAGATAACCCTAAAACATAAGATAATACTATATCTGGATTTTAAGAATAGTATATAATTAACTAATGAAAGATTTTCCACAATATTAGCATTCTCAAATGTAGAGTATAATTTGTGCTTTTCCTGACAATTCTTCACTTCAAAATGCCAAAAACATATGTTCTTGAAGCCAAAATGGTTTTAATCCATATTAAGACTTCTTCTGAGCTGTTTGTATTCCAAAAAGTGCTGATCAGGTAAGACCAATAGCTGGAAACATATACAGCTGAAACATTAGGTTGTGAAAAAGATGAAATCAGAAAAATAATTTAAAAAACACAGAGAAGTTAAAAGAGCAATTTTTTTTTGTGCAAAATATTTTTTGCTTGGTTGGGTTTTTTGGGTTTTTTTTTAAGGTTTAAGTATCTCCTTCAAGTCAGCCTATAAGTACTTCCTGGGTTTGTACAAATATCACTTAAGTCTGTATCCTGTACTTCTATAATTAATGTTTTGCCAGTGACTTAAAAGAAAAGACCTAAGTCAAAAGCCAGAAGACTTGAGGGGGTGGAATTAATCTGACCATATGTTGATGTTTATATCTGAGTTAATCTCATGGAGTCCCTTTAGAGTTATAGGAGAAATATATTGCCTTCCTGGGTAAGGTTTGTTGCATCCTGAAGTAGGTGTCTAAAACAAACTTGATGAATAAATACCCTGTTTCTCATCTCTTGCTGTGAGAGGTGGAGGAAGAGACATTTGTGTTACAGTGTTGAGTAGCTAGATAACTTCCACCAGTGATGTTCAATCGTGCCATTTCAGATTAGAGAACTGTAGTGATAAGAACTTAAAAATAGCAACACCAACTGGGGCCAAAGGAAATCTGTCTCAGCCCCCAGAAAGATGGCTGTTTTGGGAGCAGTTCAGTATAGCAGTCACAAAGGGCAGTTGCAGGCATAGGCTGTTCCCTGCTCCTCTCAGTATGGCAAGGCAAACACTCATATTGGTCTGGATATCATAATTCACAAGCGGGTTGCACCTCTGAAATTTTGAATGCATAGTTGGTAGTATGGTAATGGGTAAATATATTTTTAGTTTCCCATTTCTCGGAATCATACAGAGCACCTTTATTGTGATGCAGTTTAAAAATTTATACTATGTTAGTATGAGAAAATGGGATTACCACTGAATATTGAAGATGCTGGAGATCCAGTAGTGACATGGAATTAATGTTGTTAGCTGTTCTCCAGCTAGCAGTGCTCACAGAAGCAGCAAAAAAAAGTAGGGCCTGAGCTTTAGGAACAGTTACAAATACATAAATAACATACATATATAATACATAAATAAAATACATATATAATCAACAGTCATCCCTTAGCTGTTTTGTTTTGGTTTTTTTTTTTAATGATCGCTTGTGACACTGGCAGGGCTGGCCATCGTGGCTTGCAGAGGTGCAGAGATGTGGTCCCAACCTTACTGAATGTGGGATGCAGCACAGCAGCTGTGGAAAATTGTGGCCCCAATGACTCTGTGTTCAGATCTCTGCTTTCCCAGTGGGAAGTTCTGGTCTGAGAGCCATCAAACATGGAACCTCTGGTATTATCCCTTTTTTCTACTGGGGCCAGCTGCTGTTGCCCCAGGCTGGGGTCCTACTGAACTCATAATTCAGAGAAGGGGAAATGCTAGGATTGGCTACTGCCCTGGCCTATGCTCTCATGTCCAATCTCTCCTGAACTTTGTCAGGGACAATGAACTCCCATCTTCATCTTCATCTCTAATCAAACCCTTGCATACTCTTCCTTGTGCTGGGAGGCCCAGGAGTGGCTGGCTGGCTATCTTGTCCTCCCCAGCACCCTTTGCTGCTCTGCCCTCTGCAATCTGTGATCCTGGAGGCTGCCCCTCCAGGGCAGGGGCTCAGTCACCTCCATGCCAACAAGTGCCAAGAGTCACTAGTGTGAACTGGCCGCATTCCCCGAGTTCTAGAGAGGCTTGCAGTGGTTCCTCTAGCTAGGGGAGCATGCAGCTGTATGGATATAGAATCCTAGGCTCTTAGCAGGAGATTCTCCAGTAGATCAGAGCATTTCATATGAGTAAATATTAACAAAGTAAGACCTAAGTGGCAGATTTGTCTTTCTGTCACTTTCTCTGTATACACCATCCCCAGTTTGAAGTTGTCTCAATTTAAAATATGGTGAGCGCTTGGATCAGGTTTCCCTTTGAAGTCTGCAGACTTCTTAGAAAACTTGTCTTCTTTTCAGATCAGAGCACTTTTAATGATTTTTTTTCTTCTAATCACTTTGCCAATTAGGATTCAAAATTTCCATTTCTTTTTATCACCAGTTTAATGAAAAAGACCCAAACCATGGACAAATCCATCTTGACTTTTTTTTCTTAATGTGAATTTAAAAAAGCAAAGTAACAGTGAAGGAAGAACTATTCATATAAAAACTTTATATGTATATACAAACCACTTTGTCACTGTTTAAAAACTTGCAAAGTTCTGTGTCTGTGTTAAGGTACAATGGTACGCTAATAATAATAATAACCTGGTTTTGGTGGGTTTAATGTGAGCTAATTTAGAGGATATTATAATTAATCTCAGTAGTTTATTGGTACAGGGTAAAAAATCATCAAACAAAAAATTTGGCCAACAAAATTTACACATAAATTCTATTGTGCAGATTTCAGTGATCTCTAAGAGTCTTTCACATTTCTAAAAGGTGATGAGATGCTAGAACAGGTTGCCCAGAGGGACTGTGAATGCCCCACCCCTGGAAATGTTCAAGGCCAAACTGGATGGGGCTCTGAGCAACCAGCTGTAGTAGAAGGTGTCCCTGCCCATGGAAGGAGGGGTGGTACAGAATGATCTTCAGGGTCCCTTCCAACCCAAACCATTCTGTGCTTCTGTGATTTCTGCCTCATGACAGATTACATCTATTGTGAATATTTGCAGTATGACTTTGACCTTCCTCCTATCATTTACAAATATTTCTTCATAGGAGGGCACACAGAACTTAGGGGTAAATGAATAAAAGTAAAACAAAAGAAGCCACTGGGTTAACAAATCTGCACTTTAGCTCTGTGGCTTAGAGACAAACCATACCCTGTTTTTTTTGTCAGAACAAGAGCTAAGTTTTAGTACAGCCTCATTCACAATTAAGGTTCTCTTGCTTTTATTGTCACCCAAAGTGCCACTTAGGAGTGGTAGAAAGGTGTACATTCCCTTCACAGTAATGACCCACAGAAACCAGGCCATGGAGGATAACTGTGAACTCAGAACTGTGTGATACATGCTCTTCTCATGTACATATCCAAATGTACACCATGTGTTCATTTTCACTGCCTTCAGAAAGCATTTTTAACTACTTCTCTAGCTTATTTTTCCCATTTCAAAAATAGACAGAAACAAAGACAGGAAACAGTATAACTAGGTAAGGCTGTTAAAGTATTTGCAGCATTTGTAATATGAAGACCTTTTCTAGCAAAATTCCATTAAAATTCAAATTTATTTGAGATCTTTATTGTCTAAAGACAACCATGAAAACACCCAAAATAATTTTTTTCATTCTGTTAATGAATGTGGCTTTATTACTGGCAGAATGAAAATGCCATTTGAGAATAATATACAAATTCAGTAGTGGGTGTGAGTCCCACTGATCCCAGGAGCTAGAGTTTCAACATAGATGTAGGAGTTTGTTTGGTTTGCTACGTTTTCTGTCACAGCAGGGTCTCCTCAAAACATGGAATAAAGCCATAAGCATTATATTTTCAGAAGGAAAAAATACCATCACATTGAAGCTAGCTCTCATGTCTTCTCTACCTCCCCTAGGATGATCTCTAGCTGCCTCACTTATCTCTCTTTAAGGAAGTTGGTATTGATTCACTAGTCAGAATGCTTTGAATATTTTTTCAGTACTAGTGATTGAAACTGTGAGAAAAAGTGGAAATATGTTTATATCCATTCCTTTTTTAAGAAAGAAATTTATGAATACATAAAATAATTAACTCCACTCAATTAAAGCAATTTACTAAAAGCCATAGAATGAGGTTGATAACAGATCTAAGTAGTAAGTCAGAAATTCTTGTCTTTTGCATGACTTTGCCTGCATGACAGGCTGGTATGTGTTATAAAAGAAAGTGGGCTCCTGACTTCTTCTAAATTTTGCCCAAATTATGCAGAAACAGTAAAGCACTTCCAGGACAGCCTCACAGGCCACTGAACTCAAATTTTCTAATCATATCTCATCAATGATCTGAGTCACCTGAAGACAGCCTTGCTCTGTAGTAATGTACCCTTGTCAAATTTCAAGAAAGAAATTTTAAATTTCACACCAATCTGTTAATCTTTTTAAAATAGAATAGTTTCTCAAAAATATACACATATGGGTGTAGATATTCTAAATTATAGACAGTGTAGTTAGTACAGACTTTGTATATAACAAACTGTCTGGACCTCCTGTTCTGTCTGAATATATATATATGTACACGTATACATATATATATATCATTAAGGCTGCTGGAAGGGTGTTTATTATGCATTTTATGTATTAATAGAGTAAAAGAAGACATTTTTATGTCTTTTATGCATTTTGTCACAAGGAAAATGCCTAAATATATAGGTATATTATTAAAAAATGATTGTTTAAAATAGTGTGTAAAAAATAGATATGCTAAGTTCATACAGAAAGTGGATATGCTGTATATGATACCTTTTTATTTAAGATGACAAAACATTAGTTTTATTCTTCATTTTTCAAAGATGCTCCATCCATCTTTTAGCAGAACTCTCTTTCCAAAGTAAACACCAAGATACCAAATTTTAGTGCCAATAGTAGAAGTCTGAGATAATGTCATGCAACTATAAATGATTTCTTAGACTGGAAAATGTAGCACCTTTGTTTGGGTAAGAGTATTCCTATGATTTATATTTAGGTCCATGTATACTCCCTATGTAGCATATATATACATGTATGGTACTTATGTAAGTGCATACATAATGTATAAGCTCAGTTCTGCTGTATTGTAATAAGGTCAGAGAAAGAAAGAATCTTCCTTTATCACTGATGTTGAAATAGAATCTTCAAAATTCTATCCTGTCTGGAAAGGATAATAATAAAAAAGATAAAAGTTTTTGGTTGTTTTTTTACCATTTTTTGTATGCTCTGTAGACTAAGACTATTACTCTACAGTTTGTAGCATTTCCACTGTTTGGATGCATCAGGTTGTACAAAGGAACAGAATAATGAAAATACAAATTCTGCATCTATCAAACAGAAAGCAATGGGTATCTTGTGTCTGTATAATATTTCTGATTAACTGTAAGCTTGCCTTTGAGATGCTGTCTTGTTGGTAATAGGACTATAATAGAAGTATTGTGCAGATTTAAATTTCAGTTTGATATGAATTTAATTAGAAACCATCTATCTACATCATGAAAAATGTAACAAAATAGTCTTTGGAAGAAAGAGTATATGTCTATGTAAAAAACATAGTGTAATTTTTACAGTTTGTAGTTTGAAATTCAGTTTATAGGGTTTCTTTTTCTCCTCCTTGGGATGGAAAGGTCTTCAAAAGTGAGGTTACATGTTAGGCCATTATGTTATTGCTTTTATAAATTGACCTCACATATTAGCTTTGTTTATCTGCATATGTGAAAAATAGTGTATGAATGAGCTACAGGGAAAGGCTTTCTCATAGAACGTGCTCCACACTGCTGGCTGTTGAATATTTGATACATTAGTACATATTTATATTCTAGATTTTGGGCAATGTTTGTAAAATCAGGCAGATTTAGTGCCTAAAATAGTTTATAGCCTCAGAGAAAAGTGTCAGTATAAAAATAATAATTTTAACTTAGTTCTTCACACACAGTATTTTTTTCTTTTTCCCTTGTGAAATCAAACTTGAGATAAAATAAGAAAAACAATCACAAACTTTTTGAGCTTACAGCCATTCTTTTCCAAATCTCCATGCTAATAGGGAACACAAGAAAAGAGAATCACAAGTTTTGGACTTGTCAAATATATTCTCCAGTATTTTTCTACTACTCTGTGGATATACAACAAGATGTAATTGAGATTATCCCAATGAATGTTCACCATTGTATATCCTTCAGTGGCAACTTTTTCTTTAAAAATCATCATAGTCATACGCATTTTAACTCTGTTGTGACTTGTAAAGTTTGTGATTTTGCTTCATTTTGCCTTGTGGACTGAAATATGTCCCACTTGGATAATATGCACCGAAATGTGGAATGTGGATTTGGGACTCTCTCCTTCAATGGTGGTGACTGAAAATGTACAAACTCCCCAATATCGATAGGATAATAAAGCTCAGCTGAGTGAATATGAATGCTCACTTGTTTTTACACTTCTTCCACTTATTCTGAGCACTGACCAGGGAACTGAAGGTGGGCTACTATCAGCCTTGCAGTCACGGATACACTTCTGTGCAGCCTTGAGAAAAGGAGCAAGACTTAGAGAAGATTATCCTTCTGCACTCTCAGGAGCTTTTTGCAGTAACATTGAGGTGCTCAGGGCAAGTCTGCTCCCTAAAGCAAAGAGGCACTGAATAACTGTTGCCTAATTAGAGAGATCTAATCACATGCAGAGCAAAAAGGATGGAAACTAAGATAGTATAAGGCCCTACCTGTACTGGACTCAGCTCATCTTGGGCTGGTTTAAACCTGAGTTTCAATTGCACTAAGTTATCTGGGTCAGTTTAAATTCAGGATGCCCTGGAGACAGTCATGACTCTTGATGGAAATTGTTATGAATAATGGGGCTATTTGGCTACAAGTAGAAAATATGTTCCCTGTTAAATCATTGTCACCCCAGGCAGGAATAATATTCTCCCAGTTCTTTCCTGTGACCTTCTCCCTTCCCCCTTTTTCATTTGCTCAAGGGCTGTTCTGCCTATGCCACACTTAATGGTTCCCCTGATGGCTACAAGTTGCATTGCGTGAGGTGGAAATAAGGACTTAATCCAGAGGGGCAGTCAGACACTGAATGTAATGTTTTAGGGTTTTTGGTTGGTTAGTTGGTTGTTTTTTTGTTTTGGTTTGGTTTTGGTTTTGTTTTATTTTGGTGGGTTTTTTGGTTTTTTTTGTGTTTTGTTTTGTTTTCTTTGCATAGTCTCCCCTGTCCAAAAGGTGAAAGGAGAAACAGCCAGCCCCTGCATAATAGCTGTTATCTGACATGGTCCCACTGTCACTTAGTACTACTTTAGAAGTGCTCGACCATATGCTCATTATTTGGATTCTGAAAGAGATATGCCAGTAGCTGAAAGTCAGTTTTATTTATTTCTCTGTTACTATGTATTTCACATCTTTCAGATTATGGAACAAAATGTAGAAATTGCTGGAAATCTGTAAGAGGACTCAATAAGGACTAAGAACCAAAGGATGTATTGATTCTTCATGCATTGCATAACTGGCACAAATAGAAGTAGTAGAATCTCGCATGACCTTTGATTACCTGTGGTTTCTTGAAATTTTAGAAATTATAACTAATCAACTTCCCAGACTTCCTGCCTCAAACAGTAGAGGTAAAACATATAGAAAATGGTTTCATCTACAAACGGTAACAAGCCTAATAATAGTGGTGGAATAAATACTCTTAATTCAAAAATATTTGAAAATAATTCAGTAAATAATGTGGCCAAATTGTTAGTGCATTAATATAAGACTTAGTTAAAATTCTTAATTATGATGTAGCAAGCATGGGTATAGGAGGGAAATTTGATTTCAGAAGGTCGGAAAAGCAAAATAAGGTTGCCTCTTAAATATTCAAGTTAATACCAGGGCAAGAAATTTTGTCTTCTAATAAACCTAATTTAGAACTTTCTTAAAACTCAGAAAATAATTGAAAACTGATACGAGGCTTTTCATCATAGTATGAAAGCTGTAGTAACATGTTCTTCTTTTCTGTCTTTCCATCTTAACCCTATGATTATTTAAAATTACATTAATTATTCCATCATAAGTGCAGAATGAAAAGCCTTACAAAGTTCCTTCTGTGCATCAGTTCATATGCTGCTGATAGCTACATTAGCTGTGGATTATTCATATAAGATGATGTCAAGATCAGTTTTGTCTGCAAGGCCAGATTCAGATATCAAGAGCATTTGTCACTAGGACAGTCAGGCTTATGAAACCTATTGAAACAGAACATTGAGATTCTGCTTTACTGTAAAAAGAGCTGCATCTAAGAAAAATATTGTCATAAAATATTTCATCTAGAAACCACATAATTATAAATGATAGGATAAACTTCTCATTTCTAAAAGCACATTATGTCACATTAATTTTTGAAAGAAGTGATTTTTTTGCATGGTTATACTGAGTAGAAGATCAAGAACATTTAGTTGACATATTTTCAAATTAAGAACCAGAAGTTATGAGAAGACTCTGTGAATTAAGCATATAGTTTTACTTGTGTCTGTTTTCATTATTTCATTCAGACATTTATTTTACAGATATCAGTATGGCTTCATACATCATGTAGGCATCTAGTGTTTCCTCTTTCATATGTACTTTGGATAGTTTATTTTATTGTGTCAACAAGAGGAAATACTTGAGAAATTGAAATACTGTCTACTATGTCCTCAAAGTTCTGTAATGTATATACATGTAGTTTTGTTGCTGATGCAACTTAATATTATTACTACTGATATTTTAAAAGTACTGCCAGATCAAGTTCCAGCAGTGGAAAATAACTGTCTATCCCCAAAGAATCTA
>VWYI01000937.1:3132-27506 GCA_013399455.1 Anthoscopus minutus | reverse complement strand
AAAAGAGTTAAGGCTGAGTTTTTTTTTTTTTTTTTTTTCATATTCACAACCAATATATGACTAGGCCTTTCATTGTTTATACTTCTCTTTCAAAAAGAAACTACTTACTGCAGGTGATACCAGTTTCACATGAGTTCAGAGTTTAAAAATTAGATGGTCAGCATAAGCTGCTGATCTAGAGTACTTCTCTTGTCAGTGGGGTGGGATCACACTTCTGGAGGATGATTCTTCCCATCCCTAGGTGGTGAAATGAGCTATATTCTGGATGTGTCCCTTTTCAGACAACTGGAATCTCCCCTGATCTAAAACACTTTTCTAAAGTCTCATTTGGTGACAAGTTAAGTACTCCAGAGTCTGTATGAAAGAGTTGTAGAAAAATAGACAGAACAAAACTTTAGATAAGCAAAAATAGGCACAATTAATACTATAGAGGTCCAGCTCTGAAACTTTTTTTTTAGAAAAGGTCTCATTGGCTTTGATTTGTGCTTGCTTCAGAATAGTGCCATAATTCTACTGCCAAATCTTCCAGTTGTATCTAATACTCTGTAATAAAAAAATAAAAATACTTTTGAGAAGAGAATAACAAAAATATTGAACTGGTCTATAACATGAGTGCATGGTTTTGAAGCTTTTCTTTAGTCCTAGAAAAATTAAAAAAGCTCTAATACTTAAAATAAAAACTACAGTTTTTACAAGGAATTGCACAGTGGAATATATCAAGGCATCTATTTCCATCATGAGGATTTCAGTTACGGTGATTCAGAAATGGACAACGTCTACATGTAATCAGCATGGCTGTGATTGCAGGTGTTTGGATGACTAAGCCCTCTGTGGAGTTTGTCCTATATAGGTAGTTTCAGTTTATGAAATTTACCAAACAAAGCCAAACTATTTTCCTATTGGAGCTGTCTCGATGAAAGCATTTTAGTTGGGTTCATGGCAACATCAGCTTCAAGTCATAAATTGCACAAAACCCTAGACATAACTATGACACTTGAGCTCTACACTTGCCATGTGTATCAATTAAAAAGGTTTATGTTTATAATGACCATAAATATATGGTAAGAGTACCATATATTATAGCATGTTTTCCTCATTAGAAAGAGAGAAACCTGCCTTTTCTGCCACGTTATCCTTGATATCCTTGATGATCCATTAATTACTACTCACTGCCTTGTGAAACTCAAATGCAGCGAAAACATCTTGCAAGTGCAGAGTCCTCCTTGTATTGTTGTTTTTTGCTTTTTACTGGCTTTGTAGATTCAAAGGTCTTTTTCTTTTCCTTCTCTTCACAGGAAACGATCTTTTTCTAGTTGCAGTGCATGAACTTGGACACGCTCTGGGCTTGGAGCACTCTAATGATCCCACTGCAATCATGGCTCCATTTTACCAATACATGGAAACTGACAACTTCAAACTACCTAATGACGATTTGCAGGGCATCCAGAAGATATATGGTACGTTGTGTTCTCATCAGACAGCACGAGCTTTTTGCTTTAGAATACCTTTGAGGTCCTCCTGTCCATAGCACTGCTCCAAAGAGTTCATTAGTGTGGACTTCACCAGTTGTTATGCCTGAGTCTCTACGTGAGCAAAACACCCAAAGGTTTTGAGGATGCACTTACTTTGTTTCTCACTGTTCACAACTTATATTTAAATTTTCACTCACCTGGAATAGTAATTTTAAATGTTTTAAAAATCCGTAAAGAAAATTCATGCAAAATTATTCCAAACTATGAAAATATTAAGAAATGCAGGCCTTTAACTATAATGACATTATTTACACAGGTGTCTAAGCTCATGTAACTGGATGAATTGATTGCTTCTCAGTTTATCGGTTATAATACAGAAAATTTCCCTCAAAATTGGAGGTCCCAAAGACACCCTGTCTTGTGATAAATATGACAAACTGATCTCAGAATAACGTTATCACCAGCCCCTACAGAGGGTAAAGAAGGGACTGTTCTTTAAAATACATTCATATAGGTTTTTTGTGACCTGATATAAAATAATAGCGATGCAAATAAATTCTATATTTAACAAGGCAATTTATTTTTTTTTAAAGTCAAAACAATAACATAACTGTGATTATGGGTTGAATGTAATACTAACTCCCATAATACTATCCCTTAAATTTCCAAAGACATAGTTTTAGTTTTGGTTTTAATGACTTTGATTCTGTTGGTGTGTGTTAAATAATCTTTCCTTTTTTCTTTAAAGATATATTGTATTTTTAGAATTTAAAATTTTTTCTTTAAAGATATATTTTATTTTTAGAATTGAAAATTCTGTCTTATCTCTGTGTTAATGCTCTTTATCCTGTGCATATCATTTGATATTGCCTTACTTAATATTCCCTAATTAAATCTGCACTGGATTAAATTCTGTACTCCCATTTTTTCCCATTTAAAGTTTGTCATATTTACATTGAATATTGTTAGGGCTATTCTTTCACAATCTTTCCTACCAGACAGGACAACTACAATCACTTAGAATTACTGTATTGCTGACTAGAAATCTGCTGACTCCATGGTGTAATAGTAACAAGAATTTTAAAATATCATATTCACAAGCACAGAAATATATTTTCAGAAATCATAAATAGCAATTTCTGAATGACTGGCTGATCAAGTTTTGTTTGGTTAGGTTTTTTTCCTGTGTGATTAGCTGGAAGGAAGGTTGTTTCTCATGACCTCATAAGTTAGTAGTCTAGACTTAAGGGCTAGACAAGGATACTTTGCTGAAAACTAGCTGCTAAGCTCAAACAGCTGTGAGCTATACATTAGGAGAAATGTGTTACTCCTGGGAAGTAATATCTGACATCATCACCAAATGGCATAAAAAAACTTTGATTTGGGGTTAAAAACTTTCCAACACGAGCTACTGCAAACTGATTCCTTTGGTCCCTTTAAAATCAAGATGTGATTTGGAATCATATGCCTCAATAAAAATGTCACACCTATTAAAATAATTACTTTGGTCTGCAGTATTCCTTGAAATACTGTTATTAACTGTAAATTATAAATGTCAGAAGTCTTAAAATCGTGAATGAAATAAATGTCTTGTTAAATTGCATGACAACCATTTGGCGAGTTTAAGATTCCCTTACATAATCCATCTTTTTCTTTATAAAGTATGCAGTTTTTTGTAAAATTCTTAGAAATTCAAATGTCATTTGTGACGTTTTAGAGTTGTCTTACTATTCAAAAGTGTTTCTGAAAGTGGTCATGCAAACACTATTTTTTAAAGTCAAAGTCTATTATCTGTTTAAATGATTTAATGAAGCGAGATGTTTAAATGATTTAATGAAGTGAGAGGGCTAAATAGAAAGAGCAAAAATTAAAACAGTTATCTTCTTTCCAGACATCTTACTGATCCAAGTGAAGCTTCATATCATTTTGTCCACGAAAAATAAATGTTGATATGTGTAGAGAGGGGAGGGCATTTTCAGTACACTCATTTCAAGTCATTCAGTATGCCATTAGGGTTATGATCAGCATCTGTCTGGGATGGCCTGATGACTTGCAGATAGATAAATTATGAGTGGGATAGTCATTTCATAAAACTTTATATTTTGACAAATAATATATTTGAAAAAGAAAAAGGTTTTAAGACTGCTTGACAGTCTTGAAGAAAAGTCTTTTTCACTTGAAGAAAATATGTAAATCATGGCAGAAGGGCGATGGGATATGTGTGTTTCATACATGCCTAGGATTTGAGGTCCAGTTTTAGGAGCTGCTGTACATATCAAGGAACTTTGGGAAAAGCTGGGAATGTCCTGTCTCTAATAAATATAATATTACTTGATCTAAAAATTTGGTCAGTAGGAAGTAGCAGGTATGCTACAAGTATGCCTGTGTGAATTGATGACTATAGATTAAAAATATAGGTTGAAAATCTAATCTTATAAACAACCAGACTTTTTTAGACCTCTTACTCTGTTGGTAAATACTTTGCTTTGAACTACTTCTGATCTGACATGATGGTGGCCTAAGCATCCTTTGAGGGTTTTATTGGAATGTTGTTCCAAAAAGGGAGATTTTTGATAATGAAAACTAGTTCTTTTCCTTGGTTTTGGTAGTCATTCTTTATAACCTTTACAACCAGTGCCTGGTTGGTAACTGGAACAGGCTCCCCAGGAAAGTGATCGCAGCACCAGCCTGACACAAGAGGTGTTGGGACAATGCTTTCAGGCACATGATGTGACCCTTGGGGTGTCCTGGGCAGGGCCAAGAGCTGGGCTCAGTGATTCTAATGTGTCCCTTCCAACTCAGCATACTCTGTGATGCTGTGATTCAATGTTTTAATAACATCAGAAAGGTATGTTAGGCCACTTTTTCATTCCCCTTTCACTGTCGGTACAGCTGGTTTTTGTTGTGTGTGTTTCCTTTAGTGGGTTTGTGTATTATATCCAGCTGCTGTATTTCTAAAGGTCCACCTGACAGGATACCACCACCAACAAGACCTCTGCCAACAGTGCCCCCACATCGTTCAGTCCCTCCAGCAGACCCACGAAAGAATGACAGGCAACCTAAACCTCCCCGGCCACCCACTGGTGACAAACCTTCCTATCCTGGAGCCAAGCCTAACATCTGTGATGGGAACTTCAACACTCTGGCTATTCTTCGCCGGGAAATGTTTGTTTTTAAGGTAGGAGACTGTTAATTTTTCAGTGTTACATCAAATGTCTACATTTCTCTTTTTTTTTTATAAAGCAGACTCTCATTCATCATGACTCTACATTCCCAGCCTGCTCACAGTTAGAAAGTTCAAGGAAAGAAATTAAAAAATAAACATACACATGGCTTAAACATCCAGCAGGGAACTGCTGTAATGTTCTATATTAAGAAAATACCTGTGTCAGCAGAAACTGTAATGCCTCAAAATGTAAGGGTAAATAAATGCTGCATGGTATGGAACGATAAAAAGTGTAAATCAATTCATGAATAATAAGGATTCTTTTGTTGGGAATGAAGCCACATGCTAACATACAGTAGATACTGTGTCTACAGTACTTATTTTTTTTCATGGAACTATAATTTTAACTTTACAATTAGATCTGTCACTTACAAAGGAAGTTTGTCATTGTGTTGTGGTTGCTATGAAGCCACAGTATCTTACTAAAGGTCTTTGCCACAAAATTCTTACTGAAAATGTGTCATTATTTATTTCCATTCATCTTCTTGCTCTGAGCTGAAAATGTGGTTTATATACAACAAATTGAAATAAACAAACTGAACTGAAAGGCAGTCTTTTAATAGAAGCGCTTTGCTAAGACTCATGGACATCAAAGGTATCTTTAGGAGGATATTCTGCAGTGTGGTTTCCAGAAGACATTGAATATTGAAGAAAAATTACAGAATCATTATTGCTCAGTCTCTTAAGCCAATTTGCTGACAGATAATTTTGTGCAAAAATTTCAGAAACACGCAACAAGATCATCTGTTTTTTTGAAGTAGTAACGTGTCAAATTTGCTTAAGCAATGGGAAGTGTGAGATCTTTGTTTTGTAAATGTGTGATAGGACTCTTTTTATCTTCAGTATTTTAGGTAGAGAAGAAGGAAGGGCCTTTTATGTGATTAGATAAGTGTTTTCTCTTCAGCAATAGTGTAAGTGCAAGGGAAAGGCAATGTATTTGTCCCAAAATATGAAGCTCCCAGTTCAATTTTGTTGTCCTTTCTGACAGGACTAATTTCTCCCTTATATGTGTTCTTTTTATAGAACCTCTTTTACCAGATAAAGCTTATTAGCAATGCTACCCAGGCTTTCACTTTCTTTAGCATACCTAAAAAACCATGTACAAATAGCTTTACATTAATTAATTCAAAATTATTGAGCTACCTTCACAATCCAATGGACAGGAAATATTTTTCCCATAAACAGCTAAGGATTTTTGCAGCCTGGGGCTGTCAGCCCATTCCTTTTGAATAGATGGTATATGGTGAAACACTGGGAGGTCCTAAACCATCAGTCTTTTATGACTAAAACTCAAAGGTTGAGGAAGAAGCCAATTTTCTAACTTGACATTAAACAGGATATTAAAATACCTACTTCAATCTCATGTCATCCACCTCAAGAGCAATAGAACATATTCTCATTTAGTTTAGACATAAATCAATAAACTGAGAAATGCTGTTCCACTAATACAAAATTTCCTGTCTAGGCAAGCCTGTTTTCCTGGATAAATATATTCACCACCATTAATAATCACACTTATCTGGTCTGATTGAAAACAAATTAAGTTTTCTTCAAAAACGTTTACTTCTTACTGCCTTAACACCACATATTTACTGTAAATTGTGTATACATGCTGGTGTGCAGACTGAATTCTGTTCCAAAATTAAAATTCATTTCATGATCATTCCAATGAGGAAATACAATAAAAGACTGTCAGAGAAAAATGACCAGTAACAGAATGCTTACAGATTTCATGTATAGAGTCTGACTCCCCAAATGAAATCGCTGCGATCATAAAAGCAATGTGCTAAGAAGGGAAGTAAGAGGTCACCTTTGTTGAAGTTAATTTCTCTAGGGTCTCACAGTTTCTCTTTTCTCCTCAGGATGCCTGGGAACATAACAAAGGCATGCCTTTGGTTAGCATGCTAAGCAATGGAATTTGCCTTAGAGATTTTGACTTTGTAGAATTAGGGTCTTTGAATGCTTGACTTAGTGAGCCTTAAGTCCCTTGTTTGTACATTAATTTGCTAGTGAAGATTTTTGTCTGCTAAAGGATTTTTATTAACTGTTTGAGATTTTTTGATGGGGGAGCAGGGGGTGATGTATGGGTAGGACAATAAAAGGGGCAGAAAAGGACAAAAGTTAGAGAAGTCAACTTTGCAGAATCCTGGAGTATGGAACAGGTTGTAAGGAAAAACTCAGCATGTCTGAATTTAGCAGAAAAAGGGCAGTAATTAATTCTTAGGAGGTGTAAATAGAAATAGGAACTGAACAGAGGGAAATGATCCAGCAAAGGAGGAAATCAAGGTGGAGATTCACAACAAAAATAACCCAAGCCTCTTTTCCCTTGCCCCTTAATGACAGTGCAAGGGAAGACTGGGAGGGCATAAGTGATGGGCTGAGAGCCAAGTACAGAAATAGGGAGAGCAGAGGATTGATGACAGTACTGTACCAGGTGGAAACAGTTGAAGAATAATTATGACCTTCATTGGAAGAATTATTGCTGGATAGTTCCCAGATGAGTTAAATAGATAAAGTTGGAGGCTAATCAAATTAAATCCTTTTCTTTCTTTGTCTTTATCTAGAGGTCTGTAATTATTGTGTAGAGGCAGGTTTTACTGCCTCCTGAATGGAATGTATGCCATGTACTTATTTCATATTGAAAATAGCCAGATTTTTTTCTCATGGGCAAGTCTCAAAATAAGGAGCTCCGTTTGTTTAAATAATCCTTGGAACTGCTTGGGAACTTAGCCACAGAGTTGAAGAATTTCAGCATTTTTGAATAATTAAATTCTAATTTAAGCATAAAACTGAAGCATGAAATCCAACATGTTGAGATTTTCATAGTAGATGACAAACATTATTAATTTCAAGATTGTTGTCTCTTGGCTATTGAGCTATTACTTAAGAGCATCAGAATATTAGAAACAATTTCTATGTTCAGTCAGTTTAATGAGTTTTGTCTGTGGCTTTAAGACTACCTGGCATTCTCAAATGTTTATATTCAGAGTAAAACTGAATAGCACTAAATGTAAAGAGAAAATGCAATTTACAGTTATCCAACCCTTTTCATTGTTTTGCCATGACTTTGACAAAGTAACAATCCTAGAAACACTTGATAAAGATTATAAGGCCATAGAGATGAAAAACAAGGGAACAATTTTTCTAACATAAATATTAAACTGTAAAGTTTACAAAAGTAAAGCAATCAGCTTACTAAAGATTCTCCAATGATCACCAAATAAAATTATAATTTTGCAGATCAACTTTTTTTGTAGAAATGATTGGATTTTAAAGGAAAGATAATTTTTTTATACCAAATATACACATATCACTGACATATAAATATATTGTCCCGAGAGAGGATTTCTTCCAGAATTCTTTAAATTAAATGACCTTAAAATGTCCCTGCCAGCTGTAAGGTTTGGGGACACAATATGCTATGCAACAAAAATGTTTGTTAAAATCAATACATTGTAACTATTGGTTTCAGTTGTCATCAACTGAAAACTGATAACTACTGCTGTTATTTGATTCATGTTTGAATTGGTATAAGGAACCATCAGGGCAGGAGAATGTCTATGCCAAAATTCATGTGTACCAAGCTTTTATCTTTGGATAGCTTCTTAGCTTCTGTATTTACACTCAATGCAATTAGTATTTTACTGTCACACTCATTTCCAATCTTTTCTTCTTCTGTTTACTTAGAAGTCCCCTGTGACATAGAAAAATGGCTGAAAATGGTGAAAAAGAAAGGTCCTCCTTTTCTGGGCAAGTTATGCAAAGTGGTATGACGCTGTCTGCCTTTAATGAAAATCCTCTCTGCCAGTGTGTGTAGCAAAATGTGGTGTCCAACGATACTGTCTTATTAATGTCTCCTGAAAGTACCTCCAGGGCTAGTGTGTCATGAAAAGAAACCCCATTGTCTAAGGTCTGAAGACAAAATCCATTAGTGAAGAAGTTTGCAGTATATATTTCCACTTTCTTCCTGTTTCCTGTGCAATTCACACTTTTTTCCATGTCAACAAAATTACCTGTAGCTCTTCTTCAACAAACATTGTGACTGCCCTCAGTATCCTTTTCCTTTATGTTCTTTTCAGTCTCACAGATTTAACAAATCCTGCTTTCTTGAGCAAATTGCAACTAGAAATGTAGGCATATTTCTATGGAATTTCTGATTCATAAGCATCAAATTAGAGGGACAAGTTACTGTCATTTTTTTATGTGACTCGGGTTTTTGTTTCACAGAAGAGCATTTCATAGAGGTTGCACTAGTCCTTGTTTTAATGCTAAGTCCCTAGGAAACGAATTAATGGATCCCATGTAATCCCTAATGGTTTAGTATCCATGTTGGAAAAGTTAACTCCTTGAAGAACAGCATTTTTAGTTACTCTGGTATACTGTGGTGTTTGTTGAATTTAATTTAAGTATTAGATAAAGAATTTTTCCAGCAGACAAATAGCATTTAAACCTAAATCTGAACCTTGCAGGTGGTAGAATATGGAACCAGTTTGAGGAAGGCCTTAACGGGCTGTAGTAATTTTAATTTCTCCACAACTTGCAGAAATTTGTTTTCTGACTCTTCATCTGCTAAGAACCATTGTAAAGACATTTATGACATGCCAAACAAACCAAGGAAATTAGGCTGTAATGACTCCTTGGCATTAGTTTAGACTACAATTGTTTTCATACGTAACAGTATAGGTTCAATTGAACATCCCTTTTAGAAGTGTGTGTTTATGTAGGGTATGCCATTAAACACAAAAGAAAAAAAATCTGTTTCTTGATATATGGTAAACACATGAGAAACTTTTAAAACATTTTAGCATTGGCTATTTAATCTAATTAAAAATCTGTGAGACAGAGGGAAAGTACTACTAATAAAAGCAGAGGCAAAGAAACAGCTATAGTATGAAACTCGATTTCACTGTATTTGAAAGCAGACTTTATTTCAGAGCTCTTGCGGTCTGTTTGTGTAGCTGGTTTTTGTCATGTTATGCTGTGGGTGTCTGAGCTGTCAGCTGCTGCCTGGGAAAGTTCAGCAGAGGATCCTGAGGAAGTAGACACTTTGTGATCTGAGCGGGAAAACCACTTAACATCTTAGCTATAAAAGACTAGGAACAGTAATGCAGAAGTAGCTAAGTCTGCAGAGAGCCGACTCCTTTCCCTCTATTTTTTGTATCATGTTAGGGAGAAAAACTTGTTGGAATTTGCCAGTTTTTGAACTAATCAGGGAAGGAGAGCTGCTTTAATTCAGGTAATTCAGTTTATATATTGAAGAGGAGGAGAAAAGCAGCAAAAACTCAGTGGGAATTTCAGTGTATCATAATATACCAAGCTAACTGGAAATGTACAGCATGGTTGTTTTATGAAACAAAATTGTAGGATGTCATGAAGGATAAAAGCAGGGGCATGCTGGGATGCTAAAAAGGCATAGCTTGTCTGGTTTTGATAATTGATACTTCCACTGACAGATGTAAAAATATTCTCCAAATGTTAACTCAGCCTTTCAGTCTACTTCTAAGCTAGGGAAGGTTTTTAGCTAACACATTTCACAGGCTTAAAATGGGAAGTACAATCTGTTCATTACAGTGTGGAAAGTGGGTAGTCAATTCCATCCAGCTGCAGAGCAATTTAGACAAGAATGTAATCACCTGGATAATAATTGTACCAGAATAGTTCTGTTTAAAATCCTTCTACCTTCTCTCTTTAAAAAGTTTTCTTGAACTTTATTACACAGTTTGAAAGATGGCAGCCCAGTAATAGAAACACTTATTTTCTAGCACCTACACACACATCTGTACATACATATATATATGTAAATTTTATGCAAAGAAAGTTCTAGAAAATCATAACTCTATTTTTAAGGCTTTATTTACAAAGATATCAATATAATCGATATACATTTTATTGAAAATTACAAGCAACTTGAACTGATTAACAGTCTGTGCTATCTGCCTAGTAAAATTCCCATTAGTCATGTAGTAGTCCATTAAGAAGTATAACCTTACCAGGATGTATGACTCAGTATCTTCCACAGGGCTTTAGATTTGTCAGGAGAGAGAGTACTGTTTTTTTTCCAAAAGGGCTATGTTTTCATTGGCAAACAGAGTGGTGTAAAAGGATTTAATCAGTAGTAGAGCAGATGGTACTGAGTTCCTCTCTCTCATGTCCATCATATGTGCTTTGCTTTAAATTAGATGCAGTTTGTCCTCTGAGGCCAAACAGTTGCACAATACATGTGGTTCAGATTTTTCAGAAGGGTAGCTATCCCCTAGACACTGGTGTCTTTGTGGACCCCAGGAGAGCTCACCACACAAGTGTTTCATCTAGTGGTGGCTGTTACCATCTTATTAATATGTAATTGCTCACACCATCTTGACCCAAATAAACCCTCACATGCAAAATATATTATTAGTTTTTCTCATGCAACCTTTTGCATGACACAATTGTACCTGTTCCTTGACTGCCTGCATACGACAAGTATGCATTGCAATACAGTTCAGGAAGAGGCAGATTTAACAGCTGTACTGAGGCATTGCCTTGAACTTGAAAGCTACTATTCTATTTTCCCTGAGAGAAAAGCAAGGCAGATGATTTGTTTAATTTCGCTTTAAAAATGAGAGTTAAAAAATTGTCCCTCCTGCGACTTTTTATAGCAACGGAAATATGAACACTAAAATGTCATGGTCTCCCAAAATGTTTCTGTCGCTTATTTTCCCCACTTAACTCCAAAGGAGGTTTCAAGTATTTCTACATTCTCCCCTAAAACCTCTAGTGGTCCCTTCCAACCTCAACTGTTCTGATTCTGTTAATGTGCTGAAATTTGACTGTTTCACCCACTCATTTCCCAGTAGCATTTGCTCCATCTCCTTTGGAAAATGTCTGTCAGAGGCAATAGCTAGTGAGATTTATTCAGGAGACTGTTTTGTGACTTCATTCCAGCTCAGAAAAACAGACCAGGCAGGGGACACTGAGGTGTGTGGCAGCTGCTCACAAACACTAGCAAGAGAAGGGCAGGGGAGGGAATGTCCACCCTTTCTGCCTGTGAGACAGATGTTCTGCTGTCTCCTTCCCCTGGGTCAGCTTTCAGAGGAAATCATCCTCTTTCCTAGGGTCAGGCTCTGAGCTAAAATACTTTATTCAAAGGCTGACTTGGTCCTGTCTCTTTGAAACTCTCACCATCTCATGATGAGGCATTAATACCCACAAGGTGCACTCCCTAACCCAGAGAGTCCTCACAGATAAAAAAGGAGCTCTTCAGACTCTTCAAGGGTTTTCACAGAGAGTTGGACAGTCTGAGTCTGACAGGAATACTGGAGTGAATTGTTTGTATTATTATACAAATGTGGTAGCAGGCTTTGGGGCAATGTTTAAAAATTGTGGGCAGTTAAATGTGAATCTAAATAAGTTATTTCTGATTTAGTTTTAATCTAATAAATACTGAAAAATGTTATACTAAATATTTGCAAACCATTGGCCACAATTCAAAGAATTAGTCATTCTTTAGAAGCATTTTTTAAAGTATAGTGGAACTGGGGGAATCTGGAGCTCTCTGGTACTTGCTTTATGCAGAAGGATAGAGTGGGTCAAACTTTTACGTATTCTTAGGGAAGTACTTGTAAGCTGAATAAAAAATAGAATTTTTACTTTTTCTCACTCCAAAAAACCAATCCTCCAACAAACAGTGGTGTGCTTATATGGTGTTACTTGTGCATTTAAAAGTGCTATTTTATTAGTTGTTTGAAGAAACTGTTCCTTTTTTCTTGCACATATGACAAGAGTTTGTTCTAAAATCTACTCTATCATTAAAAATTGTGTTTTCAATCACAAGTTTTGCATACTACCAAATGTAAGGAATACTGAACAATTGTGATTCTGCATAACACTATTAAATAAGACAAAGACATTAAAAATACAGATAAACAAATGCACATGAAAAGACTAATCTGGTAAATTTATTCCTTGTGCATAACGCAACAATAGACAATTCCCCTCTCACTGGGGAAAATAAATTCCTTCAATGGACATTATCACTTGAGAAAAGACAAATTATGTCAATTAAAGTGGAGAAATGGGAAAGTGGAAAATCCTGGGGAATTCTCCCCTTACAATTTCCTAAATATTTGTTTCCTAGTCAGAGAACCCTGTGACCCTATTAATTTTTTACTTGTTATTTTAATAAAGTAAAAATTAATAATAAAAAGTTTTAACTGAATTGTAGTGTACAAAAGATACTTAGTTTTGTAGAAGTTGCCTGTTTTCAGAGGCTCATTGTTTGGGTGTACTGATAAAAAATGTTTCATTGGCAAGAGAATAAAAAAAAGCATTATTGTCAAAAAATAATTGCAAAACAAATCACAGCAAAGAATAATCTAAAATTACATGGAGGCATATCTTCAATTTTCTGCCACCAGCGAGTGTTATCTTGTAATATTAACAATACATTTTAATTGAGGCTACATCCTAATGGAACCAAAGGGAGTAATTGCAGAAATACTTCAAGCACAAGGCTTAATTAAAATTTCTTATTGTATAAAACTGTGGCCTTTCAACTAATTTAGGTAAACGTTTTGGAAAACAATCTGAATGACTTGTAATGTAAGCTTTTTCAAGCTGTGGTATTATTTGCTTATACTTTCTTAATCTTCATTTACAGCCAAAGCTTTATATTCTAGCAGTATTTGTATATTTTTGATTTCTGTGATTCTTTTTATTTGTCCCTTTCAAGGGGTTAAAGGTCCACAATGTAAAATTTTGGCAGGGGTTTAAATGCAAATAAACTAATCTCATTTGGTCCTTTTCCTATGCAAAACACTGCACTACTAAACAGTTGAAATCTTAAATAATGTAAAACACATGTGTGTTTATCTTTTCAACAACTTAGTGAAACACTATTCACACTCTTGGCAATCTATTGAAAAATATCAAAAAATTGTAACATATATGTACTTAAATGCTACATTTCCTTCTTTTTTGTAAGCTATAGCTTGAATATTTTTTAAGTGTTGCTTTCCTTGCCTATTGAGTGAAAACTTGGCCCAATAGAAAGTAATGGTAAAAAAGTTCATTGACTATAACACACTGATTTTCACTTGGTTTTAATTACCTTTGGTATAATGATGGACTATCTATTATGAGTAATACATGTTAGGGAAAAATCACAAAAAAAAGAACAGAGAAGCTTGTAATACCAAGTGTATGAAATCAAAAGCTATTTTTCTATACAAAAGCAAGTTTTATTATGCTACACTTCCAGTCAATAAATCAAAATTACACAGGGTCCATTTTAATTCATTATTTGACATATCTGTCTAATGAAAATATTTTTACCAATGAGAATAGGCTGTATTAGGTCAAAGGTTATATTTAATAATGGCAGAATTCAATAATTTCCCAATCTCCATAAGAGTGCACCAGCATTTCCCCTCAATATTATCACAATGCAGCCTTTGAGTTTGTGTTGGACTGATGTCTGGCCAGCCCTTTATAACACCCACAGTCATTTCTTTAAATTGTGCATTCCCAGCTTATCTGTAATCAGATGTGGTTTACAATATTACATATTCACTGTTGGAAATTCCTTCACTTTCTACAAGATCTTATCCCTTTATCTGAGTGACAGAGGCAGTGAACAAAGACAATCAAATATCTATAATTTTCATATTTTCTTTGTCATGACAGATGTTATTGTTGACTGCTGTTTTTTGGATGTTTCAGTCTTAATGGCCTGTTTTGCTCATTGGCCATTGCTGTGAACCTTAAAGGTGAGGCATTCTAGAAATTATCACTGGTCACCCACTGATTACTGTGGGATTTTCTACAGTTGTTTTTTTAATCCTACCACGTCCACCAGGGAGAACATTTACTTAGCCTTGCCCATAAAAGTCAGAGTTAGATTTGGTACCTGGATTTTTTTTTTTTGTTGTCAGCACAATATCAGAGAACACAACATTAAAATGAGAACAAAAAGCATATACTAGCCTCTTATCTTACAGCAGCTTGAATGCAAAGTAACCCTCATACACTCACCTACAGGACATGGAGCACATTTCTCAAAAGTGAGAAAGGACCTTAGCACAGGAGCTACCAGGGCTCACTGACAGAGCTTTAGACTAGATTGGAAAGGGAAAAGGGACAAAACCAGTGAAAAGCAATTGCCAGTGATTAGTAGGATGGCATGCCACAACTTGACCAACTGAGTGCTAGTGAGAACCCTTGGAGCTGAACCTGCCCAGAAATGTGGGGGACAATAAAAAGAGACTGAAGTAAGTGGCGTTACATCAGGCTGGTGGCCAGCCACTAGTGAGGTTCACATGACTCCATCTTAAAACCAGTTCTCTTCTACACTTTCATAAAGAACTTGGACACAGAACTTGAAGGGATGCTGTTTGCCAATGACACTGTATTGGGAGGAGCTGATTACTCCACTGAGGGCAGAGAAGCCCTGCAGAGACCTGAACAAATTACAGGACTGGGTAATCACCAACCCTCTAACCCTCAACCATATGAAGTTCAGCAAGGGAAAGGGCTGGATTCTGCACCTGAGACAGGGCAAAACCAGGATGTATGTACAGATTCAGGAATGAGATGTTGGTGAAAGTGCCGTGGAAAGAGTCCTAGGGGTCCTGCCTGATGGAAAGCTGAATCTGAGCCAGCAATGCCCTGGCAACCAGAGGGGCCAGCGCTATCCTGGGGTGCATGAGGCACAGCATGCTCTGAGCCAGGGCAGCCTCACCTCAAGTGTCTACTTGTTATGGGTATGCATATGTAGACAGAGGTGGTATGACCCTGAGATGAGTAGTGTAGGTCCTCTTCCATTTCCCCTACAGAGTATTAAAGAGTGAGACACTGTCATGAGAACCTCACCTTGGTTAGAACAGCTTCGGTATCTTATTTATGTATGAACTGTCCTAAGCTACTGCAATCAGGAGGAAATACCTTAATTACTCCCTCTTTCTTGCTTCCACCTGTGGTTCTGACATGACTCATCAGTGCACTCACTCCAAATTCTAGTTTCCTCAGAGATTTCATGCAATGTGCAGTGTGTAGAAGGCAGAGAGACAGAATAAGTGGCACCATGAACACATACTGCATCTGCACATAGGATCACATTGAATTGCAAATATGTGCAAAACCTTGAAATTAAGTTTCATGAAGATTCAATGGAGGGCCATGATTATTTTAGGTCTTCAGAGGCACAGTAAATGTCAATATGAGAGTTACTGACACAGCTGATTGCAGGTTTTGTATTTTTGTATGTGTGCATGATGTGTCCCTAGCTGTTTCCATCAGTTTATGCTGTCCTCTATCACTGACATCCCTCTTTCTTTACAACTGTAATGTCACTGCTCCATTCATTGCACGTTTATTTTATTCATTAAATGTTTATTTTTTTCCTCTTACTTCCTTGTAAATGTTTTCCTATTATTAGTTATGGAATCAGAATGATTTGGTTTGGAAGGGACCTTCAAAGATAATCTATTCCAAATTCCCTTCCATGGACTGGGACATTAATTTGCATATGGAAACATCTGCATATGAATTGATGCATGTGACAGAAATATGAAAATACAGGTGATATAGTGCTAAATCATATAAATAATAACATACCAAAATTCTTTCTAGTAAAAAGGTTTCTGCTTAAAGGAAATTAAATCTTTCATTACATCTAGAAAAAAATGTTTGCAGTACTAATTTCTGTGTTCCTACAATAACAATGATAGACTTCTCATGGTTGATTTTGGATAATCCTGGTAGACATAGTTTGTCACTGCCTCATCTTCAAAAGCTTTTAGCCAACAAGAGTGAATGATAATTACTTCTATTTTATCTCCACATTTAAAACAGTCTTAGAAGCTTCCTTTAGCTGAAAATTATGCTAAGTGATCTCACACATGTGCCATAGTTCACACTTCACGAACTTATTCATGTAGAAGCACATTATTTCTTTACCAGGTGAAACCTTCTCTACTCTATTTGGAATTTTCTAATCTTCATACTTTGCCAGGCATATTTACCTGGATAAATGAAACTTGAAATAAGTACTTACGATGAGGCTTATTCATAATTTCTCCATTTGACTTTCAATGTTTTTACTGCCTGCCTCTAGCAATTTCTGGTGAAAAAGGTCACACCCTCTCTTGGATTATCTTTTGTTTGTCAAAGTCTTCATTCCCTACTCATTTAATACCCCATATATTTTGGGGGCGAAAATTAAGGTAGTTGAGTTTGCTCTACTGTGACCTTTCTGTTTTACAGAGAGTGCTTGAGTCATTACAGAGAGCCTGATGACTCAGACATATTTTTTATAGTTTTTAAAATAATATGCTCACCCCTGGCAGACAGTGAAGCATCATATTGGAAGTGATAGAATGATGAGGGTAGACAAGTAGAAAAAAACCCAGATTATTCTGATTTTATTGCAGAGGTTGGTCTGTTTTGCTTAGAGAATGATAAGTCTGCCCTGAATCATTTTCACAGGTTTATATGTGAAGTTACAGAAGAAATATATGCACACAAACCCCATTATTCTTTATTCTCTTTTCATGAGCCAGGAGATAGCAAAATTAAACTATGAACAGTTGGAAAAAATCCTTAATTTTTCTGTAGGATCCTAGGTGGTAGACTTGGTCTTCTCCAGGAAGGAAATTTCTGTTTCTGTGCTATTGTTGGTATAGTTTTGTGGTAGGAAACAGTGTGCAGCTGGGAAAAGAATCTTGAAAATGCTATTATTCTCATATTCTCTCTATTCCTAGAAAATGACACATGTTTTGAAAGCTTTTTGACAGTTTCATTAAAGGGAGAAAGGTAGTCCACAATTATTGATTTTTTTTTAATGAAATGGTAAAGGAGGTTGCAAAAGGATAGAAGAAAAGTGAAGAGTATGACATTTAATATCACAGATTATTTGTGTGATGGAGAGAGTTGTACAATTAGTGTTACTGAGGTTTAAAATAGATTAGAGTCTCACACGTTTGTCAGATTTAAGATAGCAAAGTGTCATAGAAAATAATGGGTTCTGTAGCTTCCCAAAGAGTGCATAAAAAGTGGAATGTGTTATTGGAAGAGAAATATCAAGAAGTAGGTATTGGTCAATGGAAAATGAGATTTGACTCATTTGAACATTATGTTCATCACATGTACCATGATATTTCAAAGAGCCACAGTCATGTGTTGACATAACCTGTATGAATTCAGGCCTCTGAGAGAGACAGTCTACATTCCAACTTGGCGTTTTCCACTACCATTCATAAAGAAAAAAGGATAGCTATTACAAAGCACATATTTTCACCTCATATCATAATGCAGCTACATATTAAAGCTTTTTCACCCCTTTTCATAGTTTAGTCCCTTCCATATACATGCCTGATTTTAAAGATGATGTGTCAAGGATCTCCTGTTTGTATCATATTGCATAGACAGATGCATGTGTTGATGAAATTGTGATATTTTTTTTTTACATCTTTGTTAGAATATTTACTGTTTAAATATAGAATGTCATCAGAACACTTTTTCTCAGTATCAGGAAAAAGTTTTTCAATTCTAACCAAGAAACCTGGTATTTTTTTAGTAATAAAAATTGCCTAATTTTCTTACCTTTCCATGGTGCAGAACACACCACTGCTCGACGAATTCACGAAACTTGTTGCTTTATATTAACTCTCTGTGGGCAAGGGCTACAGAACTGGGTTCAAGAAAATTTACAGATGGTTCTGTAGTCTCAAAGTGCAATCACTACTGAGGAAATAAATACTTAACTGCTCTTTAAAGGCCACTGTTCATCATGTGGATGAAGGGTTTTGTGCACTACTTCATGGGCATGTGCTGGTACCTACAGAGCATTAGGGGGAATTTGAACATTCCAGAGATTCCTGGCTGCAAGCCTAGATTTGATGTCATTACAGGTCTTTACGTTGCTTCTTTTATGTCTATTTGTTTCTTCTATTTGATCATAACCATATGGGAATGGGAACATTTTATAGTGTCTCAGTCAGTTTAGTTATTTAGACAAATCAGAATGAATTAAAATGTTCAGTTCAGTTAGGAATATACAAACCCATCCAAATGGAGATTGGTTTTATTTACTTTTGTTATTATTTTAAAAAAAATTGTATGTTCAGTTGGTAAAGATAAAGCATTCATTTGCTGAGTTGTCACCATTAATATATATATACATATATATATATTTATATATATTGTGGGACAGATCAGAAAAAGCAATATCATGTCCAGCTGCATCATAGTGCAAGGCCTGTTACTGTCATACTTGTAATCTGAAGAGATACAGTGAACAAGATCTCATGCTGAAGATTTTCCAGGAGGAGCCAAGTGCTCTTTGAAAGTAAATGGTGGTGATATAGTACATGGTAACCATCCACAGAAGGCCCAGATCAACCCATGGTGTTGTCAGAGGTCTCTACTGAGCTTCATTTACAACGTGAGATCTAGTGTTACCCAGCCACTGGTGTTAGCCAAAAACTCCATAGTATTTTTTGTATAGATTCTGCAGAACAGATTTTCCTTGAACTGAAAGTGTTTTATAAATACAGCTTTTGATTACTTTGGGATATTTTTGAAAGGTTAATGTATACAAAGGAAAGAAATGATAAAATGCCTTTGGTACTGTCTGCACAGGAAGAATAGAAAGGACAGATGGATGTGCATCAAAAAATTGATAAATTCACATGCAATTTGGTAGAGAAGAAATTATAAAAAAATATTTTAATAGGACTGAAATTATTAAAATGAGGGTTATAATCAAAGAATGATTTACTAATTAAAACAGCTGTAAAAATGAGGATACACTATTAAAAAATTAAATATTAAACAAGCATACATCCAAGTATTCTTAGACTATTTATTTCCATAGAACACTGAATACTAAGAGCAGTTTTAAGAGATATTTATTTTAGAATTAAGTATTTTCTATACAAAGTAATATAAATTTGTTAATTTGAAATTTAGAGAGTATATCTTTTAATAAACAGTTTTCATCTGCACTAGAAATTGGACTGGGCAACAGCAATCATATGACCTTTGCAACATAGATGAAAGTAAGTTATTTCCTGCACTCAGATGAACAGTGACCGGAGAGGGCCAGGATTTCAACCAAGATGTTTTCCAAAAAAGAACTACAGTCATGTGTGTGGATGCCTTTGCAAGCAGGCCACATTCACTACCTTTGTTGAAAGAGACACTTTTTCAGTCAGTTCACTCTGGATTATACCAAGACTGTTTATAAAAAAAAAATCATAAATACTGGCATTTGAGCATTTTTCTAATGGTCTATTTTTAAGAGATGCTTTTCTTTGTATGTCTTATACATTCAATATTCAAAGAATTGCACAAAGTGTTTGCATTCCGTGATAGAGAACCAAATAGATGTCCAAAATAATTTCTGCACAGCAAATGACCAAATTGCACATGGTACTTGGCTGAATATTTTGTTATATGTTGTTTAGGAAGAGGTAATGTAAGTTCACAAGATTGTGTACTTTTTATATATTTGCCTTGTAATATGCATGATAATTGGGAAAAAGTCAACATATGACAACAAAAATAAGCTTTACAGATACATTAATGGCATGATTTGGTGGGCATGGTGGTATTCAGTCAAAGGCTGGACTTAGAAGATCTTAGAGATCTTTTCCAACCTTAATGTTCCTATGATTCTACAGTTCTAAAAATCTGAATAGTTTTATCTTGTTTCTATGTTTATGGCTGTAGACAAAATGATTCCATTTTAAATAGCTGAACAATTAATGTTGTCTTTCAAATGAGAAAAATATAGCACTAAGAATTGATTTGAAGAATCTAGTTTAAAAATGAATGGGTGCTCTTCAAAGTGTGTTGAAGAACTTCAGAATTCTTGTGTAGCTTCTTGTCAAACGTTCAGTATTTTTATATTGGAAATAGAATGAAAAATTTCTGCTACAGATCATGAAAAGGATTTGAATATGAAGAAGACCTCTGAGTGGGGAGCAATGCTTTTGCCCTTTCTTTAATGTATTTCCACAGAGGCAGGAGATTGGCTGAGGGGCTCAGGCAGTCCCTGCCGTATTCCAGCACAGGTCAGCCCTGCTGCTCCCTCTGAACAAATGACCAAATGACACATTAGAGAAAGGGAAAAACAAGGAAAATTAAAGAGAAAGGCAGAAATTAAAAGACAAAATAAAGGAGGAGAAACTTTGCATCCTGGATCTATCACTGTGCAGCACTAGAAGTGGAAATAGTTGAATGCAGCTTACTGAAATCACTACAAAAATTCAGGATAGGTTTCAGAGGGACTGCCGGTGTTTTCTCTTTGGGCGAATTCTCTTTCGAATTTGATATAGAGGGTAGTGCTTTTTGCTTCAGCTTCAGTCACAGTTCATCTTGCTACATCCTGTTGTTCTGGTGGTGCATAAACCAGATTTCAGATATTCAAGACTGCACATTGCAATTTTGTTCTATATGTGGTTCATGAAGGAGATTTGTACAGCAGTTTAAAAATTAGGGAGGAGAACAAGAGTTTTTTCTTGTGAAGAGAGTCAGAGTGCATATGAAATGCAATAACCCTTTGAGTCCTTTCTGAAAAATAAATGGATTATTTTCATATTTTCTCTACTCCTTGATGTCTAATTTCTGGCTTGCTTTAGAATTTTATTTTTTTTTAAGTATAGCTATAGACTTCCACATGAGCAATGTAAAGCAGTTTTGACATATCTCAATGAATGAAAGAGACTGTTCAGGCCAATAGCTAGGTATTTAGGACTCAGAATAAGATGCCAAGAAGACAGGTTTTAACATAAGGCCATTTTGCACCTTGAATAAATTACTTGACAACATTTTATTGTGTCAGTACTACAGAAGACGAGATGAAAACAGATACTAGAAAAAAATGCTTAGTGTACTCTGTAGCAAAGATTTCCTACACAAAATCACTACATAATATTTCCACTTGAAAATGTATTTACAAAAGTGAACTTCAGCTTAGCTGAAGACAGATACTTTAAAACAATCTCAATTTAGCATTTCCAATGTTCAACATTGGGATATGTTTGCCAGTTTTTCACTTGCTCCTATGCCAAGTCACAGTAGTTAGTAGTTTTATTCATGGTATTAGTTACCTATAGCATGTTGTTAAGGAAAAGAATAAGCTCATAACAAACAATTTGTTTTAATTTGTCTGCAGGAGTTCTCCAGTGTCTGATTAGGTACCAATAGTAAGGAGTTGGTGTTTTCTATAATTGTGCTTAATACTTGGCATCAAGGAAGTAAATTTTTTACATGAGAAAGAAAGGAAGAAACAACAAGTATTTGGTGATATCTTCGCATATCTTTGTTTTGAATCCAATTATTTGGTCTCATTCCAGTGAGGATATCACCAGGAGGTTCAAGATTGCAACATAAGAAGTGCTGAGATTTTTCTGAGTGGTGCTAAATGCTCTGACCGTGGTTCTCACCGTGGTTCTCAAACACCATTTATGCTCTGTTCTAACTGGGTAACCATGCTGTTGTCCCAAACACATTAGGAAAGATTAATTGTTTGTATAAGTTCATATAAATGACGCATTGTACATCCGTTAATGAACAGATAACACTACTTTGTAGTTTTAAAAAAGATTTGTTTGTTGTTAATGTGAACTAGCTTCATAATGAGCTGAGCTAAAGTATTCTGTGTGTGTATAAATAGTCCATTTAGTTAATTATTTCCTAAAATGAGCTAGATTGGTAGTATCTAATGTCTGTTTCTTATCTCAATAGAGCCAATTGTTTTCTACTATAGAATTAAGTAGGAAGTGGAGTAAGGCTAGTCTATAAGTTTCATTGCAAATTCTATGTTGAGAAAAAAAAAGCAAAACAGAAAAGAAAAAGAATCCTTCTCATAGCTGAATTGTGCTAATAATTTTTCTGTACATAAATCCCCTAGACTTCATCTTTTTTCTCCTCGATGAAAATTATTTCCCAGATAGTTGCTCAAAATTTGTTTGTTTGTTTTTCATTTTTTCTATTTTGTGAAGTAATATCCTTTGGTTTAAATGCTCTAAACTCCAAGTTCAGAATGTTGAAAATGGATGTTACTAAAGAAATAATAGAATTCCTCAAATGAGTAGGCACAAAGGCTTTAATACCACATTCCAGAGGCCTGTTATTACCAACACTGAGATTCCCTGATGAAATTCACAACCTGACGAAGTAGATGTGGAAAAGTGCCTTTTGAGATTAGATCAAGATTTTAAAAATATTCCAAATTTATTTTGGTTTAGCTAAAATAACTATACCTTGCATTTTCCAAATTCAGTTTCTTAATATCCCATCAAGGTGTATAATAGGGGAACTTTATTGTCTCCTGGATCACAGTCTCGAAATGTAGTTTGTGCAGGCTTTGTCCTTTGGTAAATTTCTCTGCATATAACTGGAACTCTTCCTTTTCTCTAAGAGGAGAATTTAAAGTTATTAAGTATCTTAGTGTATTATTTGCCACTGGCTTCTTTTCTTTTTTTTCTGCAATACTCAGATTAAAAAAAAAAATGAAGGATACTCATTTGTCTGAATGTGTCAGTCTGTTGCTGCTGTTTTGCTTGACTGCTGGGTATGTTTAATCTTCCCTTGACACAGGCTTGCTTTTGCACATGACCAGAGTATGACTGTGGGAGAACACAAGACCTAATATGATACCTTGATGTATTTTGTCAATAATATTAAGCTACAGTATTGATTGAAATTTAGTATTTGATTTGATTGACATTTATTTAGGGCAGAAGTATTTTGCTTATTTGGCTTTTTCTTTTTTCAAATTAAATAGGCCAAACAGCTATCCTGTGGAATCTAGAAATAGTAAAACTTTTCTCCCTATCAGCTGTAGCTATTAAATTTTGCATCTCACTCCATCCTCTTAGGGGAATACTCATAACAGCACTATATATATACATTTAAACATCAAGTCAGGCAGAAATTCACAGAGATTTTTGCTGTACAGTGCAAGGATATTTCAAAAATTACTGGGGATTCACACACATTTTTGCAGTCGTAGTCAAAACAATATAATTTACAGTTGTAATTTGGCCTTGTTTTGTACCTCTCTCTGCCTTCAATCTTTACCTGCCTTCATCTCCAAGTAGTTAAAAAAGGTACAGTTCAAAGATTTCTGGTTTTTCCCTTCTTTCTAGCTTGTTGTAGGTTTTTTAGAATGTCTATCACATTGGGCAGTCTTTCTGATTTTACTGGGTATCATTTGACCTTGAGTCAGAGTGTCACATGTCATTACAGAACTGTAGGTAGAGTTCATTAAGTATAAAATAAAGGTCAAAGCTCCAGACATTTTGTAGAAGATTAGTTTCAACATTGACAATGGTTGTTGGTCCAGAGACATAAGAGAAAATGAGGTGCTTAGATAAGAAATATCCATTAATTTTGCACTAAAAGCTCCTATAGTTAGTGTGTTATGGATGAATCAAAATATCTGGAGATTTTTTTTTTTAATTCTCGTACACATTAGTTGTGTCCCGCAAGGAATCTGAAAGACATTTCAGTTCGTAATAGATACTGAAATGGAAATTAATTATTCATAGGAGTAAATATTTAAACATTCATAGAATGGCACATAAAGAACAATTTAACACAATCATAACTAAAAAAGGTGAAATTGTAAATTTTAAGACTGGCGGGAGACTATATCAACCAACAAAGTATGAAAATTATGCATTATGAGC
>VWYI01000936.1:0-37610 GCA_013399455.1 Anthoscopus minutus | reverse complement strand
TCCTCAGAGCCTGCAGGAGCTCCGGGACTGAGTGCCAGCTGAGGGGTTTGTGAGGCACCGCCTCTCCTCCACTTTTTTCCCCATTTCGACTGAGACAGGGTCCCTGTTCTGTTCTGTTGTTAATACTGTAGTTATTGTTGTTGGTTTACCTTATTATACATATTAGTAAAGAACTGTTATTCCTATTCCCATATCTCTGCCTGAGAGCTCCGTGTTTTCAAAATATAATAATTCGGAGGAAAAGGGTGGGGGGCTTACATTTTTTCTTTTTCTTCATTTCAAGGGAGGTTCCTGCCTTCCTTGGCAGATACCTGTCTTACAAACCAAGACAGACTTATAGTTCAAAATCAGCCCAGCAACACCCAAAGTGGTACTACCCAGCACAGCTGAAGTGGTACTAGCGTTAAGAATACTTCAGTTTTAAAGACAGGAAATGCCAGTGCTGGGTCCCACACTGTTTGGAAGCAGGTGATAGATTTAAAGAAATTAAATGCAGCTCCACTCTGAGCTGAGGGCATGATCTGTCTCATCCAAGGATGCAAACACAACCAGAGAGTAAGAGCAGAACTGTTGCTATTGATTGCAGTGCTGATACATTTTCATCTCCCAGGCTTCACCCACTGAACCCTCATAATTAAGGAGTTAATTCGTTCTTTCCTCTCTCTATTCCAGATACACATAGTGATCCTAAGCATGGTATCGCAGTGTCATGACTTGGGGCCAGGTTCATGATTTTGAAGCATTTGGAGTTTACAGTTATTCATGACTGGAAGTTATGAGATGCAGATCATGAAGGATCATGCTTACAGTGACAAATAGGAAGGATCAAGACCTTTTCTGTACACGGTGAAAAATTTTAAGTTGAATTCTTTGGCCTTTTTTCTTAATCCCAGGCACAGAGGGAGCCAATATTAAGCACTACAGTCAGTGACAAGCACCTTTGAGGACAAGAGTCATCCACCCACAAAAAAAGACTCTTTTCTTTATCTACAACTCAAGGAAGCAAACACAGTTTTATTACTGGGTTGTTCGTTCTCAGGGTTTCCTGTGGTCAAGATGACCCCAAGATGTGTAAAAAGTCTCTTTTCTCCAACCTGGCTGTACAAGAACGAGTCTGAAGTCTTTGGCTCTCGGTTTCAAGGTTGTTTATTGTTGGTTATCAGAAAACATTTTCAGCCTGGCCTGCGAAAATCTGTTAAGCAGACCAGACAAAGGAACTCTCCCTTCCCACGAGGCTTGTGCTCTCTTTTATACTATAAACTACATTTACTTTATTTATAGTTACTTTCCAATAGCTTTCACCTGTGTTAGACTGTGTCCTTTTACCTTACACCAATACCAAAGTACCACCATCACCCAAAAGATGGATGCTAGGAAGAAGAAGGAAGGAGGACAGGACAATGACAAGTTCCCTCCATCTTGCTTCTCAGCTCACTATAATAAGAATCCTAACTCAACACTTTTGTGACTTTTACTTCTTCATACAGTAATGGTAATTTGTTCCATGGATCAAGCTCGAAGTCACAGGGATCTCTGGCTGCATGCCAGGGTCTCTGAACCCCCTGCCAAGGCTTTAAACCCCACTGGCCTGAGCTCAGATCACCCAGGACTGTCAGAGGAACGTCCTGGGTTCCCACAGTTCTTAAAAAAAAACCCCAACTTCTATTTAGTCAGTTAGTTTCATATGTGGGTCAAATCATCTGGTTTTGTAACATGGTACAGTCCTCAAAGCTAGATTTCAAAAACAAAGTTTCTCAGCTCAGACTGAGAACCCACAAACTGGCCAGACCATCAGCAGTGCTTTGCACATATTATCTTCTATTTCAACAAAATCTTTTCAAATCTGCCTGTAACTCAATGAAACCACAACAGTTACATCTGTAAACAATTTGGCCAGCAATATTTTCCTCCCTAGTCATGCTTATGCAAAGGGAAAAAATGCCACTTTTATAGTGAGTACATTATCCATGTTATTCACATGTACTTATGCCCAATAGCAATAGCATTCTTTTCTAGAATACCCAGGAGAAAGCCAAAAGGTGTTTTATTGTAGTCCTCCCAAAAGAGAATTTTCACAAAGAAGCAGTCAATTCTAACTTCAAAATACAACTATTCTATAGCTAAGCAGCAGAACAAAACACTTTGGAATTAAACTTCTCCGTTCAGTTCAGATATCAGAACTTCCATTCGTGCAAGTGTTTTTTGTTTGCAAGGGCGGTTGCTCTTGAAGAAAGGACTCAACAATGGAATTGAAAGGTGATTCAGAACTGCAAGTGTAGTGCTAGAAAGGACATTAGAGTAGAAATCAGCAGCTCACATTGTGTTGGACACAGACAGTTCTAACTAGAATAACTGACAATTACATTATTCAATAGCCTTTTGATTCTCAGAAATTGGCAGCAAACCTAATATTTTAGCTATTTGGGTAAAACTGTTCCTTGTCTCTAGGGTATTGCTGTTTATGTGCTTCATCTCTATTAATGCCATCTAAACCAGGTATTCAGAAAATGTTCTGTGATAGCAGAATTGATCAGCCAAAACATATGGAACATTCTTTTCCAGAGAATTGCAAAATAGTTCATTTAAGAAATTCTTTTGCAACATTCTTTGGCTACACTGTCCCTCACACCAGCTTCTTATAAGAATCATAGAAATACATCTATTATTGCTCCACTACAGTTGCTTTCCCTACTGACTTGAGCTAAATTATCACAGAGCATTCTGAGTTGAAAAAGACCCACAAGGATCAAATCCAACCCTTAAGTGAATGGCCCATACAGAGATTGAATACACAGCCTTGGCATCATTAGCACCAGGCTCAAACCAACTGAGCTAAGCATTTACACACATTTTTACTTTATTTACAGCAGGAAGTTCCTTTTTCTTCCCTAACAGAACAGTTCCTCACTCATGCCAAGAATGTAAACTGTCATAGCAAGGCCCCAGTGACTTCCATAGGTAAAACTATGTGTGCTCACTTCCCATCCCTCTCTGCTAAAGTATATTTAAAGGCAGGCAAATGGAAATACAAAGCTAATGGAAAGACCAAATCTTAAAAGGAAAACTAGAAAGCTACCTACAGCCTGTAGACAGGAAGGAGCCAGATCCATGTGTCTTAAAGGTTACTTTGGGCAGGTAAAGAGACTTGGCTTTCCGCATCCTGCCTGCCCTGTGGGGTGTGCTCACTGCAATCATCCACAACACTCAGGGGCTATGAAGGATGAAAAAATGAGGAGCACTGTTCACATCTATCCTTACTGCATTTCCTACAGTCAAAGAGGCATTTCTCCACTTCCTGGAAATTGCAGCATTGTGGCAAGAATACCGAAAAAAAATAAACACAAAGTTATATCACAAATCTGAATGTTGTATTCCCAGTAGAATAAGGGTGAACAGAATTTCATTTTTAGGAAATTATGGGTTACTGTCAGAAGGCAGCTTTGATTTAAGTTCTAGTTGGTTTGGTTCAGGCTTGTGTCCAAACCTTTTAAAAAAACTGTTCAGTTAGAACACTTAAAGAAAATACTATATAGTTTACTGTACTTTTTCCTCTAGCAGTGAAGTGTTTTGACTGGAAGCAATTAGAGTCAGGAGCCTTTTTTTTTATTACATGCATATTTGGGCCACAGCACTGATCTCGATGGTCCTAAGTGCAGCAATAAACCTGGTGGGCACCCATTGTTTATTCTCACCCCGGAGTAACTGGACAATTTTACCTTTAGGTGGCAGCAGAGAATATTTGGACATTACAATGGCAGGCCCATTGGAACTGGGATCTGGGATAGTCTTAAGCAGATATAACCACCTAATTAAATGTAGTCCTCTTTGCTATGCATGTGAGCTCTTTAATTACTTACTACAAGTGATAGACAGTTCATCACAATGTAAATTGCAGCTACAGCCGTGATTTATTAGCAAGTGGTTTTTAATCAAACATGAGAAGTACTTAAAGTGAAATTGTCATACAGCTGGATTTAACTGAGATGAACGGCTTTGTAGGGTTTTGTCTTACTGAAAAGAAAACTATATTTCTGCCCAGACAGTTCCAAATATGAGCTGTTAAAAGAGACCCTTTCAAGCGTCTCTGTGCATTATCTGGTACAATTTCAGCAAGGTCTATGAATAATTCACCCGCTAATGAGCTCTCTTCTGTTTATGAAATAATACTCTTAAGAATAATAAGGCAGGACATAAGCAGTAGCCATATGTTTCTTCTCAAGTTCTAGCCAGACGAATGACCTGAAAATTGCTATTGCAAGAACTTCTAAAGCATATGGCTAAGTATGGGGAATTTGTTAACTTCTTGTGTCAGATCCAAGAGTTTCCAGTTATCAACAAAAGATGGCATACCAACCCAATTACTCCTGATATATTCCAGTCAAAGACAAATTCCAAATAACCACAGGTGGGTGGGTGTATGTGGTTTGAAATAACAGGAATCACTGCAAATTTTGTGTAAATAAAAAAGTAGACCCACAGATCACATCCAGACAAATGTGTCCCAGTGTGCTGAATATACTTCCAACAGGAAACACGAATTTTAGGCATTCTACCAGCACTGATTTTGAGCCACCATAAATTGTGAGAGGTACATTTGCTTTCCAGCACTACAGAAAACTCCAGCAACAGTTTCTTTCATTTGTCAGAGAGGAAAACAAATACATCTTTCCTACATAATGAGACAAAAATATACCAAATAGTTGATAATTTTTTAAAAATTATTAATTGCAGTTTGCATCTTAAGATAACATCCTCATCCAGCTGGATAAACACCAAGACACTGGTACATTATGCATATTTCTGATACATCTGACAAAGCAACTGAGTCCAGTGCCATGTTCTTACTCATAGGAATCCTTAGTCCCAAACTCCTGGACATAATGTGTCTTCATATCATGCCTGAACCATAGAATCTCCAACCATTCTACTCGATATTAAGATAGAAAAGAAATTATATGTTCATAACAATGGACCACAGATCATAAAACCTCTAAGGGAAAAACATAAGGAGCCCATTAGTACATTAAACAATATTTCATATTCATATTAAAACTTATTACATCATCTTAAGAGCCATATATACTGTTAGGGATTATTCCCCGTGTACTAGGTCAGTGTGTCAATCGAGGTCAACAACAGCATATTCTTCACTAAGTTAAGAATGTTTCTGAGTTAATTTTTTTTAATCACATGCCTTGGAAGGAAGGTAAAGGTCCACAGGTCATTTCATGCTGCATTTATGTTTGAATTCAGCATGTTGACAGTCACTGCTTACGTCCTTTATTATTTAGCTTCCAGCAACTGTGACAGTGACATGGATAGTAATAAAAATACAAAATGCCAATTATCCATAGACAAGCCAATGACTGGGATGCTCTCCTCTTGGTCAGCCACAGCCCTGCAGGCACTTCTCAAATCTAGGTGCTCTTGGGTTGACTTGCTCAATCCAGAGCAAATTTCATTCACTACACTGCAAATCTCTGGCTTGCTCTAGGGGGAGTAAAGCCCAAGTAGAGGCTGCTAGAGAATCCCTAACATGCCACTAGCTGAACAAACAACCTGAAAGAAATAGTGACACTGATGAAGGGAGAGTAAAAAGCCCTACAAAGTCTGAGAACCACCTCCTCTTCCTCAGGATTTCCAGCCAGACAAGTTGATCACGAGAGAGATTGGTCCATTCCAACTAAAGTAAGCAAAATCTATGGAAAATGATCCCCAAATACTTAGAACAGACTACACATTAAAATAACAGCATGGGTAAAAGATGTTTAAGAGCCTAGAAATGTAATCTTTTCTAATGGCTCGTGTTTCAGTTGCATGAAACTGAAAAAATCACCAATTTAGCCAATTAAATCCTTCCTTTATTATACTGCCTTTAAGAGTATCTGAGCTATAAGTTTAAATATGGGCCTTCTAAAAAAACCCCAAAAAACAAAAACCACAACTCTGAACTAATTAATGTATCATAAGAAAATAGGAGGTGAAAAAAAATCACATTTTAAACTTGCTTAAATTCCTAGAACTATCCCAAGAAAACATCTTTCTTTGTGGGAAGATCCCAAAAAACCTCAAAAAGTCATTCTGAAACTTGCTCTGTCTGTCCTATCTGAGTGTACATGACTGATGCATTTCTCCCAAACACAAGATTAAAACTATCATTCCTTAACATAAGAAATATCTGGCACTGTTCATAGGCATTTCCAATATTAACCCACCTGTAAACCAAAGAAAACATTTTCTCATAGCTCAGGAATCACAGTGCCACAGCAGTTCATTTCTAAGACCCAGGAATGCTGCCTGTGAAACTTAACCTGATGTGAGCACATGGAAGCTTTTCAATGATTAGCTATTTTTTTATCAGCTCCAGGACAGAAAAAGGGGAGTTTTCACCACAATGGTAATGGCATCTAACTGGCAATGCTTTCTCAAAGCCAGAATAAACATTAGTAGCCAGCAGGATTTTCTTAAGTATCTTCATACACCTTTTTCCTGCTAAACTGTGGGAAAAGTATTCAAAAGCCTGTGCCACCAATTAAAACACCTTCTTTTAAGTGAGTGACAATCCACCTTCTAAAATGCTATTCCTTACCGCATGCTATGTTCCACTTGTCAAGCTTTGTCTCTTTCAGGCTTGTATATAACAGTCAAATAAAAATTTTTATCTCCTTCTCATTCTGTATTTTTGGGGATCATGCTTTCCCCCTGAAGTGCATTCTTTTACATATTATAGTTGGAAGTATCACTCTCATCCAGCAAGAATTAAGGAGACACATGAGATCAGTCAATTAAGTCTATTGATTTTGGTAATTTTGTTTGTACATATGAAACCAGGCTTAAGCATCACAGTGAACAATGTCTTTCTTTATCTCACACACTGTCCACAATCATCCAGCTATATTAATATCAAGGTATGCATAAACAATCAAATTCAAAGTAGCTTGAGCTACTTCAGAACAGTTGTGTCCATGGATTTGTGGTATTAGCCAAACATTCATGCTGCAGTACCACAGGGTGCCTATCCCTAGATATCTGAATCCTGCTCTCCCTCACCTCCTGAGGAACAGGACATTGCAGGAGCATCTCTTGACCACTGCACTCCACAAGGGGATTCAAGAAGTCTGTTCTCTGCATCAGTGTTCAGCATCACTGCAGCAGTTATTCATCCACTGGGGAAGGATAATCTGTTGTATAGTATTTTTTTTATTTCTTCAATATACAATGATCTTTCATCTTCTCTAACCTCAAGTTCTGTATGCCCTTTGCCACCCCAGCACTGTGCAGTTTATTACAGAAAATGGGTTCAGGAAAGGGATGGATTAGTTAAGGGAGCATCATTTGGAACACAGCACCTGTACAGAATTCCTTGCATTACAATATTCTCAGTTACACTTCAGAACTGAGAGCCCTCATCTCCCTGCCCTTACATCACTCTGCAAAAATCACAACGCTCTTCCCTAACTTCAGCAGCTCCTTCTCAGGCATGAGAAGGAGCACTGTTCTTGACAGTTGAAATCCCTGCTGCACCTGTTTGGATTGACTTAGCTCAATAGTCTCAGCCAATGGTTTCATACTGGATTCAAAAGAATTATTTTAAACATCCTGACAGAGTCAGATACTCAATACACTCAGCCCATTTCAGCATAAAATGCAAAACATTCTTAGAGCAAAACATGCAAAACTCCCACAACTATTTAAGTTAATATTTAAAAGGCCTTCCCCTAGGGTTAAGCAAATCAAGTTAGTTATTCATCTCATTTAAAGCACACATACTAGGACCAAAAGGGAAGATTGTTGGATGATTTTGCATTTCATCCATGCAGAGCTGTGTGTTATAACCACATACAAAAGGGCAATATGCTTACAGAGAAGTACAATATTGCTCCATACTGTGGCATTTGTGACAGAGCGCAGCAAGCCACATACCTTGAAGCCACCCAAGCCTCTCAAATTGCTATAGAAGACATACATGCATACCTGAAACTACTCTGGTGACTGCCCCAGCTTAAACAGTATGGCATTCACACAGAATGAAGGCAAACTGTACATATAACAATGCATTTACAAAGTTCCTTGCACTGCATACCTCTCGTATAGACACCTTTATAACTTACACCTATGGAGACTTGTGACTTGCAGTCTTAGCCAGCTACTTCTCCAAATAATGCTTTAAAAAAAGCAAATTTACTTTAATCCCAATGTTCTCAGCTTTGCCAAAAGACTAAATCATAGGAGAAGGTAACACTCTCCCTGTATACTTCAGTAACTGACTGCCCTGAAGGTGATCATGTTCTGAATAAAATCCATTTAGGACTGTGCACCATCCTATGCCCACTACCATCCTGTCATCAGCTGACCGCTCTTTTAGAAAAAGGAAAAAGAAAGGCTCTTACTGAGGCAGTCCACTGGAGAGTGTGTTGAAGGCAACACAAATTATTCCAGAAAAATACCATTAAAATAAATGCTTAACTTTGGAAATAAATATTAAATTACAGCATAAATTTTTCAGGTCATTCTAAAACATCATAGAATCTTCTGGAGTATCAGGCTTTTCTTTACTCTTTATAGCCTATTTATGCAGTAAGATATAGAGCATTCCTGCATAATTAGTCTTGCTTATAAATGCATTTTGAGGCACCTTTTTTAAGGAACAATATAAACAAATATAAGGAACAAACATTTGCTCAAAAACAAACAAAGCACAAGATTTTTTTGACAGCATCTCTTTAAAAATTAGCACACTAGAATTTTGAGACTCAGGTATTTATTAGGCAAATACATGCTTCATGGCATTATCAAAGAGCAGTCATTACACTAAGATCTCTGGATCAAATCTGTATTTGTTTTGTGTGCAAACTCATTTACTCCAACATATCTGTGCGAAAGCATCCAAGAGCAAAATATATGCCTCCATGTCTACTGGAGTTCTTAGACATCTATAATCACTAACCTGACAAAACACTATTACAGACTTGTTTTAGGAATGATATTCAGTCATTTCAGTGCTTCCTGTCTCTGCCTCTGTGGGCTAGTAAACTTGACTTGAACAGTTTGGTTATATTAAACTAGCTTTCCTTGCCATTACTATGATATTTTTCTTTCTTGTGAGTACTGTGAGTAATTTCCTTAAATCTTTGCTGGTTTGGCTGCAGTCTTCAGGATAGTAGGAACTGCCAACATTCCACTTCTGCTCCTGGTTTTAATTGTGCTGTGTGCAAGAACCATTTCTCTATTAGAGTAGATTTATCTGTTTAGTTGAAAAAAATTACATTTTTGCATAATGCAAAACATCCAAGTTCTGTTATCATCATAACCTCTTCAAAGCCATACAAGGTTCCAGTAGTAGAGAGTCTAAGCTCGGTGTTTTCTGACTATTCTGATAAAACTTCTGCAGATGAGCAGTTGTTTCCCAAGCCTTTAGAAACATGGTCATACCACTCTGTCATTTCATGCCCTCATTTAAACAGAATAAATAGAATGCACCTAATTATATAAAGTCTACTAATGCATTCTAATTATTCAAATACTCCACTGTATTTGTGGAAGGAACAATACGTGAAAGACCCTTCCAGGGAGCCCCTGTGGTGATAAGTGACAGGATAAGGAGCCACACATCTGCAACACAGAACCAACATTGAACCAAGGCAGAGACAGAACATGAGGTTAAGAACTAGGGAAGCTCAAACCTATAGGAATAGGAGCTCGGGACCAAGCTTAAATGGAGCTCCTGAACCTATGGGTAGAGGGTGTGAGTGGGGCCCCAGCCCAGCTGGGGCTGATCAGGGCAATTAAAGGCTGTTAGAGCCCTGGCACTGTGGGAGAGGGGCTTTCCAGTTCTAGGATAAGTAGTTGTGGGAAATAAAAACAACCATGTTCTAAGTGCTAAATATATCCAGGTGCTTTTCACAAAATAGTGGCTCACCAAGTGCAAGTAAATGTATAGTAATGAAGTCACTTATTAAACTTGTATGAAAGAAACAAAACAAAAAATCTTCAAATCCTATTTTTGGTTCAGTTTCTGATAGATACCTCAAGTCTAATCTCAGCAGCCATTAGCCTTTGCTACTAAAGGGGAAGTGCATTAATTACTTCAGTCATTATATACAATAGGAAAGCCTTGAGTGACTGAAGGAACCTCTAGAGTGCAAAGGAGATGTTTTCTTTGTTGAGGGACTACTAAAATAATTGAGTAAATCTTATCTGCTGAGACAAACAGAAGAATAGATTTTTTGAAATGCAGCAATTTAGCTATAGAGGATGATAAGGAGAATGTACACTACCTCATACACCAGTAGCAGCAAACAAAAATAGCTAGAATATTCCTAATAAAGAAGGTTGATCCATTTGGAACCTGAATCCAAGAAACACTTTTACCTATTTGTAATTTTATTTCTGTTAGTTTAGGAAGACAGAGAAAAATGGCTTCAGTATATATTTAGTTTAAATCAAAGTATTAACTCCCCTCAGTTGTAAACATATATCAGAATTTAGTTCACATATCTTCTCCTTTAATAAAGCCACTTTTTCCTGTTTGACACTTTATGTGAGTGGAATAGAAAGAATGTAAAACACCTAAAAATCACCTGTGAAGATTACAGTGTAAAGAGGCAAGTTTCAAAACAGGAATATTTTTTCTTAATCCAGGAAAGCTTTTTTCCAGTGGCTTCTGAAGAAGAGAGGGAACCTTTCTTGTTCTTAATTAAGGAAAAAACATGGTTATCAAGTTCAGGATTTAGGTTAGAAATCAACTTTTCCTTTTTTATAGATTTGTAATGCAGTTCTTTTGACAACAAAGTAGGATGTTACCTGACATGACAAGGAGATTGCCAGCGCAGGATTATTGTTTTCATTCTTTTTGGTTCTTTAGAGTGCTATATTTAATTCTAATTCATTCTTTTATTCATTAATTACTCTTCTTAAAATATAGGCAATATCTATTTTCTTTTTCAAACTGGTAATATTTAAATCTTTCTTTATAGTGTTTTGTAATTAGATTTAGAATGTGAACTATGATTTTGCTTCTGAAACCAAAACCAGGCAGGTTTTGCTCTTGCCAGAAAGCACCCATGCAATTTCCAAGAGTGAAAATTCCTGGACTTCAGAGGCTTGTACATCTGTTTCTAATTATCCTAACATTTCAGAAAAGACAAGGTTCACATAATCCATCTGTTGAAAAATCTTCCAGAGATGGAGATGTTTAAAACTGGGTGGTTCTAATAAATAACAGTGTATATATAAGGCTATGCAGCACACTGAATGTTACCAAATGTTAACACCTCATATGTGTCCAGTCAGACTTTTAAGCCAAGATCCAATGGTTTTTTGTCAGGTTAACCAAGGATGTATTTATTTCCCTGCTCATTCACACAACCATTAATGACTCTGTTTAAAATCCTTTGGTGATGGGTAAGGTACTAGAAAATCTAAAAAGGTCAAATATAGTGACTGTCTGTATAAACGGCAGGAAAGGAACCAAAAAATTCTAGACTAGTCAGTTTAATTTCTTCTCACAGAAATATTCTGGAGTAAAAACAGTAATTTGAACTGGTAATTGGAATTGGTAACCTAATAACAGGAGTTATACATAGCTAGTATAGCTATGACAAGAATAAATCCTACTAATGTGCTACTGTAACAAACTAGGAATGTCTGCAGACAGAGGAGCAGCAGTAGAGGCCATAACTCAGGACTTCAGCAGAGTTTAAATCCTATTTTCTGTAACATTCCCATAAAATATAGCAAAAGTTGTCAATGACGTAAAAATGTGTAATAAGCATCCCCACGCAGGACTGTTGTGATTATTAGGATGAATGGATGTACCAAAACAGATAGATATTCTATCCTGGGCCTGTATCTGTTCTGTGTTTCATTGATGATTCTATGAGAAAACTGAAAGTATGCTTCTGAGGGGTGTAAAAACTGAAGCTGCAGAAGTACACCAGTGCAAATAGACGTCAAAAAACCAGGAACAATATTTGAGAAAAAACAGGATTAAATTCATTTGGGATGAGACAAGGAGAAAATGCTGAGTAACAGTACTCCATATCGAAATACACCAAAGAATAATTAGCTGGACAATGGTATTTTCAGAAAAAGACCTGGGGGTTACTGTACATCAACACAAGCCAGCAATGCCATGCAGACAGAATAAGCGCTGCAAAGAAATGAATAATCAGTAGTACAAATTGTGAGGAAGCTGGTAGAATCATGCAGTCCTGTCCAGCACTAGTCAGTCCTCAGCTGGGGTACTCTCTCCAGTTTTGTGCTTGTATGTCAAGAAGGATGTAGTTTACTATCAAAAGAGTTTGTTGCAGACCAACAAGAAATATGACCTCTGAGAATGAGCTGAAAGACTTAGGAATATCTAGCTTAATGAAAGTAACTCTAAAGATTAATCAATACTTGATAAAAGTATTCATAAGAAACAAAATCTGATAGAAAGAAATAATTCATTCAATGTGTCCATGGTGGACAGAACGAAAACTAATAGCTTTAAGTTGCAGCAAGAATAATTCAAGTTATTTATTAAAGAGAGAAAATATTTCTGGATGATAAGTGAAGCACAGTAATTTCTTGGATAGGTCATGAAGACCTCATCATTAGAAATTGTAAAGGAGTGAATAAACAAATATCAAGAATTAACAGCATAGCTAGGAGATTAACAAGATAACCTTTTTGTGATCTCTTTCAAACTTTTTTTCATGGTTCCATGATTCTGTATCACTGAAATGATAGTTCAGAATCTCTCTTGTTCTTTTGGTTAGAAAAAGAATTTATGTGGGTTATTTCTAGGGATGAAAAAGGTTTTGTAACAGCTGTAGAAGTTGTTTTGTTTATTTGCTAGTGGGTGCACAGTACTTTAAAACACAGTAGGCCACATTATATTATTCTGAGAAATTTAAGCTAATAGGACTCATTTGGGGAATATGGCATAACATAATGAAAGACAAAATATTATAGGCTATAATATCTGCAAAACAGTGAATGCAATAAAGCCCTTCAAAACATCACCAGCGTTAATTTTCACCAGCAATAAACCTCTCCCAAGTAACAAAGTACAAATTTAGAACCCTCTCCCAAATAACAAAGCACAAATTTAGGACTTTTTCTAGAAAAATATTTCTAGATACTACAGATGATGAAAGAATCTGTGTGCTACCTTCTCTTTCCCCACCCTCATTTTGCAGCTTTCCAAATCACTCTTTCTGCACCCTCCTTAGGGAACTACAGAAAAGCGCACTTTGCTTCATTGTGGTGCTGTGAAGTAGAGAAACTTGAGATCAAGAACAATAAATAAATGCATGCTCTGCAATACAGACTGTGCTGTATTAAATTACACTGTCCTACTCCTTTCTTTATGTCTAACTTCTGCCTCCTGGGCTCATGGAGTGCAGACACGCCCAGCCACCAGCTCCATGCATTGGGAGCAGCCCCAAAGCAGACCTCGACACCTCCAATGGTGCTCTCTGCATGGTGACTCTCATTTCTCATCCCCAGGGCCAAGGGCAGACCCACACGCTTCCCAGGAGAGATCCTGCATTTCTCTTGATCGGGGGACTTGGCGCAGTCCCAAACATGTGGGACTTATTACTGCAGATCACCCAGTAAATGAAGTTTCTTTAAATTGCAGCATCTATTTCACCCCGATGAATATGGACTCTGAACAGAGGCTGAGTGTGACAATGACACATTCTTCTAACTAGTTACTCTTTTTTCTGAGATTTGCAAATGTTATGTGTGTGTATGTGTGTGAGGTAAGAGAAAGAGACCAGGATGAAAAAAGAAGGCAGAGAATGTAGCAAAATAGACATGGTATACCAGAATGAGAAAGAGCCTGTTATTTCTTTCTTTGATCAAGCTATTGGCCACGGAAAAAATGGCCAACATAAATGCTATATGCTAAAGTCAACTTCAGCTGATGTTCTTTATAGCCATATGATCTTGTATCTGCCAACTTCCACCCATTTCCCCAGTTTTATCCACATGTAAAATTATGTAGCCATTAAAAATGTGTTCTTCTACTTAGTTCAAATTTTCTGTGTAACAGGCATTTTATTCTTCCCCTACAATATACTAGGAAAAGAAAATGTAATTTATTCAATTGAAGAGGTAGAATACTGAATTTAAGTACCAATAATAACGCCTAATCACTGTGTCCTTTTAAAAGTATTTATATGAATTTAAATAAGAACTCAAAGAGTATACATCTTATTTTTTAATCTAGAAGCACATTAAGAAGAGTTCAGTGAATAAAAATTAAACTACGGACAAAATTATTTTTAAGAGATCTTTGATTATATTATTTTTATGGCTGCTGAAAAAAAGATTAATTCTGGGTTCAACTAACTGAGGAGAAAAAAGGTTTCTGTAGCTGTATTGCAGGAACAGATAAAACACAAGGAAAGGGACCTTCTGGACTTCCTACACTGAGAAGCTCTGACTATAAATCTCACTAATTTATGAGTGGGAAATACTCAAACAATTGTTTTGCTCAGAGGAGCTAAGCACCTGTAGCTCTTGTGGATTGTTACTTGTGCTGTCAACACTCATAACTTCTGAATATTTGGATTGTGCAATTCACAGGTCCTTGAATCTAGAAGACACACAACTCCAGCTGGTGTTGGTCTGGGGTGAGGCGGCATACTTCACTGAATTTCAAGTTGTTTTGATAAGGGCAATGTTCACTCTCCCACCTGCTAAAAAAAAAAATTCTTTCAGTCTTTTCTGAGACTGCTCTGCACACCTATAGTGTGATCACACTACAAGAAAACTTTAAGGAAAAGAGAGATTGCGCTGTTTTCAAGACTAACATGCATATTTTGTTCTAGTGTTTTTGACTTTAGGCACTATTTCCTGAGGCCATGGAAAGTATGAGAGGACCTTGTGAGCATGTGTCACCTGCAAGCTGCTGGATACCATCCACAAAGGCTGAAAATGCCTTACTCCATGCACATGATGCACAACTGGAATCATGGCTGTGGTAGAATTCAGTGGAAAATACATGAAGACTCAGTAAACCCAAACTGGAACTGTAAAAATGAGTGCATGTTGAGACTGGGCACAGTGCAGGTCCCATCTACCTGGAATACCAGCAAATCTCACAAACGTTTGCATGGTCCTTCAAGCTGATGTTATCAGCAAGATGAATCCAGCATCACATCAGCTGTAATTTCTGTACTGGAATCCAGAGTGCATCCAGTAAACTAGTTTGCCACCATAAAGGCATGGATCCTCCAGCTCTGGAGGAGACAGATGTCTGCGGTACTGCAGTGTTGGATACCTTGTGGGATCCAGTCCTGCTGGATCATCTTCTACCTAGCAGACTGGAAAACAGCAGAAAACAGTAATTAATTGACGCAGAAAGCTTTGGAGTGTGTGGTATGTAACATTTTGTCAGAAAGGATTTCTCTGATTCAGTAGAAACAAGACAGACCCAAAGAGAGTGGGGTGTCAGTGCTTCACTCTTTGTCCAGGTGATTTGGACAGTCACACTTGGGCAGTGATGATCTTCCCGGGCAATGTCTGGCTTCAGGAACAGCAAAATACCACTACTGCCACCCGGCCAGTGTAGCAGCTCATGCTACCACTGCTTGCTTCTGGGCTCAAACTGTTTGCAAAGTGGTTTGCAAAGTGGCATGAAATGTGCCGCTGTACATCCAGCTGGTGTGGACAAACAGTTCTCCTGGGATGCGTAACCAGTCTCTTGTGGCGCAGCACAAGGCACTTCTGCGTCCCGAGGCTTCGTGCAGCGAAACGTCGGAGCGGGGAGCCAGGGTCCTCCCCGGCGGGAGGGGATGTGCCAGACACCGCACTACGCAGTGCCTGCCTCCCACACCGGCGCGACTCGGGATCGGCTTTGGGCACGGTGTAGCTCCTCTCCTGTATGTCGCCCGGCACGGCACTGGAGCTGCCGATCCGCTCACGAGGGTCGCCGGATGCCGCGCGATCCCGCCTGACAGGGTGATCCCGGCTGTCAGGGGACCTCAGCTAGCAGAGACCCCGGCCCAGCGCCCTGAGGCGAGGGCGGTGCCGCTGGGGGCGGTGGCATCTCTCCCTCTCCATCTCCCTCTCCCTCTTCCGCCCTCCTCCGGGGCCGCGGCGCTACCCCCTCCCGCCGGGGATATCCCCAGCTCCTCCCCGGTGGGCGGTGGTCCAATGGAGGTGGGGATGCTGTGTGGGCTGCGGGCGGGCGGGGGGCGCCGCCGAGCCGCCGACGGCGCCGGGACGGGGCCGCGCTTACTTGGCGGGGAGTCACGGGCAGAGGCGCTTGGTGCCAGTGCTCGGTGCGGCGGCGGCGGCTGGGATGCGCCGGCCGGGCGACTGTGGGGGCAGATAGCGTCCCGCGGGGAGGCGGCCGAGTGTGCCCCGGGGCGGTGGCCGTCGGGCAGCGCCATGGCGGCGCAGTGCGACCCGCTAAACGGGTACCTGCCCCAGCCACTCTCCGACCCGGGCTCTAACAGCGAGCGCAGCGCCGACTCGCCCGTGCCCGGCTCCGAGGAGGACTCGGCCGCACCTCCGCGGCCCCTGGACAGCCCCGAATGGGGCGAGGAGAGATTCCGGGTGGACAGGAAGAAACTGGAGGCCCTGCTCCAAGGTGAGGGCGGGAGCGGCGGTGGTGCCTGCGGTGCGCGGGGTGGTGGTGGTGGCCTGGAGGGGCGAGAGGGGGCTCCAGCCCCCGCCGTGCCTTGTCCTGGCTCCCGCTTCCCCGCCGGAATGGGAGCCCCGTCCTGTCAGCCCCTTCTCTGGGCGCTGGACGCGGGCCTGGGTCGGCGGAGCCCCGTGGGCCGGTCCTAGCTCCGGACGCAGTCGTGGCCTCTCGGGCCGGGGCTGCTCCCGCTCTGCCGGGGTAAGCGGCTCCTTGTGCCCCCAGAACGGAGCCTAGTGTCCCAGCCCCGTAGCCCGGGTGGCCAGATGCTGCTTGTGGCCGGGCCGGGGCCGGCGTCGCGGGAATTGGCGGTGCCCAGCCCTGCCGAGGCTCGTCCCACGCCGTAGGGCTGCGGCTCGGAGGGTCCCCGTCCCTCAGAATTCCATCTGTGGAAACATGACAACCCTCTCGGGCAGGGCGGTGCGGGCTCTCGGCTTTCGAGGAATAGGCTAGTGTGCAGGGAGCCGCTGGAGCCGGGCGTCCCGGCCGGAGGAGCGGGAACGGCTCCGCAGAGCTGACAGTAGTCGCCGCTGCCGTGGCTCGGCCCTTGGCTCTGCTGTTTTGGGTTTTTTGAAGTTTTTTTTCTTTCCTTGAGGCTACAGATTTTATCCTAGTATGTTTTGAATTATCTGCTGTTAGTGCCAGTTACGTAGGCAGTTTTGACAAAACAGGAGTAGCAATTGCTGGTTTTGTTGCTAAAGAGCACATGGGTAAGTTTGAACCAGTTGAGGATGCTGCTGAGCAGGGTAATTCCCCCGGGGTGTTCCCGGCTGTCTGGTCTGAGGAGTCCATGAGAACTGAGGTGAGTTTCAGACCTTACAGTGTCAAATCTCAAGGTGTGTCTGGATCAACAAGAGACGGTGGTGGTTTCAAGAGGGCGCTTTTTCCTTTGGAATTACTGTTTTGTAAACATATAATGTGGTAACATTAACACTAACGTGATAATTCACATATTTGTGTACATTTTCAGAACAAATAAACCCTTGACAAATGTTTCACCTGGCGTTTCACAAGGAAGGCATTTCTGTCATTTACTGGAAGCTTTTAAGTGCTCCCTACATGAGCGTCCCCTGTCAGGGCACCTGTCTTCCTCCTTTTAGCAGTGGAAGGGAGGCTGTGGGAACAAGTAGGAGAGCAGGAGCTGGTGAATTTGTTTGGTCACTGAAGAGCTTCGGTTTGACTTGGTGACTGCAATGATTGGAATTTTTTTAATTGAGATGCTCTCTCCTGGGGGTGAGTTAATCTTTAATCAGTTAAAACTTTAGTGCTAGTAGAGAAATCTCATTATGCAATGCAGTAAAGAGAAAGGAATTTGGAGAAACAGACTAGCAGCAACTATTTATAAAGATGTGCTCATCAAAAGTCTCTGAAAATCAAAACCACATGGGTATTTTTGTGTATGAAGTAGAGAAGGGTCGAAAGTTAAGAGTTCTCCAAGATGAAGATCGCCTTAACTTTTTCCTCTAATAGGCAAATACATTTCCATTATCTCATCCTTCATACAGTCCTTTCTTTTGCCTGAGGTAGCGAGCATGAATGGGGTAAACAAAGCTCCCAAGCAGGAAAAAATAATACTTTATAGGTTGTGTGACCCAGTAGTAGTCAGTGTCAAAATGTTAGACTTTTCTTCACTCTTTTTTCAAATTTTATTTCTTACTTTTATAAGAAGGATAAAGTAATAAAAAGTGTATATAGAGCATAGTGAGTAAATGCAAGCAAGAATACTGTCTGCATTTTGGTGTGAGATTGCTGTATGACCTGTCTACAATACACATTCTTCAGATGATAGTTTGAGGAGGGTTTGTATCAGATAGTTATCCTTGTTGGGGTGGAAAGTTTATATTGGATTTAGAAATAAGTGGCTTTGTGAAAATCTGAAGTGTCTGGCTTACTGTTAATGATAAACTGCTTATTAGGAAAGAAGAAGCAAACGTATTAGTTCTTTCTGCGAGAAAACTGAATGTTTGTTAAAAATTGTCACTTTCTGTCAGTGTCCTATCAGTTTCCTCTTTGCTTTACAAGTGTTTGTCTCATCTCTTGACTTACAAGCACCTCAAGCTCCAAGCAGCTGTGTCAGGGAAAGCATCATGAAGCTAGATCTGTAACTGGTACCCGGAAATTCAGAGTCAGTTATGCTACTGATTACGAGCCAAACTTGATTTTATTTTTTAACTTCTCCCACCCTTCCCACCTTTTGTTTGTGTCCATCTTTTGGGAGTGGAAGCTTTGACTTGCCCTAGTAGGAAGGGGACAATGGAAAGGAAGCAGCGTGAACCATCTCTAGGAACAAACCTTACTTAGATAATTTGTAGGATTGTGTTCCCTATGGTTTCTAATACCAGATCCTTCACTGGCAGTTCTTAAAATATGCAGAAATATGCATCATGGAAGAGAAACATCTCTTCAATCCAAGTGATGATGAGCACATTTTTTGTTTCCAGAAGTTAGCCAATTTTTTACACGTTTTTAAAATTTAGGCTGGTGTAAATACAGCTTTTTGTCCATTTTAGGTGCATAAAGGTTCCTCTTCTGCTTTTATTAGCTACTAGATAGCTTGCTTAGATTTGGGAAAGTTACTTTTTAGAAGATTAAAAAACTTAGAATATCTTTGAGTGATCACCACATCTTTCTTATGTTATGGAAGGGTGAGAATGTATCATCTTTATTCAGTTGTCTTTAAAGCCAAGTTTGAAAGAGCGTCTGTTGAAGAAACTTATAGGAAGTGTTCTCATTCTTGCTTGAGGGTGCCTTCGTGGTTTTTTTTTTTGCTCATCAACATCTGTTGTTTACTGCATTAATTGTGAAAAGTTAGAAAAACCGTCTGGGAGAAAGAATATGCAGCAGCTCCATGTTCAGCTCAGTGTTTCTGTTACTTTTTGCATTGCTGAGTTTTATAGGTGTTGAATGTTTTATTTTCATCTTTCCCATAGTTGATAGTTTGTGGGCAGTTTCCTGTGGGCTGGGGCTGATCCCAGCAAGGCTTACCTGGGAATAGCAGATTCTGCAGCTCATGAGGGGACTGGGATATCTTCCTGTGAGATGTAGAGTAACTGCAGTAAGTGCTGTAGCAGGAACTCGGTAGGTCTCTTTCAAAAAAGAGGAGATGCAAGTAGTTTGCTACCAGTTGTATCTGAAGCAGAAATCAAATCTAACTTGAGGTATCAGAAAATTTTGATAGATTTGAGGATGTTTCTGCTACCTTTTTTTTTTCTCCCCCCACTTCGAAGTAATTGTATTGATATTTCCTGAATGGTTCTGTTTGGAGTATCAGAAATTGCAAAAGCTATGGTAAACCCCTTGCAAATAAGAACTGTTTTTTCCTTGTGTCCATCTTCTTTGTATGACTGTTTTATTACTGGCACATAGATGACTGGAATTGTATCCTGTGAACAAATCATAGTCTTTACAGAGGGGTGTAAGCGCTCTTGTGCCTCATGTCTTCAGCAGTTTGTTGGTGAACAGATGCTTCTAGAATGTTTTTTTTCTAGGAGGCCAATATGAGTAAACCAGATCACCTGTTCTTTTCAGCAGTGACAGAAGCTGTTTTTTTGTAGTAGCCCAATTAATTACAGCTGCTCTACACAAATTCTGGTAAATGCTTAGGTGACTTCATATTGTGGGATGATTTACTTAGTGTGTGTTTGAGTGCCTGTTACCATAGGAGCTGAGTATTATTGTAAAGATGCAGAACAGTAAACTTAAAAGTCCAAAAAGTATAATCTGATGTTGCGGCAATCAGTAGGCTTAGGCAAGTTGGCCATCAACATTAAAAAAACCCTCAAACCAAAGAAAGCAACAGCTTTTTTTGCTTGTATGGTGTGTCTCATTCTTGGTTACAAAATGTTATGCCAATATTGTATTTAAAATAATCCTTTTTCTTTGTCGTGTTGTTTAGCAGATGTAGGGAGTTTTATGTGGTGTGTAGATTAAGCACTCACAGTTAAATACTCTGCAGCTTTATGATGCATTATCACACGATAGGAGTTTGCTAAAAAAACAAATCCATGCTGTTTTAATAAGAGTCTAAATCTACCAAAGGTGTGTGGGCCCATGTTATATATGGCTCTTTCATTAAAGAACAAAACTATGTGTATTAAAATTCTGTTTTTCTGAACTGTTTTGCATTTTTATACATCATCTTTCATTTTGAGGGCTCCTCAGAGTGGTTTTAGTTAGAGATCTAAAACTTAGCAGCTGGTGTTTTTTTTGTTCTATGTTTTTATTGGTTTTGTTGGGAATTTTTTCCCTTATGAGGTAATTCAGCATTTGCCGGTTTATTGATAAACAAACACATGAAGAAAAGCACATACTTACATGCCCAGGAAACTCTGAAGAGTACTCAGCAGCACAAGCTCCCAATTTGCTCTCAAACTCATCTTACAGAACAGGTTGTATTGCAACCAGGTGGGCACCTTGGAAAATAGCAGTGGGTTTGGTTATGTCATAGGTCAGCTGGAGTAGGCCAGAATTATAGGAATCATGTCAATCTGAATTTATTTAATGTAGACTTGATTTCTAAAAATAAGAGTGGATCACTGATTACTTTCCAGACAGTAAAGGTAAAAGTGCTGTAACAAATTCAGTTTGAGTGGTCAGTGCAAGCAGGTCATTGAGGTGCCTTTGCATAGCTCTGTCCTGCCATTGCAGCATTGGATTTGCTCTCCCCCATCCTACTCCCTCTGTTTTGGTGCTCTTTGCTTGTCACTGGGAGCTGGAAGAATGCTCAGCTAGTGATTTTCTGCCAAAACAAGCCCTATTTTTCTCAGGGGGAGGTGACATGAATACTTAGATAGCTTTTTTTGCGCAGTTTAGTCCAGGCAAAACTTAGTGTAAATCAATTGTTAATTCCTTTTCCTAAAGGTTGCCTTGAGTCCATTGTTAGATCTTGGTTGTACTTATGCAATGCCTCTTTCTGATGCCTGGATGATAATCAGCTTTTGTTTGCTGATCCATCAGGTGAAACCTGTGTTTAAACAAGTATATTTTCCCTACTTAATGCATAACTGTTGAAAAGTTTACTTCAGTACTTTTTGTATCTTCTGCACTAGTGTGTTTCATCTACAGCAAATGATTAATCGATATGTGTGGCAGGCAAAGTTTGCAGGAAATGGAGTGGGAGGGAGAAAGAAAAGCACTTTAATTGGAATGTGCTAAAGAAGACAGATATTCTAAGAAACCCAGGCTTCTGCTGGATGCTACAAACAATGGTTTTATTAGAGGCCTGAAGATACCAATTTTGAGCAAGTTGGCTGCTTAACAAGCAATTGTAACTCTTATGATGATGTCTGTGCAGGGAGGGCAAGGTCTGTGTTAAATTTATTTTGGGACTTTGTGTTTAAAATATAAAAGGAATTACTGCTAAGCAGGAATTACTGATATTCCCCCAGATTTTTTTTGTGTATTTGTGATGGTGGCCAAAATCTGTACAATAAAACTCAGTGTACTGTGATCATTCAAATAATTAGTGTACCTTGCTTGCAGCTGAAGTTAAAAATAGTCTGTGCTGTTTTTTATACTCCTGTTTACAGCTTCCATATCCCTCTTGGAGCTCCAAGGATTGTGAACTATGTCTTGCCTATGAGAAGATTCATACTGAAATAATCTCACTCTTTATTTTAGTAGGTCCTAACCACAGTTGATTTTCCTAGAGGAGGAAAATGTGGGGGTTTTCTACTAAATGTTGGGATTTCTTTTGGTGTTTTTATTGTATTTTTTCCTTGTAATGTGTTAATGTAATGTATACAAGGACATAGTTGTGGGGAAATTGGAACCTTCCTAATAGCATTTACGTTTGGTTTTTAACTTATATGTAGCAGGAAAAAAGAATCCAGGTTCTTTGTCAAGTTTTCAAATCCCCAAAGTGCTGAATAGTCTATTTCTACAAAAAAATTAAATTAATTTGTGTGACTTGTAGTTCTTGCATTCCACTATTAACAATTGTAATAATACCACTTTCTCAAGTTTCAGTGTTCAAATAGTACAACAGACTATCATGGTTTGGCATGAGCTGCTGAGTTAAGTACTGCTGGCTTGCACATTCCTGTTGGTTATATTGTAATCTTTACCTCCACTGGAAAATATGTCCTATTTTGAGTACTCATTTCAGGCTCTTGGCTTTATGCCTCTCAAACAATGAAACATGCTGGTTTTCTTTAATTTCAAAACTCTGTGTGGAAGAACTAATGGCTTTTTAAAAAACATTTTTACAGTAGTGACCTCTGCTGTGAAGACTGGTGACTTTCATGAACTTTGAGCTTAAAAATTAGTATGACTACATGAGTTGGAGTTCAGCTGCAGAAAATGCACACACCTAATAAGCTATCTGAAGGACCGACCACTTGATTTAAGGGTTTCTTCTTTAAGATGCTACCTATTAATCAGTGATAGTTTCTAAAATAATTTTGACTTAAGCAATTCAGACCATTATTTGAACATAGCCTCAGCTTTTGTTCAGTATTTGTTTTTGTTTCTTGTCTCTGGCTTAGACCAGTATGAGTGTATTGCATGAAGCAAAGGAACTCTTTGTGTTTTGGTGACTTTTGTAGCTGATTTACGTAAAGATGTCGGCAGTGATATCTTCTTTACTGGAATAAATAGTTTCATGTTAAAGTTTTACTGATGTTCTGAAAGAACACTCCTGAGCGAGAGAGTTACCTCAGTAGATAAGGGATCTGAGTAATCAACAAGTTCTCTCATGTGTGAAAGTAGATTTTGGATATTGCGTGGAAAAATTCTTGATGTCTCTGCAGAATAAGATGAATGTGATGGATAGGGGATTGAAAACAAATACCTATCTGTGAACACTGACTGTCTGAGTAAGTCACTTGCCTGGTAGCATACCTTCATTTTATTTTTCTGTTGCAGGCAAGATTTTACGGAGAGGTTGATGGGCAGGTAGCAACACTATTCTGTCCTAGATGTTCTACTGTGCAGCTCTACTGAAGTAATAGACATCAGGGCATAGAAACTGGGAAGGCACACCATAGGCATGTGCCTGCAGGACTGTTCCAGGAAAGCCTTTGCAGGGAAACCGGTGTGCGTGGGTACATCCCTGAAGCACCTGATGGTAATGCATGGATAGCAGACAGGTGGAACTGCAGGGCTGCCATCTCCCTGGGGCTGGAGATGTGTCATGGGATAGCTCTGGGGACTGGAATCCTTCAGTCACAGGGTCTTTAGGGTGCAGAGAGTGGGATGCTGAGAAGGAGATGTTGCACTTTTATGTGGGGGAGTGGCAGAATTGCAGGGGCCTCTGCTCTGGGGTACACAACAAGCCATTTGAAAATACAGAGTCAGGAGTTCTGGGTGGTTTTATGGGTGGCTCCTGCAGACCATCTGATTGGGAAGAAGCAGTAGATGAGGCCTTCAAGCAACTGGAGGGAGGCTCCTGTTTGCAGTTGATCCCCATGGAGGAGTTTAACCCTTCTATTCTGTGCTGGGGCAAGAGCCTGGCAGGATTTGTAGGAGATTTCTGGAACACTTTTGTGACAGCTTCCAGACAGGTGACTAAGGAAGTGGTAGCAGGAACCGATTTGCTGGGTTTTGCCTTGCTTGCAAGGAAAAATTAATCATGAATGTGAAGATGGAGGGCAGCTGTTCAGAGAGACCCTGCCAAGCTGAAGAAATGGCCCAGAGGAATTTAATGAAGTTCAGCAAAAGAGAACATGAAGTGCTGCACCAGAGGAGAAAACTGTCACAGGCTGAGGCCCGACATGCTGGACAGCCCTGGTGAGACACATCAGGAGGGCAGGGTCCAGCCCTGGTTTTCCCAGTGGCAGAGAGACATGAGCATTCTGGAACAAACCCAGCAAAGAGCCACAATACCACCGAGGGACTGGAGAACCAACACAGGAGGAGAGGCTGAGACATCTGGGATTGTTTAGCTGTAATCTTGTGAAGACAAAGGGAATACTCTCTGAATTGTGTGTCAGAGGATAGAAGCAGATGGAGCCAGAGTCTTCTCAGTGGTGCCTAATGACTGGACAATCAGAAAAAATATCATTTTATGACTTTTCCTTTTTCTCTGGAAAGGAAATAATCCATATAATCTGGAGACTTTCCAGGTTTTGCATTGTATACTGCTGAAGTCAGGTCACTGCTGTCTTTTTTGGACAGGAAAAGAATTGAAGGATGCTTAATTACAATTTCAATTGTTGAGTTAAAATACTAAATCTGAGATTGGACTGTAATATTAAAGTACAGTACTTATTAATGAAGATGACTAAAAATACATTTTTAGGTAAGTCCTTGATCAGATATCAGTATTAAAAAGAGCAGTTTGCAGCCTGAAGTGTTCTCCAGAGTTGATAAAGCTGTGATTGAGTTAGGGGTCAATTTGCCTTCCTCAGGGCATTGAGAAACATCTGCTGGGAAAACTGGTCTGTACACTTCATCTTTAGAAGTCCTGGTAGGATTTGGTTCTGCTAGCCCCCAGGAAGATCCCTGCAATCCCCTGGAAGGCAAGATGATGGCTGGGTCAGGCAGCTGCTGCCAGGGCACGTCTTGGTTCTCATGCACGAGGGATGCTGGGGGCTGTTTGGCTGCAGGTTGTGGTGTTGGAGTGCTCTGGCCCACAGGAGCACAACTGGAGCCTCCCTGCTGCCTGGCTGAGTGAGCTGGGACACAGATCAGCTGTGGCAGTGCATAAGTGCTGCTGCTTTGCTGCCTTCAGACAGCTTTTGAAATTATAGTCCTACAAGGATGTGGCTGTGGTTAGCTCTGTGTGCCTCTCACCTGCTGGAGGTTTTGATGAGGCTTTATCAGGGTTCAGTTTCAGGGTTGGCATAAACTAGTGGATACTCAGTGGCTGTGCGGTGGGAGCTGGCTGTGGGCTGCTGGTTCCAGTGGTGTACTGCAGGGACTCTGTGCTCTGGATTACACTGCATCCTCCTAAACTTTGTGTTCTTGCTGGTGATATGTGAGAAAGCTGTGAAAACAGGACTTGGGAGTGCAGCTGGGATTGGAGCGCAGTCCTGTTATCTCTATTGCCTGGATTCCGTTGTGTAAACCACAGAAGAACATGTTGCTTGATTTATCCTTCCTGGAAGTGTCTTCCTTGCTCATGTGAGTGAGAACAAACAGGAGGTAACTTGTTCTTTAGGTTGTTTTTTTTTTTCTTCAAGGGTGAAAGGTGTTTAAAAAATATCTTTATAAATGTATCACTTGCAGTGAGAAAGACAGTAATAGATGATGCATTTAAAAGGCATTAGATTTCCAGTCATTCTGACTACCTCCTACATGGCCAGCTGCCCTACCAGCAGCTGTGTCTTGAATTTGGCATCTTGAGATCAACAGTTCATGACTGCTGTGGAGTCAAGCTTCTTTTTTATTGCTTTGATTTTTTTTTTAATTGCCCAGGTTGAAATGTCCTAGAACTTTAAAGATTAGATTTTAGCCCATTCCTTTAGGGGCTGTGAACTTCTGAGGCACACTGGCACTACTTCTGGGGCGCACTGGTCACTTGAGGAGGTGCTTTCCAGGACACCCACACAATCTGCCGTCTGAAGTCATTTTGAAGATTAAGTTAGCCCTTGCTTAGTGATAGTTTTGTATGTAGCTAAATGTTTTAGCTGTTATTATTTCTAGGAGGGCTCAAATGCAGCCTGGTAAAAATGTTACTAAACTGGAAGGAATATTCTCTGGTTTGCTGCTTTGAGACTAAAAAAATTGCTTTTCTTTGCCCCATCTGATTTGACTGCTGATCCTTGTCCCAGAGGTAGGAAGCTAGTCAGTGTAGCTGGTGCCAGCTACAAGGCAACTGCATTCCCCATTCTGATGCAATTCCAGGGCTTGCCTGGTATGTAAAGGTTGCAATAAAACTTGTGAAAAATATTCCTTATGTATAAAACTTGATAAACTTGTATGGAGAAGCTTTTTCTCAAATAATAATGTATGAAAATAGTGAGTCCTTATTCCTCTTTTGGCTTTTTCCCTGTTAGCAATATGTGTAGATGCAATTGAGGCATGAGCCATCCATTTTCCATTCATTAAACTTCTCTGCAGGCCAGGCCTGGGAGGCTTTGCAAAATCTTGGTTCTATTTTCCCCTAAAACTGTGTGATATGAATCAGGTCTGTAATATTGGCTTTCAAGGAAATATAAGCAGTAGTCATTATGCTTATGTGGTTATTGTCACACTTGCAGTATGTAGATGCTGCAGAATGTTTATTATACTGGAGTTATGTAGCTACTTCTTTTCTGCCATCTCATAGAAAAGTTTTTCTGATTTGTTTGTTTTCCTGTGCGCCTGCCCAACATGTTAAGAAGCTATGGGTTGGTAATTTTTTTATGTCTTTCAGTCCTTCTGTACAGCTTTTTAACTTGCAAAAATAGCTTCTATTTGTAGGAGTTACAATGGCACAGGATTTTACTCGGGCTGCTAAAATATCACAGAGGCTTTGAAAGCAAAAAACTGTAAATAAGAGTGCCAAGGAAAGAAAAAATGAAGCCTCTTTCGAGATCATTCAAGTGAAATAATCTACATGTTCAAATTATGTACTTAAAAAGATTGAGATATGTGTTTTTTCACTTATTTGGCATGAGGTATGTGTAAAAGCTTGAATGATTATTCACGTTAGTGATGAGATGACAAGCAGAACAAACCTGAAATACCATTCTGCTGCTTGTGGAACAGCTCAGATCATGGACTTCATCTGTTTAATCTTTGTTCTTGGAAAGAAATTATGCTAGATTTTCTTGTGAGGAAAACTTGCAACATTTTTATAATCAAACTGAGTTAAATGGTCTCTGCCACAACATACTTGAAAATTGGTATTTAGCCAAGTAAATCTGGTCTGACAGTAGTAATGCTAAAAATTGGAGGGAAAAATCTGTAATGCTAGTGATTTATCCTGTAATTTTGAATTGCTGCTTTTTGTTTTCTAGAACATATACATATATCTGTGCTGTTCTTACAGTCACAGAGTGGGTCAGGAAAGGACCAGTCATCTGGTCCTGCCTCTCTGTTAATCCTGGAGCTCATGGCACAGAACTGTGTCCAGCTGGATCTGGAATATCTCCAGTGAGGGAGACTCCGTGCACTCTCGGGGCAGTCTGTCCCAGTGCTCAGTCACTGCGCAGTGAGGAAGCTCTTCCTCACGGTCAGATGGAACTTCCTGGGCATCAGATTCTGCTGTTGTCTCTTGTTCTACCTTGCTACAAAAAGCTTTACATTTTTTGATTGTTTTGATAGTCTAGGGTTCCATGGTAAGTTTGCCACATATTCCAAAGTCTTAAATAGGTTTTCACCTCTTCCTTTTTTGTTTATAAAGCATTTTTTATTCTACATACAGGTCATGATATCTCTTATATGTTTTAAGCAAACTTTGGTTTGGGGAATCTGTGTTACCATTCTGAATTAGTGGTTTAACCTTTAAGTGTGCTTTTTACCTTATTGCCAATCACTGTGTGAATGGAGGGCTTTGATTATGTCTATTTTGATTGGCTCTGTTCTGTTCAGTCTGTGCCTGCAATAAATTTATGGCAGCGAAATATACAAGATTGGTAGCTTAAGACCAAGCATCTTGAGATGGAAAAAATGAAATCCATAATTCCAAAATAAATATCAAGTCCATTATAAGTGATGCAGTGAAGCATTTTTATATTTAGTTACATTGATATCTGAAGATATTCCCCATGACCTTTATGGTGAGGTTGTGTTCCTTGAGGATAAACTGGGATGCAGTGTAATTAAACCAGGAGCATTGCTGTAAGGGAGCTCTTATGCAGAACATTACACTATGGTACAGAGCCATGATGAGTAAAAGATGAGCCATGTGCTGAACAGAAAGGGATTGAAATCATCTGTGTTAAAACCATATCTCTCTGTGTGCAATACTTCCATTTGAATGGAAAAACACATCTGTGTATTTATATGTAATTGAAATGAAGGATACATTTGCATGCCACCCTTGCTGGGATATGGAAATCCTCTGATTCATTGAAGGAATATGAGACTTGGTCTCCCTTTTTCTGAATGTGCACATCCATGGGTGAGAAGTGCTATAGAGTAGTGAAATATTAAATTACATTAGATGGCCTTTGTTTATATGCAGCTGGAACAGTTAAAATAGCATTGATTTAAAGAGTCTGGAGGTGGAACACATTTTTTTAATACTGCTTTATATTGGAAAAGAGTCCTAGTATGTCTTTAGTTGTTTAGTTTAACAAATACAAATGCTGTTTTTTCTTAGTAAATTTGCTTCCAGAGTGTGTATAAAATAATGTATGAGAGAGAATCTGTTTCTAATCTGTTCCATGTGCAGAAACAGTGAATAAATTTTATCAAATCTTTAGTTCTTTATAAGCAATTCCTTTTTGAAATACGAACATATTCTGCAGAGTTTTCTTCCTCTATTTGGAAGACATTACCATGATTAGGGTACAGAATACATGGATTCTCCGTATGTGTGAAATTTTTCAATGCACTAAATAATTGGATATGTAATGATGTTTTCTGGGTTGCTTAGCAGCACTCAGGTTTTTGACTTTAAGTGGTCTTCAGTGACATCTTTAGATTGTTCAGAGACTTGGCAGAAATAAAAATAATCATTCCAGTGTTTGAGACATGAGGAATTGTTCAAGCTGTGGGAAAAAAAAAGGGTAGGGTATTGCAAAGTTTTGTGTATGTTTAAACATTTTCAAAACTTTATAATCTGTGTTCTTGTAAAGGTTTGGGGGAAGTGAGTGCTAGAGGATTATTCTGCTGGATTTTAAGTATAATTTTAGGTATTTATCACCTGAAAGATGCAAACTTAGACAACAGATAAATTTTATCTGACTGAAGTTATTTTAAATTGGTTTATATGTGGAAGTATGTTTTCTGTGTTTATATAGAGAGCTGAGAGTTAGTGGTGTTTTAACCTGAGAATATAATACCAATGAATTAAAATGTAAAATGCTAATATACTTTTTTTGTTAGAGGGTATCAGTTGCATGTTTGCAGGAATCTTTTCATTGGGTGTCTTTCCTGTATCACTGCAGAGCTTCTGTTGGCACTGCTTTCCCTCCAGGCTTGAATAGCTAGCAGAAAGTTTGAGACTGGTTTTAATAATGTGTTAAAAATTAAGTGCTGTCAGCTTTGTGCTGTTGCTCTGAACTGCCTGAGGCTGCTTTTGGTGTCTCTCTTCCCTGCTCCTGCTTTCTGCATTGTGTGAGCTAAAGGAATGTTTGTCCTCCAAGTGGAGCAGTGGCTTGGGTCTGACCACTCCAGAACTGAGCGAGGCGTGGGAGCAGCGAGTGGCTGAGTTAAAGGAAAGATTTACACAGCTGCTTGTGCAGGTTAGCCAGACCGGAGGGTTAGTGGAGGGCTTCAAAGCCAAGTTTTTCAGACGGATAGAAAATTTCAAAGTAGGAAATCTTGAGACCCAAGAGGTGATGGGAGATGTGACTAAGAGGATTATTAAAGTCCAGTAGCTTTGGATGTGTGCAGGAAGTATCTCTCCATACACTGCATGGCAGCCATGCACGCTGTCAGGAGAGGAGCTGCTCAGTGCTTCTGTTCAGCCTCTCTTCCGCTCTCTTTCTGTTTGTAGTGTTTTATGGGAGGAGAGGAGGAGGAGGAAGAACCACTCACCAGCTCTGTTCTGCTCCCTCCCAGCAACATGATGGATCAAGATGCCTTGGAGCATGTTTGGCATTTCTGGACCTGATACCCAGACTTTGGGCTGCTCCTCTTCATGTGAGTGAGAGCAGGCCAAGGGCAGGCAGAGAGAGCTGGGAGCCTGCAGGATTGGATGAACACATCCTTTTTCCATACTCTCCTAACTACCCTTTCCGATAGAATATCAATCATTAGTGAACATTACATTTGAGTGTAGGCTTTGCTGTAGATGCTTTGCTATGTACCTACTCAGGATGAGATGTGTGATGTGTGTCTGAAAACAGCTATTCCAGGTCATCAGGCATGCTTCACTGGGATGGAGGCAGTGGCAAGATGGTTGGGATGTTTGATATTTGGGTGCGTGTTGTTTGCTGCAATAAAGCAAAGTCAGATGCCACAGTGCATGTGAACTGGAGGACCATGGTGTGGAGCTGCTGGTTGGGTGTCAGTCAGCGTGGATTTGCATTTTTCTAAAGAGAAGAGCCACAGGCATAAAAGAATTTTTGCAGTCTTCTGGATAACATTAGGAGTGTAGTTTTACATACAGCTGAGTAGTCACTTTGTAAGGGCTGTTGTGCTGTTTTACTCATCTTAATTACTTGCAAATGATTAAAAAATAATTGGGGGAATATGCGTATTTGTAAATAGATCAATTTTACCCAGTAGTGTGACGGTAATGGTAAACTTATAGATGGAACTTCTCCTTCTGAAACACTTGAAAGTCCAAACTATTTATAATTTTGTTGTCATTTAACCTTTCTCCCACCACTTTAATAATCAAAGGAGTAAGAATGTGTTCTTAAAAATTTGTCTGAGTAATTTTATATCCTCTAAAGGAATTTAACATCAGCACAAGTGAAAGCATGGTTCTCTAATTATAAAATATAATTATCTTTGATCTCTTGTGATTCCCAAGTGATGTAGTCTTCTCAAACATTCTGCTCTTGGATTGTGTTTCTTTTAGTTCAAAAATACAAAATCAGTTTCTCTTTTGAGGTAGTCCATGAGTTTAACATTCTTGAATTTAAAGGAGAGTATCTCAATATTTTTAAGGACAGAAATAGAGGTGAAGAGGCTGTTTAGGAGGAAAGCACCTTTTCTAGTAAGTTAGACAACTTTTAATGTGCTCTAATGACACTTATTTTTTCTTCTGTAGGTGGTGGTTACTGCTGCAGTCGGCTCCTTTTGTTCAAATACAGGCTGGTTTGGGATGTTTCTGTCAGGAACTGGTTAATTACTGCAATATAGAGATTGAAGTGGAATGAGCACCTTGGGGACTGGTGCTTGATCTGTCTCAGCTCCCTGGTGCTATTTCTTCAGCAATGGAAGAAATTTCCTTTTCTGGGGAAACCTCTCTGATCTGTGGTCAAGTGGGCTCAATGTGGGCACAGTGAGAGCTGGTTAACATTTCACTATGACAACTTAGGCAACAGAAATTTATTTGCTTTTCTTTTCTAAAACAAAGTTTTTCTTCTGACACCTTAAATTCGGTGATTGTTTTTCATTAAGTTACAGAAAAGATTTGTATCAATTTCTGCAAATCAGTTTTGCAAAGATTGTGGGTTTGTGGTAGTCAAGCAGTCTCATGATTTCAGGGTAGCAACTTAGAGAATTGAAAAGTGTTTTATGGTTAAATACAGTTGAGCTGTAACAGAATACCCAAATTCAACCAAAATCAAAACAGAAGAAAAAAATGAGAACAGGAAACATTGCTTTTTTTTGGCAGTCTTAATAATAATGGCTTATGAACTCCAGAAATGGAGCACACCCTCCAGACTTTCACCTCTGATGGATTCTAGATGTTTAATTCTAGATGGTTTGGGGTTTTTTTAATTGCATGGTTGAGATAGACAGAGACTTTCAGAGCCTAGTCTGCTTCTTTGACTGTAACTTCTGTCTGTTTACAATGTGCTTTCCTCCACAAGGAACTTACTTGCTTGTCCTTAAAGAACAATCTACTGGTCTCAATACCACTTAATTACTGCTAATTGTTTGCAGTGCATCATTGTGTTTAGTAATGTGCCAAAAAAAGCAAACAATAGCCAAATTTTGATTTAAAGGAACATCTCAAATAGTTGAAATAGCACTGGTAAAAAAACAGCAAGAAGGAAGAAGCATAAATTAAGTGAAAGTCATTGTTGGCGTAGTAGGAAGCACAATACTGTTATGTTTACCTCAAGAGCAGTGTGAATTGTAAAGATTGGAGCCACATCTGATGGGTCATACTTAGGCTATTGCATCCATGTCATAAACTATATGCAGCTGATACTTCTGTATTATTTTTGAGCTCAAAATTAAGTGCTATTGATAGTATGTGTTGTGTCGAGAATAAATAGGGTATACGTATTTATAATTTTATGGTTTTTTAGAAAATCTGAATTTCAGTATCAGGAGGTGGTGTTTGAATTTTGGGCTTGCATTTCTCTGAGTATATGGACTTTTTTTAACTTAAAAAACAGGCTTGGTATAAAAATCACCCAGTCCCTGCAAACTTAGGAACTTGGAAAAATCATAGGGATTAATTGCAACTCTAGGAAGACCCAGTTAAATAAAATCAGTAATAGAAGGCTTTGCCTAATACTTATCATGTGTGGGTAGGGCTGTGCTTGCCATTTTTCTGCAGGAGGCATAATGCAGTTTATTCTGAGTGGATGCTTGCACTGTAAGGAGGATTTTTCTGAACTGGAAAAGCGCATTTTCCCTGGTGGTGTTTGTGTGTGCTTTGTTACAGCAGGGCTGAGCACGGCTTCGGTTCTGTCTATGGGGACTTGTTCTTACCCTTTCTCAATGCATTTGTGATTTAAGATCCCTGTCTCTACCAGTATAACTTAGTGTTTAACCTTCTTCCTCTTCCAGTGCAGTCTCCTGCTGTTTACTCTGCTTAAAGATTCCTGAAATATGAACTTTACAAACATTCAGCAGAGGAACTAGAGCAGCAAGTCCTCAATTTTTTCGCTTTCTGCTTGGTTTTAAAGCTAATCCATTTTAAATGCAGGAAGAATGTATTTTTTCTTGGCTGCTTTGCACCACACAAAGCTTTGGTTCACGTTATGGAACATCTTGAAATCTATATTATTGTAATGGAAGAAGAATGTTTGGAATCTTTTGTGGTCAATTTCTTTTTTTTTTTTTAAATCAGAGCTTTCTGGATGGTGAAGAGCAAAGGCTATCATGGCTTCTTTAACTTTTCTGTTCCTCAGTAGCAAGCATTTTCATATTCAAGGACTCCATGATCTATCTTCACATTCCTTTCTCAGGGAAATATTGGTGGGTTGGCAATTTTGAATAAAGTACTTAAACTTTAATTTTCAATTTCAGCTGATGTTACAGCTTTGTTTTTATCGTACTCTGGGATGGCTCTGTGGCTTATTCAGTATTATTCCAGGTTTTACATAGTTCTTGCAAAATGTGGGAACACTGACCTGGCTTTTTTGATCCTGAATTGCGCTGTGTGATTAAAAATCTGAAATAAAGGTCAGAGGCTCACTATTTTGAGAACAACAATTTAACAGGCTGTTCTTTCTAGGAAGTTTTTTTTAAAACTATAAGAGGAAGAAGCATTAGATGTTATTTTGGGTTTGTTATATCCATTATATGTTTACTTTTTTTTTAAACTTGCAAGTTAACTTACAGAACTTCCAAGAACTCTAAATCCCACCCAATATGTGAAAGACTTCTTTGCTGAGGGCTTGATAAAACTCTAAGGAAGTAATGGAGGACTTGGAAAATGATAGGTTTTTCTGTGATTGTGATACTTGCCTGCATGCATTGCAATTTGGTGTTGAAAAATTATGTGGCTTGAAGTAGTCATTGGAGAGGAAGTGAGGCTCAATTACAGCGTGTTCACCTCTTGCATAACTGTGTGGTTTTTATTGGGGTGGTTTTGTTCCTGCTATTTATTGATCATCTACTCCTATTACACATTGATAGAGAATGAAAACCTAAAGTAATTTTTCAAAAAGTATTTTTTAACTGCGTCTGCTTAGGACTAGAACAAGGCTTTGTTGCATGCTTTATTTTTGTTTTTAAAATGATCTACTAGCTGATGTTTACTGGAAACAGTAGCCAAAAATGGGCACATAAGGGGTATTGACCAATCTGTGCTCCAGGCTGGTGATTGTTTTTCGCTGAAATACAAAGCTGAGATCCCCTTGGCTGTCAAATAGCAACAGTGCTATTATATTTTTACTCTGTAGCAAATCTGAGTGCTTGAGGCTTGGTTTATTGTTAATTCTGTTGAACATGAAACACCCGCATGGCTCATTTTTGGTTGAAGAAACTAGTGGTGGCTAACATACATATAGTCATTTTATCATCGATGGTTATCTCATTTCTTTTGCAGAAAGCTGACCACAGTACATGCTTATTTATGTCTGGGAATGCTGACACTGAGCTACTTCCCCCTGCTCTCAAGTGGACTGTATTTCCTTAGGAAGGTTTGCAGTTCAAAGCCCCCTTGTCTGTTTGAAACAAAACTGTTGTTTGAGTTAGAAATCACGCATTTGCACAGCGTTCTTGTTTTCCCACATACCAGCATACAGATGTGGTTATTGTAAACTAAAACTGTATACCCTGTTTGTATAACTGAATTGAAAGTACTTTATGTATGTATGTGCCTGCTTGTGCTTTACATCATATGAATCGCACACAGTTAGGGATTTCTCAGCAGCAAACCTGGCTCCATAAACAAGTAAAAGAGTTCTTTTTCCTATATTGGCTGTCTTTATCATTCCTAGCTACAATTATTCTCAAGAGCAATCTCTTCTAGTTTTCTCTATGTATGGCTCTTAGCAATGCTTGTTTTAAAGACTTTTGGATAATATTTTTCATTTTGCCAGGCTTCCTTGATACTTAAGTTGATGTTTTATGCTAGTTATTTCTTGGTCTTTTTGAAAAGAACCTCATCAATACCTCTATACCTGTTTAATAAAAAAAGCTTACTTTTCTGTGTTTTCCAGTCTAACTTCTCTGCTAGCATGGCAATCTAATAGTTATCTAATTATCAGATGACTCTTTAAGATTTCTTGTCCAAAAACTGGCTGTGGTTTTGGTTTTGTTCACAATCGAGTCCTGAGAGTGACATTATGCTCCTTGGTTATAACAGATGTCATAACATTGCTAAGTGTACCATGTCAGCTCAGCCTCAACAGATCTGGATGTGTGCATTAATTATATTGGTTATTTATGATTATTCCCAAGAACACCAAATAGCAAGGTTTGAAAGTAGTCTTGATTTTTCTCTGATTCACTGACATTCCTTCCAGACTACAAAGCTGTCTACGTCACTTAAAAAGTGTTTTGGCAGCAGCTTTATGAAAGCATGAAACACATGGGCAGTATTTATAAAAACTGGGATATTTTGAAAGTGCAACATGTTGAGAGATGTTACACAATACTCAGCCCATAGTGGTTTTTATGAATAGGTGGTAATGTCATTCTGTTTTTGATGATAAAGAATGTTTTTGTATTTGGTATTGGAAAAGGTGTTGATACTTGACATAATACAGAAAAAAAAAATTGACGTAAACTTCTACGGAAAAGATCCAAACTGAGTAATTGAATAAAGTAATTGAGCAAAAATGGTAAAACAGTTAGTCTTGAAAACAGCATTGCATTAAATCAGCTGCACTAACATCTTGCTATTAAAGCCTCTTTTTGTTTCAAGAATATGATATTTCTTGAGCTAAAGCCCCCACACGGGAACTGGAGGCAGAAGTGAGCCAAATATTAGTTCCTTACTTGTTATTGTTTGTTTTTCTAGATTTTGGCAGGAATTGCACATTCTTTGTTTTAATTTTTCACTTCCCTATGCTTAACATTTTACATCCTTCGAGTTTACAAGTTTCTTTCCAGTTTATTTTGCATGAGCTTAAAAGGTTTTGTATTGTATCAGCTCTTTGAAGCTGGACTTTCCTGAGTCTTAAACATAAAAAAGGGAGAATTTAATTACAGAAATAGTTAAGGTTTCTAGATAAATGAGTTGTGTAACTCAGAATTACAGTTGTCTAACCATAAAACAATGCTTTCTTGTTTACTTGTGGTCATTAATTTGGCCTAAACATTTCCTGCACTTTATCACAAGGTTGTGTAAATGTAGCTATGTAGAGTTTTTCTGACTTATATATTTCTTGTAAACAGCAGTTGTAGAAATAGCTTTGAGTCCATAAAAATTAGATAGCAAGAGGCCAGATGCAAGTCTTTGAGATTGTGCACTGTAATCAGTGATTTGCTTGTGTTTGAAAAGAAAGGAATCTTAGAATTTGAGTAACATATTTTGGGCTTGTTTGTGTAGGCAGTATAACTTCAACTCTCTGCTTCCTGCCCGATCCTTAAATGCCTCGCTCGGTTTCATAAGGTTTGAATAAAAGGTTCAGCCGCCCACAAAGGCTGGCTTTCAAGTTTTGGTGCACACACTCCTAAGTGATGTTTATTTAGAGTTAGTCTGATGCCCGCAGCAGTGTTAGGATAGGTTTGAGCAGTCCAGGTGTCTTCCGGGGGTTTCACCTCTCTGCAGGGTTGCTTCCTGAGTACTGAAATTGCAATTGAAGATTTCTCTCGCCTTGCAAGTGTAGCAGTTCAAAGGTGTTGCCAGGACTTTGCAGTCCTTTGGGAGTGATTCAGCTACCCTGTGGCAGGACCTTGCCTCTGGGAGGTGGAAATCACAAGGAATCCAGTTAAAGCAGCTGCATTTCTAACTCAAACTCATCTGTTTAGAGACTTGAGATGGAGGAAGCTTTACATTTCTATACATCTCCCCTGTAGCCAGAAGACATAGCTTGGAAACCAAGAAAAATTAATTTGAGCATGCTAATGTATATGAAAACATGGCCCAAAAATGCATACAGGGTTTGATAGCTGAGCTATAAAGTTGTTGATAACCTTTATTCCTATAAGATGTTAATTTATTTTTATTTAAGTACTGCAAAATTTGCATCCTTGACTAATTTTGTTTTTTTGAGATTTGCCTGAATTTGGGAGGAGTCCTTGGGTGAAGAGGGCTAACAGCCTAGATCAGTGCTTTAAGGTGAAAGGGCAGTTAAAACTTTTCATCCATGTGTAGCCTTTAGTGATGTGCGCTTCCAGCATGTCTGTGTTCAATTTCAGAAAGAGCTTTGGGATCTTTGAGAGACAAATCTCAATAGCATTGAGGTATTTGAATAAATATCACTGTATGTTCTGCCAGATAACAGAACATGGTTTGGGTTTATTTTAACCTTTACGTCACTAACTTATGGTCTCTGTCCTTTGACTCTGTCATACACAGCCTGAGCTCCATTTTATAATACTTGAGCCGTCATGCTCACATTTTTGGAGTATAAGGCACTTCACAATGAAACAGTAACGAATCTGTCACTTCGGTGCTTGCTTG
>VWYI01000933.1:0-12154 GCA_013399455.1 Anthoscopus minutus | reverse complement strand
AGCCCCTTCCCAGCTCCCTCAGCAATTCTCCAGCCCCTTCCCAGCTCCCTCAGCAATTCTCCAGCCCCTTCCCAGCTCCCTCAGCAATTCTCCAGCCCCTTCCCAGCTCCCTGCCCTGCCCTGGCCACACTCCAGCCCCTCCAGGGCTCTCCTGCAGGAGCCACAACTGGACACAGCCCTGGAGGGGCCTCTCAGAGCCAACACAGAGGGACAATCCCTGCCCTGCTTCCCTAAATTTTGTGTCCTTCCATCCCTCTGCCGATTCCTGGTTTGTGTGCAGGGAGGTGTGAGCAGCAAGGGTGGAGTGAGGAATAACAGCGTGGAAGGAAAGCTGTAATCCTGTAGAGAAAAGAAGTGTCAACACATGTCAAATGTTGCAAAACGTCCCGGTGTGGAAGAAATACAGTAATTCCCAGCATTAACCAACAAAGTGCTGTTGTTTTGCCAGGCTGAGGAAGATTTCTTTTATGGAATGGGAAATGCTGGATGTTTTATACAAGTAGGAGTTTCACTATCTGTATTCTGTAAAATTGACCTTTAGCTACCAAAAACTTCTGGATTTGTAAAGCCCAGCTTGCTAAAATCTCTTTTCAAACACAACCCTGTGGCCAGCCTGTCTGCCCCGAAATATCCTGCAAAATTCATGCTCTCCCTTAGCAATTCTGATCCTCTGAAACATCAAAAAGTTTTTATAAACTCAGCTGCACACGTCTGAACTGCCCCCAATGTGCTGAGCAGAGCAGTTTTGGGCAGCTGTGGCCAGGAGAGTCCCAAGTCATCACTATGAGTAAAAAGAACTTTTTTCCTATTTCAGAAACGATCTCAAAGCTAAACATAATCTTGATATGCAAGCAGATATTTAAATAGGGGTAAGAGCAAATATTTTGATGTTTAATGTAAAAATCCAGTGCAATGGCAAGAAACCAAGGTTATTGTTGATTATATTGGTGATTCGGTCAGGAGGGAAAAACTTCAAAAATTGAATTATTATTATTGAGTTTAAGTATTTTTTATACCTGCATTTCCACAACTAAAAAATAAAAAAACAAAAACCAGCAACATTTGGAAACAATTACTTTAAATTCATCCAGAATTATACATTTGCTGGCATTCTCTTGCAGTTGTTGATACTTTGAGGCCGCCAGAGAAACAAAACAACACCAAAAAAAATTTCTTTGTTTATTTGAGCAGCTCTTTCATCTGTCTCAATTAAGATGCTGCATTACTCATTCTTTCCCTCACCACCATCCCAAAATGATTTTGGAGCTGCACTGGCACCTAATTGCCAGGGAATTCAAGAGGAAAGGGCCCATGCCCCTGTCCTCCAGCAGCTCTTCCCCATCCTCACCCTCTCCCTGAGCCAGTCTGAACTTCCAGATAAGCCCAGCCCGAGACACAAGCAGGCAAAGCCAGACAATTTCCCAGGCAAATGCTGGAAGGATCTGGGCCCCCAGGCAGAAATGCTGTTTGGGAAGGCTGAAGGAGCCATTCCTGCTCTCCAGCAGTGCTGGAGAGTGGCCACCACTGGACTAGGAGAGAGTTTTGGAGGAGATAACATCGAGCTCCTGTCTGTGTTTCTCACCTCGGGGTCTTTTCCTGGCTGCTCAAGCAAAGGCGTGCAAGCACCGGCAGCAGGAGCTTTGCCATTTGCCTCTGCTCACTCCTCAGAGTGAATCCTTCCTTTTCCTGCTGGAGACCACCCCAGCAACCTCGGCTGGGCCAGTGAGGAGAGCAGAAAGTTTTGTTTTGGTTTAATTCTGACCCTTTTCCATCTCACGGTATGAGCAGGGTAGAGGTGCCTCACTCTTCCTTTTCCCCTCCCTACTTTTCTGCTCAAGATGATTTGGGGCAAAGAATGGAGGCTGCAGCAGGAATGGCACAGTCAGAGAATCCCAGGATCATTGAGGTTGGGAAAGATCTCCAAAATCATCCCAGCTGTGCCCCATGGCCACCTTGTCCCCAGCCCAGAGCCCTGAGTGCCACCTGCAGCCCTTCCTTGGGCACCTCCAGGGCTGGGCACTGCAAACCTCCCTGGGCAGCCCCTGCCAAGGCCTGAGCTCCCTTTCCATGGGCAAATTCCTGCTGCTGCCCACCCTGAGCCTGCCCTGGCCCAGCCTGAGGCCGTTCCCTCTGCTCCTGTCCCTGTTTCAGCCACTCCAAACCTCCCTGGGCAGCTCATCCCAAGGCCTGACCGCTCTGCCAGGGAAATTTTCTTTCCCAGTCTCCAACCTGAGCCTCCCCTGGTGCCATTTGAGGCCATTTCCTCTCCTTTTTTCCCTGCCCCTCCTGCCAGGAGCTGTGCAGAGCCACAAGGGCCCCTGAGCCTCCTTTGCTCCAGCCTGAGCCCCTTCCCAGCTCCCTCAGCAATTCTCCAGCCCCTTCCCAGCTCCCTCAGCAATTCTCCAGCCCCTTCCCAGCTCCCTCAGCAATTCTCCAGCCCCTTCCCAGCTCCCTCAGTCCCTCCTGGGGCTCCAGACCTTTCCCCAGCTTCCCTACAAGAACAGATTAGATGGAAAAAATCTCCCCAGGACAGGTGAGCACCCCCTGCCTCCCTCTGCCACCAGATCAGCACCAGGAATGACAAAAGAGAAAGGGCAGGAAAAAGTTTTTAACCATTCTAGCTTCCACAGGATGCACCTCTAAGACACCTGTGCTGCAGAACAGGACAAAGAGCAGCTGAAGGGAGACCACGAGGGCAAGGATGAACAAGCAAGGCAAAGATCTGAGATTTCATCTCAACCCACTCTCAGTCTGGAGCCTTTCCCCTTTGTCCTGTCTCTCCAATCCCTGCAAACAATCTCTGTCCATCTCACCCTTCAGGTCTGTAAATACCTTTCCCCACACAGAAAAGAGGGAAATGCTGCATCCTGACCTGCCTTGTGAGGAGACAGCTCTCCCTCAGTCCTCCCTTTATTTTTTTTCCTCCTCCTTCCAACACGAAAAAGAAGTGGGATGACAGCTTTTGGTGGAGATGTGTGCAACAAGGCCCTCATTGTGTCAGACAGGTGTGAGATTGGGATTGACTCAGTGCCAGCAGCCCCGGTATCAGCGCCAGCTCTGCGAGCTGCAAACACTCCAGCCTCCCGAAACCCCACTGCAGCCAGCCACAGACTCAACAATTTAAGGCTTAAGACACACACAGAGCATAAATCAGAAGAGGATGTACCAGCCAAGCGTCAGCTCCTTGGGCAGATGCCTGCAGACCGTCTGTGCTCATCAGACCTGGCCTCTCTGGCTTATTGGAAACATTTATGGGGTTTTTTTTTTTTTTGTTTTCACTAAAGATGAGAGGCTGGGTGGAGCAGCCAGCTCAGACACATTTCCATTTGCCCTATCTTGCCCCAACAGCCCTCCTTTGCTGGCTTTCTGCAGGCAGCTCGGCTCGTAAAGTCTCTTTATTCTGAGTGCAGGAGGGAAGGAATTACATCTTGGGGAAATGTTTAATGTACAAATACAAAAATCACATGGACGTGCCCTCGGTAGGCACCACCCTCCTGAAACAAAACTGTGCCCTGCCATGGGAGCTGGGGAGGTTCTGAACATGATCAAACAAGTACAGGGATTAGCACAGCTGTCTCTTTTCTTTTCTTTTCTCTTTTCTTTTCTCTTTTCTTTTCTCCTTTTCTTTTCTTTTCTTTTCTTTTCTTTTCTTTTCTTTTCTTTTCTTTTCTTTTCTTTTCTCTTTTCTTTTCTCCTTTTCTTTTCTTTTCTTTTCTTTTCTTTTCTTTTCTTTTCTTTTCTTCTTTTCTTTTCTTTTCTTTTCTCTTTTTCTCTTTCCCTCTCTTTCTCTCTCTCTTTCTCCCTCTCTTTCCTCCTCTGTTTTCTTTCCTTCCTCCCTCCCTCCATGATTCTTGCAGGTGCCAGCCTGGTCCCGGCCCCATCCACCTGCAGCTCCTGCTGGCCAAGGTGGGGGAGGTGGATGCTGGAGACCACCAGAGTCACCCAGAACCAGGGATGGGTTTCCCTCACATGAAATGTCTCCTTCCCTTTTCATGGAATCCCAGGGTCTGGAGCAGCCTCCCAGCCCCTGCAGTCCCAGCTGTGCCCCATGGCCACCTTGGCCCCAGCCCAGAGCCCTGAGTGCCACCTGCAGCCCTTCCTTGGGCACCTCCAGGGCTGGGCACTGCAAACCTCCCTGGGCAGCCCCTGCCAAGGCCTGAGCTCCCTTTCCATGGGCAAATTCCTGCTGCTGCCCACCCTGAGCATGCCCTGGCCCAGCCTGAGGCCGTTCCCTCTGCTCCTGTCCCTGTTCCCTGCCAGCAGAGCCCGACCCCCCCGGCTGCCCCTCCTGCCAGGAGCTGTGCAGAGCCACAAGGGCCCCTGAGCCTCCTTTGCTCCAGCCTGAGCCCCTTCCCAGCTCCCTCAGCAATTCTCCAGCCCCTTCCCAGCTCCCTCAGCAATTCTCCAGCCCCTTCCCAGCTCCCTCAGCAATTCTCCAGCCCCTTCCCAGCTCCCTGCCCTGCCCTGGCCACGCTCCAGCCCCTCCAGGGCTCTCCTGCAGGAGCCACAACTGGACACAGCCCTGGAGGGGCCTCTCAGAGCCAGCACAGAGGGACAATCCCTGCCCTGCTCCTGCTGGACACACAATTCCTCACCCAGGCCAGGGGCCAGGGGCCTCTTGCCCACCTGGGCACCCCTGGGCTCGTGTCCAGCCCCTGTCTCCAGCACCCCCAGGGCTTTTCCCACTGGGGCACTTTCCCACTTTTCTCCTTTTCAAGTTAACACAAGTGTTCACTTTTATGCTGTGGGGCAGAGCAGCTCCTGTTTGCTGGTGGATTCCTTCCCCCATGAACTAATTAATCCTGAATTCAAATTTGCCAATGGTTTTGCATGGAAAATTGCTCATATTTACGTAGCTCTCAAGGATATCAAAGGCACTGTGTTTTGGAGCAGTTATTCACAGGTTGCCCAATGAGGAGCATTGTTTGGACGTGGGAATTGGAAAATGAAATCCACCTTTATGCAATGAGAGCTGAAAGCATCACCAGTGCTCCCCTTGCTCAGCCAGCTGTAAATCATCACCTGAATAAAATCAAGAGTTGCCTTTCACTCAGTGTTGTCTTTCCTACGGGCCAGAGGATGCAGCAATTTACAGGAATTCCTTCCATGCAAAGAAATTTTGGGTTCATTGGTTTTTGTTGTTATTGATCACCTGAATTTAATTTGCAAGAAGCTGAGAGAGCCCAAATTGGCCAAGTGATATGTAAAATATCTGATAATTGTAATTAAACCTGCAAAAGGCAAAGAAGTGGGATTGTTGAGGCTGGACAGGAGAAGCTTTGGGCTGAGCTCAGGGTGGCCTTGCAGGGCCTGCAGGAGCCCCAGGAAGCATGGAGAGAGACAATTGCCAAGGGCTGCAGGGCCAGGAGCCAGGGAATGGCTGCCAGTGGCAGAGGGCAGGGCTGGCTGGGATCTTGGGCAGGAATTGTTCCCTGGCAGGGTGGGCAGGGGCTGCCATGGAATTGCCAGAGCAGCTGGGGCTGCCCCTGCATCCCTGGCAGTGCCCGGGGTGGGAATGGGTGGGATTTAGGATCCCTTCCAAATCCAAGCAATTTCTGACAGAGGATGCAAACTCCAATAGTTTCTGCTTCCATTTATTCCTATTTCTATCCCATTTTTGTTTACCTGACCAAAAACACTCCAAACATACCCTTGAGTAAAATATCCCTGAAAGTTCCTGAAGCTGAGCTCCCAGAATCCCTGATATTGAACTGAGCATTTTGCCCCACACATACAAACCAAAGGCACCTCTGACACAGACCTGGGAATTTCTTGTTGGAAATGCCAACCTGGGAGCAAACCCACGATTTTTTTAATGGCCCTCTTGAATACCCCTTTGTTTTTCCATGCTTTTGGGAGAAGAGTTGTCCAAACAGGCTGGGAATGGTGAGATGGAGCCTGTTTGATTATTTCATGTGCACTTCCCCAGGCCATGGATGGCCTCCTCGGGCACATCCCAGCCCATTGCTCCTGGCCTGTGAACAATCCCTGTTTGCTGGGGTCATGACTGGCTGAGCACAGCGGGAGAGCTGAGTTTGCTGAGGGTGCTGTGCACACTCAGCCACGTGAAAAGGAGCCCTGTGAGAGCTGGCACCACGTGGGCTCCTGAAGGAACCACCCTGCTTGATGCCATGTCCTGTTAAAGGCCTGGCAGAGGAGGCTTTGGAAGGAGAATCCCAGAATTAAGATTGGAAAGGAGCACGTGCCTGATGCCCAGCCAGCCCAGAGTACCGAGTGCCACGGTCAGACACCTGCAAACCTCCCTGGGCAGCCCCTTCCAAGGCCTGACTGCCTTTTCCAGGAAGAAATTTTTCCTAATTATCCAACTCAACCTCCCCTGGCACAGCTTGAGGCTGTTTCCTCCCGTCCTATCCTTGTTCCCTGGGAGCAGAGCCTGGCCCTCAGCAACAGCTCAAGTTTGGAGATGTTCAGTTCAGAATTTGAGGGCCAAGAACACCTTCAATTACAAAATCCAAGTGGCATCTTCTGGCACCTGGGCAGCACCAGGTGAAGGAGAAGCTGTTTCCAGTGGGTGTTTGTTTTTAGGGTAAGGAGCCCTTATTTATTTATTTTTTGTTTGTTTTATTTACCACAGAAGGTAATTTGAGCTCTGGTATCCAAACCTTGGTGTGTTCTGCCAAGAGGGGATTAAAGAGGAGAATGCTGTGGAAAGAAACTGGGTTTGTCTGTAAAGAACTCAGATTTGATTTACCAGAGTTTTGCAATCAGTGCTTTTAATCTTCCTCATGACTGGGACACTCAAGGGCCAAGAAAATGCTTTCAGGGCCAGTGAGGAACAACCCCAAAGGCAAGAAAACCTCAAATGCTGAACCTTTGCCATGCAAACTTTGGAATCATGGAGTGGTTTGGATCGGGAGGGACCTTAAAGATCATTTTGTTCCAACCCCTGCCATGGGCAGGGACACCTTCCACTATCCCACCTTGCTCCAAACTGGCCTTGGACACTTCCAGGGATCCAGGGAATCCAGCTGCTCTGGGAATTCTATTCCAGGGCCTCCCCACACTCATGGGGAACAATTCCTTTCTAATATCCAGTTTAAATCTGCCCTTGGGGCAGGCAGAGATATTCACTTTAAACACCTCCAGGATGAGATTGCGATTAGCCCTGGGAAAGAGCAGGGAGCCAGACTGAGGTGTTTCCATGGACAAGGAAGAGCCCCAGGAGACAGAAATGTCCCCTGAGGTAGAGCTGAAAGATTCTACCCCAAAAATGATGAGAAGAGCAGGCAGAGGCTCCACCATGAGAGAGAAAAAGGAGCAAGGAGTGAGCCCAGGGAATTCTCTGGGAGAATCCTGGCACCAAATTCCTGCCCTGGCTCAGAGACCATCTCCACTTTCCCAAGGACATAACGGAGAAGGGCTCAGGGGGTGGAAGAGGATCCAACCAAACAAACCAGAAGGAATGGCTGTGCAAGTCCAAAGCTGAGCTGGGAATACTTGTCCCTGCCTGCCAGCTCTGCTCTCAGGATCCATCAGCTCTCCTGTGGCAAAAGACATGGACTGATTAATGAAAATAAAACTGTGCCTGGGCATGAGCTGCCCAATTTTACAGCTGCCTAAAGATTCAGGGAGAGAGTTTTCCAAAGGCAGCTCCATAGCTGGGGCTGGTTTCTCCACGGTTTAGGAGCTTGGACACCTTCAAAAATCCTCCTGAAACACCTTTCTGCTCCCTGAGATCTCCTAAATGCTCTGTAAAAAATCAAACTCTCAACGATTCGCCTCAAAAATCATGGAATTCGTGTCAAAACCTAGAACGAAACACAGATCTCTCAACTCCTCTGCCTGAAACCCAAGATTTCCCTTTCTGTTATTTGGACTTATCCTCAAGGATGCACCGTGTGGTGGGAAAAACGTGGGGGTTAAAAAAGCAGAAGAAAACTTGCTGGAAGTGGAGGCCTTGCTTGGGGACTGAGAAGGTATTTGTTGCTTTATCTGCTGCTTTTTCAATCCCAGGAAGTGCCAGGCATGTGGAATATGAAGATTGGTATCTCAAACATATCGACACCTGGAAATCTCGTGGATTAACCACCATGACATAACTCTTTCCATGAGTTGATGGAAAAGCCAAACAATTTCAAACCTTTTTTTTTTTTTTCCCCCCCAAGCTGGATATGAGGCTCTTGAGCAAGGCTGAGGCCCTGGAGCTGGGAATGCTGCTGGGAACATGGGAAGGTGTTGAGGAATTGGATCCTCACCTCGCTCTGCACCGTGTGGGAGCGGATGGAGGAGGGATAAATCTGTGGCTGAAGGAATCCTGGAGGAGCTGGGCAGATCCCAATGCTGGAAAGGCAACAGAGGCTCCAGCACAGGTGGGATTTATCCAGGGAGCTGCTGAGGACCTGGAGATCCATGTGGGAACTGGGAGTTTGAAGGGAAGGGTTTTATCTTGAGACTCAGAACAGAGGAAAGAGTTGAGACTCATGGAATCCTGGAATCCTGGAGTCACGGAATGGTTTGGGTTAAAAAGAACCTTAAATCTCATCCCATCCCAGCCCAGGCATGTCAGGGACCCCTGCCAGTGTCCCAGGTGCTCCCAGCCCCAATGTCCAAGCTGGCCTTGGGCACTGCCAGGGATGCAGGGGCAGCCCCAGCTGCTCTGGCAATTCCATGGCAGCCCCTGCCCACCCTGCCAGGGAACAATTCCTGCCCAAGATCCCAGCCAGCCCTGCCCTCTGCCACTGGCAGCCATTCCCTGGCTCCTGGCCCTGCAGCCCTTGTCCCCAGTCCCTCTGCAGCTCTCCTGGAGCCCCTTCAGGCCCTGCCAGGGGCTCTGAGCTCTCCCTGGAGCTTCTCCTCTCCAGGTGAACATTCCTGCCTCTCCCAGCCTGGCTCCAGAGCACAGAGAGAAGATCCCAAATGTTCTCCCGCCTGTCCTGGAGAATTTAAACTCCCTGGATGAAGCCAGTGGTGCAGAGAATTGATTGACTGGAAGCAAACAGGGGAGAGCACCTCCTGGGCCCTGCAGCCCATCCACATCTCGTGCTCTGCACTTACAGAGCAAAATCCATCTTAAATTCCATCTTTGTGTGTCTGAGAGCCCCTGGAAGACATCCAGGGCTGCTCTGATTCTCGGGAACCATCTCCTCATTTCCAGCCTAAATTCACTGACAGTTTAGAGGAGAACAACTTGTTCTGGAGCCAGCACCAAATGGTTCTGCTCCCTCCCTGCTGCTGAGCCTCTCTGCTGGCCAAGGTTAATGACTGGAATAATCCTTCCTCTCTTCCTTTCTCCTGGAAAATGGAATTGATCTGGCTCTGCCAACCCCTCCTTTCAACCAGGGCCTCGATCCCTCTGTGTATCCCACCCGTGTTGCCTCAAATTGTTCTGCCTCAAGTTCCTCCCAGGGAAATCTCCCAGGAGCAAAGGAGATTCCTTAATGCCACAGCTGGAATTCCTGAGGCTGCTGCCATCCCTGGGCTGCTGCTGGGTGTCCCCAGCCCTGTGCTGTGCCACAGCTGGTAAGGCAAAGGCTTGGCACAGATGATCTGTGACAGCCACTGAATTTTATCCCTGTCCAGATCAGCCTTTGGGGAGGGTCCAAGTGGAATTACAGACTTTACAAATCCAGTGGAAGACGTGGCTCCTGCTGGAAGGAGCCCCATTGCACAGGGAGTGAAATGATGGAGTGAAAAATGATGTGGAGGGGCAGAGCCAAGGAAAAAATGGACAATATGGTAATATATAATCATTCTAAAATAGCTGCAGTTGTTTAGTTTATTATGCACGTCTCAGAGGAGCATGGAATGGTTGGGGTTGGATGGAACCTTAAAAATCATCCAGATCCAAGGCAGGACCACCTCCCACTGTCCCAGAGTGCTCCAAACCCTGTCCAGCCTGGCCTTGGGCACTGCCAGGGATCCAGGGGCAGCCACAGAGATGATCTTTAAAGTCCCTGCCAACCCTAATCTTTCTCTAATTCTACAAAACAAGAGGTTTTTATCTATATTTGTAGTAGGGAGGTGTGACAAAGCAGGGATTTTTCCTCAGAGTGGATTTCCACGGGCCAGAATTCCAGAGGGGTTGTTCTGTGTGTGCTAGCCCAGCTGCTGTGCTCATCAGTTGGGATGCAGACTGGTTTGTGACACCACGAGTGGACACCAGGATGGACCTGCAGCTGATGGCACTTCAGAAGTGCTCCTTGAAGAGGAAAACCGTGGAAGGTACTGCTGGAACTCTCTATCAATATTATCTGCCTAGCAATAACTGCAAATCACACCCTGCACTCTCAGGAAAAAGATATTTCTCCCTATAAAATTCCCCCTTTATTTTTTTGATGGAGCTTCTTAGAGCCCTGCCAGCTCCACAGATTTGGTTGGCAAAATATTTTGGGAAAGCAACCCCACTTCCACAAATTTCCTGTGGCTGTGGCACTGGAGCTCCAGGTCCACACCACGGGGCGGCTTCAGCTCCTTCTTTTCCCCACACAGGAGTTTTTGGTGGCTGCTGGCATGGAAGGCAGTGGGAAGGAGGAAGATCATTTCCTCCTCCTCCTCACCCAGAGCAGGATCCCAGTGGAAATTCCCACTCCAGGAGATGGAGGGGGATCCATGAAAGGCGATCTTCCCCCATCAGGACTGACATGACCCAAATTGTGGTGGGGAAACTCTTTTGGGGGTGGAGAGAACATCCAGAAGTGCTGGATCCAGCCCTGTCCAGGGCAGGAAGGAGCAGAGCCGAGAGGAAAAGCTCCAAGCTCAGGCAGCACTGGCTCAACATTCCAGGGAGTGGGTTTTTTTTTTTTTGGGATGGAGAGGTTTCGAACCCAGTGGGAAGGGGATGATCAGCTGGGAAACCACCACGTGCTGGGTAAAACACAGGGAGACACCAGAGTGTCCAAAGGGAATGGAATTCGATCAGTTTGGAAGCTATGGCACAGCAGGAAGAGCTGGGAACTCCCTGATCCTGGGATGCTCTGGATGTGTTTGGGAGCTGCGAGCAGGCCAACCCCAATGCCCCAAATCACCTGAAAACTGCATTTTCCAGCAGCAAAACGTGGGGGCAGAGTGAGAACTCCATCAAATCCCTTCTGAAACGCGGCGAATTCTTCTGATTCTATTCATGCACAGCTTATGAAGCCAAACTGAAAACTGAAATATGAAAACCTGGGGCTTGATCCAGGCAGAGAAGGAACAAAGCTGTTGTAATTCCCTGGTTCCAGTGCTGCCCTTGACTCTCCTCCTGCTTTTCACCAGTTCCTGGGAACCCTGATAAACCCAGGCTGTGTTTTATTTTGTCCAAGATCCCGATAGCAAGGACCTTGAAATGTCTCTTAAACAAAGTGTGGTGCACCTGGAGGGAGACAAAAGCCCGGCTCGTAACAAAATAATCCCTCAGTCCTTGTGTTTGGTGTTCATTCAAAGAGCTGAGCTTTAAATGATCTCCCTTGCTTTGCTTTCAGGGCTAATTCTTCCCTTCAAGAGCTGTCAGCAATTTTATTCCAGCCTCTCCTTTCCAGGGATTTTAGATTTGGTCATAAAAGTGGGAAACCGAACATCTAAAGTTACAGAATTTGCTTTATAAAAAAGCCAGCTCGGGTATTTTAAGGTTATCAAAGGCTTAAAAAAAGAACCAGAGGTGTAGCTTAGAGTGATTGTTTGTTTTCCCTAGAGAAAGTAGCTTGATTAAATTTCTTTTTCAATAAATAATTAATAAATCCCCAGGTGAAAAGGTCCAAACAGCTGGAAAATAGTGGAGAATATTCAAGGCCAGGTTGGATGGAGCTTGGAACAACCTCCACTGGTTAAATACCAACCAAGGGTTTCTTCCAACCCAAACCATTTGTGTTTCTATGATTCTGTGAACAGTTTTTTTGGCTAATTAAAAAAAAAAAACCTAAAGTTATTTAATTGCACATTTTTGGATGATGTTCCTAACCCCATTTATTTATGCAATTTATTAACTCCACATCGATGCCTCCACAGGAATCTGCTGGGCCTGAATTTTCAAATATTTCTGTTGGCCCCACAGAAAAAAGGAGCTTTATGTTCATATTTTTTTGGAATTACCCACTTTGGTTAACTTTAACCACTGTAACATTAGGAATTGTGGCTTTAGCATCTGGTCCAGGCTGGTGTTGGGAGAAACTCAGCCTTAATTATAATATTATAATATTCATCAATTATATTTAATTTA
>VWYI01000930.1:4558-43741 GCA_013399455.1 Anthoscopus minutus | reverse complement strand
AGAGTGTGAGAAAAAGACTGATTGGAACAGGAGGGAGGGAGGGAGGGAGGGAGCGAGAGAGCGAGGGAGAGAGAGCGACACTGCCAGTCAGGTTAATCATCCCTACTTTAATTAGCTGTTCGGCTTAGACATAAAACAATTGAATTTGAATGATCTGTCAGTGGGCTCGGCTGAACCAAAGGGGAAATGCGAATATTACAAAAAAGACTGTTGGTGTATTCAGATAAGCTCGCAGGGAAAATCCTCAAAGGATAACTATTTAAACTTACCACCAAACAAAAAGTAAGATTCAAATGGCATTATACAGAGGCCATCTCCAAAAAGCTGAGAGATCCTTTCCCTCTCTTTTTTACACAACTGCAGTTTTTGCCGAAATAAACACCTGCACCTTCCCACAGTCTTCAAAGACTACCTGTCCTACAGGGTGGGGAAGGGAGTGCAGGTTTGCCTGCTACCTTGGATCGCTTAAAGCAAGACCATGCTGCCCTTCAGCCGAATTTTCCTGATGGATTACTGGAATGTTATGAGTCTGGAACTACACAAGCTCCGGGAACACATCCTCGCCATGCATGTCTGCACAAACACAGACAAATTGAGCACTGACAGGGTACAGACTGTGGAAAGGCAGTGCTGGGTAGTGGGGTAAGACAAGTCTCAGGCACCAAGGAGGTAGAGAAATTATCCCCCCAAATAGGTGGCAAAGTCATCCATTTCTTCTACTCTGGGCTGCAAAATGAAGTACTGTTCAAATGGATAGCTCCTGGTTGTACCCAGGGCAGAGGCAGCGCTGTGTAGTAGGCAAGGCAGAGATTTATGACACTTGTGCAAAGTCTGCTTCTGAAAAGGTATGGGCCAGTTGGCCTCTCTCGCTGAGAAGGAAGGCAGCAGATAACATCCTGCTCTGATAGGGAGCTGTCAGCATGCTTAGCCCCTGGACATCATACCCCTACCCTGCTAGAACTTTCCCTTGTCAGATGCAAGGGACCTGCTTTGAGTTCCAGGACACTGGATGTCCCCTCATCAGGGGCTCAGATATCCCCTCCTGACGAAACAGAACCAAGGGAGATGTTTGAATTTATTGTGCAAGGCAGGTATATTATCTGTGCTTTAAATATATTTTCTGTATTTCATACAGGGCTGCAGCTACAACAGCAAATCCATAATTCCTGATCAGCTCTGTGAACATCTGCTGTATATAAACTTTTAAATGGGCATGACTAACCTGCCAGTGCCACTCAAAAGTATGGGAAGAAAGTAGAGAAGGGACTTGCAATGCAGCTGACTGCTGGCCTTTCAGAGGGGGTGCTGGGATTCTCCCCTCACTCTGTATTTTGGGTACAAATGCTTAAGGCAGGAAGAAACAAAAGGCAGAACTTCTATCAACATCTCTCTATTAATTTTATAGTTTTTTAAACATAGGTCTCCAGGCAAATCTGGCACCAGCTTTTATGTGTTTTGCTTTTAACGGAGAGCTGATGGGAGATGTCAATATTATTCATTCCTTCTGCTATGGGAAAAGGTGGGTTCCCACCCTTTTCCACCTTTTAAAATGTTACATGTGTCCCACCTGCCTACCAGCCCCTTTGGCGCCCATTGACTCAGCAGAGTTTAGGAGAGGGACACATTGCAGAAGCAACTGAGACATTGGCCTAATGAGGTTATTTAGGAGTTCTCTCCTCAGCCTCTCCAAAAAATGAATTTTTCACATTTGGAATATTATGGAAGGTAAGACGTCCTGAAGAACAGAAAAGGAGATTTCAGAGAAATGCAGTACCATCAAAAGCCTCGACTCCTTTTCAGATGAGATTTTGTAGAGCACAGTGACACAGATGAGTCTCTTCCCTGGGTCAGTATCAAAGTAATATTCCAACAGAGTGCAAAACAGCTCAGGGCTACATTTCTAATAGAATATGCAGAGAACCTGACCACCTTATGCATGGATTCAGCAAAGAAACAGTGTGCAGTCATACAATTACAAGTTATGGTAATGGTACACGGGACCCTCCCTAAGGTTGCACAGACATTATCTGTGGCATTTCCTAACTTTTAAGTGTTTGACATAGTAACATTAACATTACAGTAATGCATTTTCAGTATAATTTCTCAGGATTTTCTTTCAAAGTCAACTTAGAAGCTGTTCCACGTTGCTGCCACGGCTGGGGTGGGTGAGCACCTGTGGAGCTGTAATACAGGACTCCACCACTTCAGCCGGCAGCGCCAGCAGCAGCTCGACTAAAACGGCGCTGACAAGGGGATCAAACACTGGAAGACTGTGAGGACACTTCATTCAGTGATTTGACAGCGCCTTCCTGACAAAGAAATTGCTGAGACACAGGAGCCCTAAGCTGATCTTCAAGGAGCAGAGCAAAGCACACTGCCGTGGGAAGAGACTCTTTGGACCCTGGCTTCCCATACTCGCACATTTTCTGTCGCTGTTGGATTTGCTTTCATTCAGTTGACTCCACAGACTGCTGCTCCTCCTGTTTTGTAGCTTACTTTCTCTCATATTATTTCTCCCTCCCTACACTACTCCTTGTCACAGTCTGTTCCTCATCCCATTGCCCTAAAAGAGGCATTTCCTCAAATACCACTTCCCCTCTGCTCTATCCCAGGCATGAGCACAGAGGAAAGCAAACTGGAAAATTAGGCCACGTTGTGTTTCCGGCTGCCTTAACTAGACCACTCCTTGCAAGACTGCTTAAAACTAACTCGGGTATCATAATTTGCAATCCACAGTGTAGACATATCAAAATGTCCTTGTTCTCATTTCCACTGCTTGCTGCCATAGCAACCCCTGGTCAAAAGGAAATTTCCATTGATATCAGAAGGAGCAGCATTTCACCCAGGTGAGTTTTTACTATGTGGCATATATTTTATTAGGATGTGTTCCTGATACAGAGATCCCCAAATCTCCTATAGTGCCCAATGCAGAAATAACTACTGTTAAGTCCTGTTCTCAGCCATTCCCCTTCAACTGGAAGCTACAGAAGTCAAGGACCTCCAGCTTTCTACCCGAATATCATCCAAGAGCTGACTTGTAGTCTAAATAAATGCAAAAGGCCAGGAGGAGCTCCAGAAAATGTACATCACCTTCCCCTCCTGAGATTTTTATCACCGATTTTAACTCAGCTACATGATGATTATCTCGAGCTTTGCTTGGTACCCTCTTGCTTGCTCTTCCTTCATAGAAATTACTGTGTGTATCAGGGAGATTTAGCCAAAGAAGTGAAAGCTCAGTCTGCCTGATCAGTTGAGTAAAGTTTGCTGTTTGCTATGGAAAAGACAATCAATGCTGCAACAAGTTTTCAGACTCATGTGTATTACAATTTCTCCATATGTTGCTACAGAATTGGAGGAGGTATTTACAAGAAGTGTACATGGATTTGCCATTGGCAAAAGGCAGGACATAAGAAAGGAAAAGCCACCAGGACTGCTCCTCAATTTCTGACTTCTACATGCATCATTTAATGCCAGCCAAAAGCAGGACATGGAAATGGCAGAGGACTTACTCCTTTCATGTATATAAAGTATTCTGCAATGCAACTTGTAGCACTCAGTACAGCTGACAAGAGCTGACATTAATGGAAAATCAACAGAGCTGGGTGGCACAGAGAGGAACTTGGTTCCTTTGCAAAGAAGGAGCTCTGCCTATTTGAAAAAATGGTATTTAACTATGTAATCTCAGGATGAGTTGTATAAATATATTCTTCTAGATTTATTGGCTTGTCTTCATAAACAGCTGTGAGTCTCTGCTTTTTGTTCAGAGATGTAAACCAGCACAGCATGTTGGAGAGGGTGAATACACGTTTATTATTCAGTACGTAAGAAATTAGAGAAAGAGACTGGGATGTCCACTTGTTACAGAAATCAACTGCTTGCTTGTCTTCTGGGAAGGCATCCTTCCTAACTTGTACCACTGTGCTCAGTAGGTGCTTTTGCATGCTAAAGGAAGAAAGGTACCATGCCTTGCATCTAGGTCATTTCTGTCATATATGCCATTTGATTTTCTGGGGCAAAACAAACAAGCTCGTTCCTNCTCCCTCCTCCTGCCCCAACTATATCGAATGTCCAGGACTGGTTCCTAAAGCACCTTTTACCTACAATGTGCAGCTCTCAGTTCCCAAGGCAATGCCTTTTAAAGGTTTGTTGACAATAGGGAAATGTAAAGGGAAACATCAGAGGGTCTCCATATTTTTACTCTCTTAGACAATCCAAATATAATTGCCTATTTTGTGGAAGAGCCTCTCTTTTAAAAAAAATAGAAAATAATGCAAACTGTTCTATGAGAGACGTGTTTGTTCTTTTGTTTTAGTGTGTTACCACCACCAGAAGATGTGCTGAAAAGTGAGCCATACCAAGTGCAATCCCCTTGCCTTCACTGGAAAAGCAACAGTGCAACCTAGGGGAACTCCATAAAACATCTGGTTGAGAAGACACGAGAAGAGCAGGACTCTCGCTTTTCTCCCACCTCGGCTGCATTGGGCCAAAAAGTAACATTTTGAAAGTGTAATTTTACAAAAAATTAGGGAAATCTGATCACTGGTTTAAAAGCAGATCAATGAGAACATGATTTTTGCAGGTAACATGTTTTCTGTACATTTATTGTGAAGGCTCCCAAAGATTTCTAAACACTTGAAAATATTAACTCTCCACCCTCTATCATGATCTGCACTATTGCCACCAATTGCATCTCTGCTCCAAAATTAACATTATTTAAATGGCACCATGTGTTATATTCAGCCTATTCTGCTCTGCTCTATTATATTTTATTCTATGATTTTTGAAAGAAGCGTAAGTATCTCAGGATGTCAGGAGATTTTATTTTCTCTCAAAGCTTCGTGGGTAGACAATTATAATTCTGATTTGAAGAACTTTAAAGCGGACGCCTGCCCCACTTCTGTTCTAAATGCTGATGGGAAACATGCTACATATCCCTCTTGCTAACTTTGGTGCTGTCACATAGTCACAAATCTTATTTCTTGCATTTGGAGGTGACAGGTATTGTGCCTCTGCTTCCAGCCTTTCTTATCTAAAGATGCCTTGTTTCAGGAGGCTTTTCCATAGGCTCAACAGAGGAAAAATTGTAATTATTGTCATATTCCTCATTCTAGACAAAAGCTTTGTAAGAACAACAACATTGCTTGCAGTCTGGGGAGCTGTACAGCCACAGCATGCCAAAAACATGAGATTGCCACCAAAATAACCCCACTGAGACCTTTTGTTTTCTCTGTCCAACCATTAGTTTTGTTTCAGGGACAGCTGCAGAAGGGTCTCTATCTGCACATACCACTTCATGTCTTAGTCCTGGATATAAATAGAGTGGGAAGCCAAAAATCCAGAGGAGGGAGTAGAGTTCTGACTCTTTTCTGCAGCAGATATAATCGTCCATCATGTTCTTCAGCTGGGTGAAGCCATGAGGGAAGAAGACACAGATAGGGTTGATTTCCACCTCCACCCTCTCCACAGACAGAGCTGTAGTTTGCACAGTGACTGGAACACGACTGGCTCGGGAAATGAAGAGTAGCACATCATTCATTTTTCCTGCCTGTTTGCTCCTTAATTATCTTGCAATATATCTCACTGGTAGTTTTATCATACAGAAAGACAGAAGGTCCTTCTGGTTACAGCACATAATGACTACTTTTAAAATGGCTTGCTATTCATTCCTGGGAAAACCTCAGTCTCTTTCTCCCTCTCTCAAGCTCACTGCTTCTCCTGGAGTTATTGTTTTGTTTTTGAGGTTTTCTGGGGGAGGTAGGATGGCAATTCTCTGATAATGTATTGTGATTTAAGGAAAAGACCAGCAGAGGCGGCTTTCTCTTTCTTTTGATGAGACTGTGGCCACACTAAAAGAAGTGTCGACAATCTCAATAATTTAATTCTGGCTAATATAACACTTCTCAGAGGCTTGAGCTATGCAACTCCTGTGTAGCCCTTAGTACAAATCAACAGAACCACTTTTATACTTGTCTTTCAATATTTCTCTCCAACCTCAGAGAACCAGAGAATTGCTAGAGGGCAACGAACTCTCATTTTGCCATTGACATTTCTGCAATCCATCTCCCTCAGTTGGGAGACCCTTTCAGAGGTCCAGAACCTCACCAGCATAAGGAAGAATTAGTATAATTAAGAATTAGACACCGGGTCTCTAAAATGGGAATCATAACAATGACTAACGTCACAAGAGTGTTTTCAGAATTAATTCATGTAAGTAAAGCACTTACAAGATAAAAATGTAGGAACTGCCACATCTGATTAGACCACTGCTTCATCTAGTAGAACATCCCATGTGCAACAAACAGCAGCAATTAATGCAGGGTAGCAGAAATGGGGTCTCCCCTCTGTGCGGGAACAGGGTTCAGTCTAAGAATAGTCAATGCTAGCCCTTGGTAACAGCATTACTTTATTACTTAAGTGAGATATTTAAGCCCTTACAATTCATTGTCACTAAACAAAGTGTTCTTGCAATGAAAGGAAGGAACCAGGCTCAGCAAGAGTTGGGTACAGTGGCTGCACATCTGCACATTCATTCCTGTGCAGGACAGTTTCGGATCAAGAGTTTCTGCTTATCAGTGGCAGAGCCTAAAATCATTGTAAAGATCTCAAATTTCAGAAAGAGTTATTGAAAAAATGGACAGTAGGATATAAATACCTTTAAAATTGTTATAGATTAGGACACATTTATGCATGCATAGAAGAACAAGCTGGTTAAAAGAGTAACCTCATCCTCACTGGCTCTGCTTTGAGCAGGGTGAGGGTTGGACTCAGATGACTTAAGGAGGTTCTTTCTGACTTTTAATAATCCAGGATTCTGTGAATCCACAATTTTTTATGTCAGAGCTCTGTCACTGAACATGAAGCAAATTGTGGTAAATATAATTTTCAAGGAAAATATTACCAAAGAAGTGTCTTGGTATGAGGATAGAAATTCTAGCTCAAAATGAAGAGGTCCCCCATGCTCCCTCACCCACTGGAGGAGTCCTGATCCTAGTCTTTTAAAAGCTAGTTTCTTTATTAAAAAGTTTAATGAAGTTTCATTCTCATACCACAAAAATTGCAAGTATTTTCACTGTAGGACATTGCTGTTGTCTTGCCAGTTCACCTATATGACTCTGTATTCTGCAAGTACCTTATATCTGGAAGTACCTTACATGACTGCCAACATCTGTTGTGTCAAGGGCAATGACAATCTTTCTATTATATTTCACTATCTAAGATGGTTTGACAACTTTATTTTAATTCTTACAGATTTTTCACTTTATGAAACAGCCTTATCTGAAAAGTAAATGGGTGGGTTCAGATGAGTTTGTCTTAATTTAAGAGTTAAATTTTAAAATCTAGTTTTACTTTTGCATTAATCATGCAGTGTTTAATTGAAAAAATCTGCACCATGCAGAACCCTCCTGAGAGACAGAGCTACAATATGTTTCTGTGTGTGTTTCTATTCTTCTATTCCTATGCTATGCTATATTCTACTTCTGGACACTGTAATGAAAAAGCCAATAAATTAGAAGATAATCTGAGAAAAAAAGAAAAATCCCTCAGAACTGACCAAACCATAAATGAGTCTTACATTACTGGGACTGGATAAAGTATCATCAGTGCCAGATTATTACATAAGAATATGTTAGTAATGTAGCAGCAGTCTAGTCTTTTAAGATGTGAAAGAGCGTTATCTAACCTCTCTGCAAAGTTCAGGAAGAGGAGCCATATGTCCAAATAATCATTTTCTTGCTGGTGTTTAACATGTCATTTTTTTCAAGGGGCCTATTTCAAGTAAAAAAAAAAAAGGCGTGAAATGCATTTTGGTTCTTTTTTTTCCTTTGGCAAAAGCAGCTCATTTTCAAGCTTGCAAGGAAACAAGAAAAACAAAATCAAATGTCAAGTAGATTTGCTCTTTGTTGTAATTAATACACAAGCATGTGCTCGTAGATGGTCCTAAGTCTGAAAACAAGTGTTGCCAGCTGTGGTGTTACTAAAAGCAGTTCTCAGGGCTTTAAAGGGCCAAATGTCCAAGCAATGAAAATCCCAACTCCAGCCAGTGGCCTAGGTCAGTGTCCATCAACTGAGGGTCTGACCACAAAGGGAGGACAGCACGAAGCCTGATGGCTGAGGATGGGCCATGTGCTTGCAGCACTGGTAAGAGAACAAAGAAAGGTAGGGCAGATTTCTTCAGAGCAGGAGGAGGCAAATGACTACCTGAAAATCAGGAAATTCCAAAGCCCCACGCTGCAGACTATATGCACACTCTGTTTCTGGTCGAGGAAGCTACGTGAGATTTCTCTTTGAGTCAGAGCAATGTAGTGGATAAAAAGGCCCTGTCTAGCCAGGGGGATTTCCTGAGGCCATCACAGACCAGCTCCACACGCTGTTAAGAGGCTCGTTTTCATGAGAGTTCTTGTTGCATTTGTATCGCTGGCTTCAGGCCCCTAGAGCTTCAAGTGCCACATCACAGTGCTACAAGCCCAATGCCGAATGCTTGGCACACGACCAGGCATCTTCCCTTCCCTCTCTCTGTTCCCTCAAGTCAGCAGGTGGGGCTCCAGGGCTCCATCTTGTTTAGAATGGTGTGTGGAATTTTTTTCTTGAAGAAAAAAATGGAGACAAAATTTCCCATTGAATATTTGCTATTCTCCTTTCCCCCATGTTGTTCTGTGGAGGTGTTTGGAGATAGAAAAAAAATACTTTTTTTTTTTTTTTCCCTCATCAAATGGGCTTGGTATTTTTCCTGAAATGGGATGCTGGAAACACTTCATCACTGAGAGCTACTGGCCTGAGATGTGCTCATCTTCACATCAGGATGCATCAGTAGCAATTGCAGTGAGGTCACCAGGAGTGCTCTGGCAGGCAGCTCCCCTTGCCAGATGTGGGGTCAGCCCTGTAGAGCCAAATTCTTCCATTGGACCAGCCAGGGCCTGTGCCCTGTGCCAGGTCACAGAATGGGTGTAAATGGATGCAGAGCAAAGAAAACATAAATCTCTACCAACTTTCCCTGGGAAATGATCATAAAAGTGTTGGAACTCAAATGCTGGAGGGAGGAATTAGGGGACAAAGCCAGCACCAGCAAAGAACCCTACCAACAAATTGTGTGATACTGGCCGGGATAAGAAAGAACCAGGGCAACACATATTATTTTGTTACTTACTTTCCCATACACTGATGTCCAATGTGTAATTCTCTGCTATCATTTAGGTCATTGCTGGATCTAGCCCTATGGATTTGAACAATTAATTATTTTAAGCAGCAGAACTATTCCATTTTCAAAACTAGTCTGAACAGTAGATTAGTTCTAGATTAAATAATTTAACTACAGATCAGTAGTAGGTGTTTGTTTGTGCTCAATGATATGCCATTAAGTTGGCATATCATTGAGCAGATATTACTTTTTAACGTTTCAATCCACTTAATTTATAATACTACATCATAAACTAGCTGAATAACCAATACCTTGGAACACTACAGCCAACACCTCCGAATTAAATCCCTTCTCCAAAAAGACTTGTTCAATCTTTTAAATGGTCAGGTACATGGAGAAAGGAAGGAATGTAACCACAAAGACTAAGAAAAGAAAGCTGCTTAATTCTGTGAGCATAAGCTCTCAGATTGCTTGACCTTAAATGAATGCTATGCCTTCGTTTCTCCAACTTTATTTAACAGTGGTACCTAATTAATTGACTGCTATAAACACCATGCAGTTATTTATAAGATGCTTTTCAGCAAACAACCTGAGGCAGTTATTTCAAACAACTTCTCAGAAAATTTCTTGAAATGACCCTTAAATTCAAAGAACTGTGTGCTTAGGTATTCTGTTGAGTCCAGATTCATCCTGTGCCTCAGTTTCCCCTACAGTGCTGAAAATATGACCTCCCTACTTACAGAAATCCTTAGAAAGCTAAGTCATTAACAATCACTTAGTAATTGCACATCCTTGGGATGAAAGTCTTGGAGAATGCCTTAACATTAGATGGATAATTGAGGCAGAAGAAGCCCAGAGCTCACACCATAAGAAGTTTTGGGGTTCATCATATCAGAACCAAAAAGATCTGAAGTCAGTTTTGCACAGAGTAGCATCATCTGGGAGCCATGAGGATGAGTTTTTCTCCACTTTCAGGCTGCTCCCTCCCATGCCATTTCTCATTCACAGTGAGAAGGGGAGGCTGCTTCTGCTCTTCTGGAAACAGGGCCACCACACAGATACCTCCTTTCCAAAAGGAAATGCAAGAGTGAGAAGAGGAGCTGGATGGAGAAGGGATGAAGGAAGGGCATATTTTCATCAAAATTTCAGAAGCGGCAAAATTACTTTCCAAAAAGGAGAATACTGGAGATACGTAAACTAAATGGGCTGCTCAAATGCCATATTAAAGGTCAACCAATCATATTATTAAGTGCCACAAATTACCAATTTGGGTTACAGAAGTGTGCAATTGGCCAGCTGCACTAAATATGGCCTTTACCTTCCAGCAGGGCTTAGGTGGGGACAAACCAAAATCAAGGTATTAAGGTTAAGTGTTGAAAGAAGGCAGAGAAACTTGTCCTCCCTCTTATTATTATTATGGGGTCTGAAAGGCTGCAGGCAGAAGACTCATCCTTGGAGAAGCCAGTGTACATTATGGAAATAAAATAGAGGCATAGTTAAAGGTTAGCATGTCTTTTCCTCCACCAGTTACAATTGATATGAATGAAGCTCATTCTCTCCGGCAAAGGGAAAGAAAAGATGAGTTAATGTCACCCTCCCTTCTGTAAATTCTCAGATTTGATGACTAACAGGCTACCATATTTCACTTAGAAAAACACCTGGTTTTTACTTAAAAGCCCCAAAAGTATACAGAAAAAGTAATTTTCAAGGTCAGAGGGCTGTTTTGACATTTAAGAAATACTAAAACAGAATTTGGCTTTTACATTTGTAAACCAGAAGAACTTCCTGATTTGGAGACAATCTGCCAAATTTCTGACCCCAGGCTCTTCAGACTAAACCTGAATTATCAGATATATTGTGTTGTCTAGGTGCACACCCCTGATTTTAAAACTAAACTTTGATCAGCCTTAGAAGAACAGAGTTTCTGAGATCCTTTATAGCTGTAACACTCAGCCCTTGTCACAGTAACTGAAGAGGCTTTCCTTAATAACTGCTTTGGTAGAATTTTTTTTGGTTACTATTGGAGAATTAAATTGCTTAATATACACAAATAAAAAAAATAAGGGAAATAGAAACATTTCAGCACACAGAAACCAAAAACCTCCTTTTATTTTACACCAAGCCTTTGATCCTCCCACCAATCCTGTTGCAATACAAACCAATTTCATTTAATATTACATCTAATGAGCCAGACTTCTGCGAGATTGCAAAACTCCACTAAATCCCTGGGCAAACTGTAAATGGGCTGGGGGGAAGATTCCCAAATTCACAAACAGCACATACATGCAGATGGACCGTGCAAATGTAAGTAGCAAAACATTGCTGTGCCAGCTCAGCAAAACTTTGGGCATATCAAAGGGTCATCCAGTCGTTTATGATGAGCAAGAGATTGCCTTCTCCTCCTTGCAGCCTCTTTCTCTCACAATCCATGCTGCCTTCCTCTCTGGCTCATGTGTGCAAAGTGGGCTGTAAAATAGCAATTTTATTTCAAATGTACTTTCTGCTTTGCCTCTCATACCAAAACAGCCAAACCCGTTTTGCTGTTTCAATTAGGCAAGAGAAATTAAACTTTTAATGTGTTTTCTCTCTACTTATTTTTTCAGTGACAGTCTGAAAACTTTCAGCCAAAACTGGCAACACCTTAAGATGCGGTCCTGCAAAAGCAGCTGAGCTGAAGAACAAAAACCTGATGGAGTGGAGTGGGAGCAAAGAGAATGCTCTGAAGTTTCTGCGGCTTCCTAAATGCATACCATATGCACCCATCCTATTTAAATTATGTCAGTTCTTGTATGGACTATAATGAGAAATACTTTCTAACACTCTTTACTAGATTTGTTTCTCCTACTTCAATCATAGTTGAAATGTAATTGTAATAAATGTTCTGGTTGTTGTTTTTTGGTTTTTTGTTTGTGTGGGGTTTTTTTGTAAGTCCTGTTCATAATAGTTAGCACAAAAACAGAGAATCTGTCAGCCTGCAACAATGTTATATCCAACTGACATGGGCATTACAGGATGCAACTTTTTTCCTACGAAAAGATTTATCTTCAACAGACGACCCAACTTGCAGGCTTCTGCCTTTTGGTAGTTCTCTTTTCTCTATGCAATTATCTCAACATATCATCCTCTAGCCAACAAATATTTAAAATTCATACAATCTATAAGATGACTCAGAAAGCAAGAACTGATGAGTTCTTACAAGAAGATCCATGAACCTGGCACTTCCTGGTGCTTAGGATATTCACATACAAGAAGGAGTGATATGCATAACAACACTGCTCAGCATTTGAATTTTTTTAGGTATAAGACTCTCAAAACACTTAAACACAAAAATGGAGAAGTTTTGGATCAGATAATTATTTGTGAAGCTGAGGAAGCGATACTGCTAGCAAAACGAGAAGAGTATCATTTCCTTCTAATGCCCAATTAAAGGCTGACTTAGGCAGTGATTCTGGCTTTGGCAGGAGTACAAAGACAGCTTCTTGTGAGAACCTTGCAACACGAGACAGCTCAAAGTGGAAATGATAAAGGGAAAAAAAACGGAGGCCCTTTGCGAGCAAAATGGTCAATATATAGGACACGGAGCCAAAATATTTGAAAAGCTGAGAAAAGACTGATGACATCTGCTTTTCCTGAGGGAATCTATGGAGTTAGGAGCTCCTACCTGGCGAAACTCAAGTTTTTCCTTGCGTAAATTCATAGTTTAGGGGCAAAGATTAAATCAAACCAAATCTAGGGCTACTGCAAATGTGTCTGCAAAGATTGCAATGTCTCATGATTAGCATTTCTCAAGAAGCTCAGATCAACTGTGTTGAGAAAATGAAATTATATCCCACTGAAAATATCAATAGCAAATTCTTAATCTAAGGTTGCTACTGGAAATCTGCATGATGCACAAAGCATCACTGAATCTTTGCTCCCAGAACTGGTGATTCTGCCAAGTTAAAAAAGTGAAAGCCATAAAAGCCTGTTTAATTGGGAAAGTAAGACAATGATGCTCTTAACATTGACAAGGAGTGGGCTTGTTGGGTTAGAAAAGCATCTCTACAAAACCTCTGCTAATATTCCAGCTTCAAGAGGAATGGTATTCTTGTGAACTGGGTCATGGTTGACACCATGAAGGCGAAACTGAGGTGCAATAACAGGGCATCAAGTGATTTCCTCCCACCATCAGGAGGGAGTTTTACAGCTGGGGTTAAAGTGAACAACTCATGTTCTTGGTCCCGTTAGCAAACCACAAGCTCATATTGCTTTTACTACAAACAGATTTCCCTTCACCATACTGTACTTTTCTTCTTGCTGACTGCTCAGTGTGACCATCCAAAAACACTCCTATTTATGTTATTTTTCACACACACCACCCTGAAAAAAAATTCAGTATGAAAGTAGAGCAGTTTCCTCCAATACAGTTCAACATCCAAACTAAGCAGCAGTAAAATCATATTTATTCAGTGACTGAGGTTTCAAACAGTAAAGTGATTGTTAGGGAGTTTTGACTGAACCATGCACTGAAAAAGACCTCAGAAGAGGTTTCTGGTGACAGCTCTCTCACCTTGATAACTGGGGGAGAAGGAGGAGCATATGCACTCTTGAAATGGGGGTGATATTTTAATGCAGTCAAGCTTCATGATCACAGCAGCCAGAATCTGGCAGACTTTGCCTTTGGGAATGGAGTGTGGAGATAGAAAGAAAGGACCTGGGTAGTACCTGAGCCCAGCCCATGTGTGTGAGAGAGGCTCTTTACCTACAAATTGGGTGTGCCTGAAGCAGGAGTCAGGAGAGAGAAGCCAGGACCCCTCTGATGCCAAGTGTGCTCCCATACTGCCAAGCTGAGCAATCCAAAGGCATGGGTGCTAAATGTGGTTTTCTCTTTCTGCGCAGACTCTGGCAAACCCTCTACCTTTCTCTATGTCTCTGTTTTCCTGTTTGAATATGAGGTATTCCAATGAAATATAAATATTAATATTTGATTAGTGCTCAGCTACAAAGCTTAGTTCCTTAAAGTCTAGTACAGGTCTTTGAAATCCTTTAAAAACTATATAAATATGAATCCTTTTATTTTTATAGCGTAACATTAATGACTGTACAGTGGAAATTGATGAATTAAATAATCTCTGTCTATATTTGCTCATACCTTTGTGAAACTGTTACCTTTTCAGCTGCTATTTCTCATGCCTTGTCTCAATCCAGAAATGTCATTTTTGGTAAAGTTTTGCAAAAACCTATTCAGCTGCTTTTGAGTCATCCAAGTATGCAAAAAACAGTTTCCAGCTGTTAAGTTTTCCATAAGCCTTTTTTTTCTCAAACATGCTTGTATAATTATAACACAGCTTTGTTTTAAAACATCAAACTTGACACGTACATAGTCCTGAAAGAGAAGTAGCAGCACCGACATGTTTGAAACCATTTGGTTTTGGAATGAAAAGGTTTTTACCATATTAAAATATCTTTATTTTCTTAAATATTCCTCCAGACACCGAGCTACACTTTTTTAACTGTAGACAACCAATTGTCTAAATGACCAGTAAAAAATACTATTCTTGCAATCTGTGATTCAGCTGTAGCAGGAAGACTATGGGACAGTTTTAATTACTGCATATTTGCATTGGTATAGAATGGCATAAAATCAGACTGGAGGTGATTCCTCACTTACATTCTGCCTAGATAGAAATGCACTGACCTGATACCAAGCACCGAAGAATCAGCCATTTCACAGAATCACAGACTGGGTAGATTGGAAGGGGCCACAATGGGTCATTGGTCCAACTTCCCTGCTTAGGCAGGGTTATCCCTGAGCATGTGGCACAGGGCTGTGTCTAGACAAGTTTGGAATATCTCCAGTGGTGGAGGCATCACAATCTCTCTGGACAACCTGTCCCAGTGTTCAGTGCACAGTAAATAATTTCTTTCTCATGTTCAGGTGGAACTTGTGTGCATCAGTTTCTGCCCATTGCCTCTTGTCCCATTGCTCAGCACCACTGAGCTCCATCCCCTGACACCCTCCCTTCAGATACGGACAGACATTGGTGAAATCCTCTCTCAGCCATCTCTTCTGGAGGTTGAACCAGCCCAGCTCCCTCAGCCTTTCCTAAGAGGGAGGCTCCAGCCCCTTAATCATCTTTGTCACTCTCTGCTGCACTGGCTCCAGGAACTCCGTGCCCTGTCTGTACTGAGCAGCCCAGAACTGGACACAGCACTGCAGATGTGCCTCACCAGGGCTGAGCAGAGGGGCAGGATCACCTCCCTCGATCAGCTGGCAATGCTCTTCCTGATGCACCCCAGGATCCCACTGGCCTTCCAGGCCACAAGGACACACACACACTGCTGTTCTTACACATCTTTGAAAGATTCCCTCTCAGCTGTCTCTTCCCAAGGCTGAACAGGCCCAGCTCCCTCAGCCTTTCCACATAAAAGGGATGCTCCAGTCCACTAATCATCTTTTGATCCCACTTCATTTAATCTGGAATATTTCAGGTTCTGATGTCTTAGAGAAGTAAGTGTTGGTTTTGAGAATATTAATGATGGCTGAAACAGCAGCTGTAGTCTGAGAGATTATTGGATTACATGGGTTTCACTCTCAGAACTGTTTTTTTATATGACAATATAAAGGCATACACAGCTTTTGTGCCTTGCATGAGCTACTGGCCTCAGCATGAACTCTTCTGTCAGACTGGAGGAATTCTTTCTAAAGAAGAAAAAATAAAGTCACTGCATGTGTAGGTTTTTATATAGGTCTCAACTGTGATGATTTGAATAGACAACAAGATACTCCAGAGTTGTTTCTGATTCAAAGTAAATAGCAGTATCTCCTTCCCCTGCCTTTCCTGGGACATATCCTCCTGCCATGCAGGTGTGAGGCCATAGAAGCCACCAGTGTCAGTGACATGACACTGAATCTGAGAAGACAGCCTGACTCATCTGGAAGCAAAAGATATAACTGTGGCAAATGTGTGTGTGCATACACTCTTCCTTACCTTACACTATTTGTGTTTCTATCAGTGTACCTATAAATCAATTGTATGCCCACCACTTGGAGAGGTTTCCTGAATGTGTTTCAAACCACATCAAACACACAAGCGGTACTCAGCAAACAAATGTCACTGGAATTAACAGGGAAAAAGCCTCAAGCAGTTCCTCTCCGTTGCCCTCTCTTCAATCTGTACAGTCTGCCTTGGAAAGCCAAGGGATCACTAAAGAGACCCTATGGTAAGCATGGGGCAGAGGCAAGGCTACTCTGGGAGCCTTCATTCTAAATTTCCTGAGTTTAGGGAGATTCACATCGCAGTCATCACATCCATTAGTGCACTTTTTTGTGCATACAGAACACGGTCCAGGCAAGAGTATTGCTGCTAAAGGAAAAGACATACTATTGGGTAAATAGGTGACTGTGCACATTTTGGCAGCACCAAGTTACATCACTCAGTTTTAATCAATGCTACTGGATTTTGAAAACCACTGGTTTAGCAATGAAGTGGAAAAAGCCATAGAAAAAGTCCAAACAAACTCCAAGTTATGCTGTATGCTCTACTATCCTGAGTTTCAGTGCTGAGACAAAAGAAGAATAAGAGTTTGCCATTAACTAGTTGTTAATAATCAAGAGATCTGTCAGACACACTCTGAGGGCTCTGTCTGTCTGGACCACGTAGATGCTGCAACACACAAAGGGCTTCACACACAGAGAAAGGAAGAGTGTTCATGGACAATGATGCAGCATTCTTAATTAAGATTTTCATTACTGATACATACATTAAGGTTTTTCTAGCGCAAGTGCCCAAGCACTCTAATGCGCAGGTAGATGTCTCTGATTCTATCTCTAGAAACCCTTTTGCACATCATTGCAAACATTCACCAGCTAAGGCTCAAAATCAGCTCACCCGCCCTTTGCTATAATGACAATGAAAAATAAAAATTATGTTTTACTTGTCTGCCAGATGAGAACTTAGCTTTATGCAGTCATGAGAATGAATAGGTTTTGCAAGGCTGTACTACAGTGTATTGAAACTGATTCTGATCTCACTTACACCTGTTTGATGTTGATGTAACATCAGGAGCTTCAATAGCATGAGTGCAGCAAATGTTGTAGGAAAAAATAATGGAAAAGCCATGTAGGTAAATGGAAAACGGGATAAAACAAAACATGAGTTTGCCAAAGGTAGTTTGTAGTAGACTAACATGATAACTTTCTTTGATAAGTGATTATCCAGACAAAGGAAACACAGTCAATGTAATTTATCAGTAGAGCATTTGATACAGCATCACAAGGAAAATTATGATTTTAGATCAATATCTGAAAAAGGACTGTAAGGTGAGCAACTGCTTACCTGGAGAGTGATGAGTGGTGAAGAAAGCATTATTGGGCAAGGTGAAGGCTACATTATTTCCATATTTGGGTGGAACAGCTAACATTTCTTTACAAGGCACCCCACAGGGAGAGGACATAGATTAGGAAAAAGTGAGGGCATGCTTAACAGCTATAAAAGGATCAAACAACACAAATAAATTTCTCATTAAAATATTTAGTTCTCATTCACCTGTAATGTTCAAGTGTTATTTCTCTGTCTCAGTTCTTTGGGATGTTCAGAGATGCTACAACTCTCCCAGCACTTTACTTGTAGAGTTTAATTAAATATCTACTTCAGTTTTGTGCTATCGAAATATTCTTATTCCCAGAACAGGATGCCCATTCATCAACAAAATCTTGCTGAATGCCTTTGAATGCTGGACCCTGCCTCCCAAGAAAACACTGCTGGAATAAGATGTGGAGGAAAAATACTTGGTGATCAGAAGCACTTACAAAAGCATTGCTTCTCACGTAGTGAACACTACATGATTTTCCAGATCCAGTCAGGCTATGACACTTTGAAAATTCCTGCAATAGGAAAAACTGGGCTGCCCACTAGCAGAGTGGCAATATTGCACTGACACAAGCCAGGATGGAAGGTGAAGACATTGCCACAGAAGTCACAGTATCAACATGAGATTAAATTGCAGGCTCCACAATAAAAGACCTGCCAAACTATTTTCAACAAGTTAAGAAAAGACAGGATTTTTGACAATCTTCCCCGAGGCATGTCTCAGTGTGCAGGTATTTGAATGACTAAAATTGATACCTTTCCATTAAAGTTCACTGGAAGAGAAGTTGCATTTTTGTTTTAGCCTTCTGTGGCAGAATGTAACAATTTAATGTCATGACTGGACCATGTAAAGCATGCACAGACATTCACACAAGAAATTTGCCTTAAACCCCAAAACACAAACGATGTTTTAGATGCAAAAATTGAAAAACAGTGTCTGAAAACCTTCATTCTTCCGAGCTGGTTATATGCTGATCACACATAGTAGCTCTCCTTCACAACCTTCAGTGCATATTGCAGAGCATCCAGAATATTACACATTATTTTTTGTCTTTTATGTAGAAGTGGATTTACTGTAAAAATTGAAATGCAATTAATCTCTTGACAGACATCCAGGATAAGTGAACACAAACAAATATGAAATTTAAATACACACCCAGATCCAAATGTTGCAACTGATCCTTACTTTGGTGATTGGGTGAAGCACGAATACTTCTAAATTGCATGCTATTTGAAGTTGGGATTTCAATTTTGTCATTGAAAATTCAAACTGTTTAGAGTATGCTTAAAAAGCTAAAACATTAGAAAACATCATTCAGAAAACTGATACAGCTATTCTATTAAAACTAAAACTCAGTACGGTGGAATAAGAAAGAGCAAGATCTATTCAGATCCAAAAGCATTTGCTTTCGGTGGTGCACAAAAATCTAATATATTTAGGCATGCAAACACATGAAATGAAAATATTAGCTGGGGGGATAAATTTGTGAAGCATATGCAGCATGATATTATCCAACATGATGGAAAGCTTCAGCAGTGAACAAGAATTTCAGAGGAAAGAGTCATTATTTCTCAATACACTGTGATCTCTTATGCCTAAGAGCTCCCACTCCCACCAAGAGGCAAAACAGCCATCAGGAAGCACAGTCTGAAGACTGCTAACATGTGTTTTGACACATGCACCTGTGTAATGGCACACAAATGAGCTACATGCCAGATGAGTTGCTTCCTTTTTAAGTGGGAGTGGTGAAGAGAAAAAGGAGATGGAAGAAATCCTCAGACAGGCTGATTTTTCGTTGTGGCGTCTCACACATAGGACATTCAGAATTAACATAGGCACATAGGCAGGCACTTGGACCTCCCTGAGTATTCATTCCTTGCTGCCAGCTTCAGTAGACAAATCTATGATGTCTTGATCAAAAGGTGACTTTTGGGGAACATCCTATTTCTGGACATCGTGTTTTATAACAACCACTCCTCCAGCACAACTTGTTCTTGGTGCAATTTACCCTATGTCTGGTGCATACATTTGATGCAGGCAGACATACAACATGATGCTAAAGCAGGGTGCATCAAAGAGGATTTCTGCACTTGGAGAAGGACTCACAATAAAGCTCAGAAAAGTAAAAGACATTTGGTGACATAGCTGTAGAATAGCAATGTGCTTGCCAAAGTTAAAGATAATTTACCCTAACTACAAAGGGAATAGTCTGAAAAACTCTCCCACATTCTGTAGTTGTTACCATTTTGAACAGTGATTTTGACTAACAAACTGGTCTGTCTTAATATTTTGATGGTTGGGGTTCAAACTGCTCTAGGAAATTCTGTTACTGCTTGAGAAAGGTGGTCTTTTCAATCCAAATGTATTAAATTATTCCAGTGTGGGGTAAAAGTGCATTGAACAACTCAGTTTTTCTGTATCCATCTCTTTTCTAGTTAAACCTAAAATATTATGGTCCTACAACTATCTAGTTATTTTTTTTCTGTTGTACTCTGTAATATTTCAGAAAAAGGCTAACACTCAATACATTGTATTAAACTAAGCAAACAAAAAATAACTCAGAACAAAGAGATTACTAGTATGCATAATGGCAGAAAGGTGTGACATTTTCAGCTGTCATGCTGGCCAATCTTGAGTTCAATCTCATCCAGCACCAGTGGATATATTGTAGGTATTGCAATTAGAAGGCAGTTGCCTCTATTGTAATCCACACATCAAATTCACAGCTATGTGCAGCCTTTTTACTTGCTAAACAATTTGAATGTCAACACTTAAAATAAGGCTTAAATGAAAAACTGGGACCAAATTTTTCCCCTTTTTGTAAATCTGGCTACATTTTGAGTTTTCTGGATATTTGGTCTATTTTTATGACAGATGCTTTAAAACAAACCTGTGAACTTTGACAGATTTGTTTTAAATAATGAGGGTTTTTTTCTATGCACATCTATTGCTTAAGTTTATTTGATGTCTACATGTTCAGATAAAACTTAAAATTGTGGCACTGTTCAAGTACATTCATCCTAAGGTATACTCTTAGTTATATGGTTTCATTTCTATAAACATACCAGAGTAGAATTTCAGCTTGGCTGCCATTTTGAGTGTTTTACCATTCCTCTCATTCGCCTCTGCCCATGTTGTTTTTGTTTTTGGAACATTCCCTTCCTTCAGGAGACACAAAATAGCTGGGGAAAAAAATATTCCTTTCTTGTCTCAGATTGCTGTTTAGGTGACCATTCCCTTCCTAAACATCCTTATTTTCAGAAGCAGATCAACTGATTCTTCTGGATAATTTTCATGCCTATTTATTGCATTAATTATGAAAATTCTTGAAAAATGCTAACTCTTGAAAACTGTTGTAAACGTAAGGCTTATTACATGTAGATTTCTTTGGCATTTTGCAAATGTTCATTTCTGACTCATGAATAAGCTTGACCTGGAGGTTATTATCCTCTTCTTAAGTAAGGGAGAGATTCTTAAGAAACCGGAGAAAAGATGCCTCCTCCCTGTTCCTGATGTAGCAACCACAGTTGTTGTTCCTCATCTGCAAAACAACACTAAGCACAGAACCAGATAAAAGGATTCAGAGGGGGCTAATTAGTTGCTATTTCATGATAGTGGTTCAGAGTGGTAACAGATGACAGTTTGGTGGTGAACAAGTACCAAAGCAGGGACATATACATAGATATCAATGACTATTTGAGCATCATCACATCTGATAAAGTCAATAAGGATTCTGAAAAACTGGCTACTGGCAGGCTGGAATACTGCTGGGTGTCTTTTGGCATACAAATCACTGATCATATGATGGATGGTTCTCATAACTATGATGAGATCAGTAAGATGCCTCTCAGCTTCCCTTAGGTCATCATTACTTGACCAAATACATCTTCATGAAGCTGGGAAATAAATTGCACTTTTTTTTTTTTTAAACTAGGATGTCAAGTAGCAAGAATTAGAATCAGTGCTCAGTCTGATAGGAATGATACTGGAGCTCAGTAGAACCTGGTTACATCAGAAATCTATTTAAACACGATGGACAGATATCCATGGAATTAAGCTAACATGTCCTGCAACTTCCTTGTATCCGTATGACTTTGGTGCAGTTTTGATTTGCACTTACCGATGCTAACAGCAGATAAGTTTTCAATATTGTATGGGTTCCATCTGAACAGGTAGTTCTCTGGAAGTTAAAGAAGTGTCCTGCTGTAACTATTTATCCTAGTGGAGCTATCTCTCCTACTGTAAAGCACCTGAGTACTGCTACAGGCTGGTTGGAAGACTTCTTCCACGAAAAGAATGATTTTGATAAAGAATATACCTGTGTCTCTCAAAGTCCTGAGGAAATTTAAGGGGAGCAGAGATTAACTGTATTCCTCTTAAGAGGGAATATAGTTTGGGGGAGACATCTATGAAATCCTTCCACCTCCAAAACACTGATGCCAAATCATTAGGCAGATGTGTGTGTAACATCTGGGAGAAGGATGAAGACTGAATCATCAGCAAGTTGTGGGAAGGGATATGAAAAGAGAGTCCAGTGCTGGACACTGAGACAGAGGGCAGAACAAACTAGTTATCTAGATCAGAAACATGCTTGTCAGGTACCATTAACAGCTTCTAGTGTAAAAATGTCTCATTTACACTTTTTCTGTTACCAAAAAGAACCAAGACTATCAATGGCCTGAAGGACCTACCTTTGAGAGAGAAAGGGGAGAGCCAGTACAGAACAAGACATGCCTGAAATATAGTAAGGCTCCTATGGTGCTTGCTAACTTAGGAATAGAGGAACATCAAGAAGCCTTTCTTGGCTGTGAAATAAGCATGACTTAAAGAAGCAAGAGAGCATGTGATTCTAATGCTGCGTGTCAAGAAACAGCAGAAAGGCAGACAGATGGAAAACAACAAATGCATGGTCACCAAGCAAAGCACTCTCGAAGAGTGTTTTCCACATATCTACCTATCAAGAAGCCAGCTTGCTGCTTCCACCTAAGTGCTTTGCCCTGCAGAGGTAGAACAATGGTAAACTGGTGCCTTTGTGCAAATGCTGTAGGCACATGGTGTCTGCCACAGACATAAATTGTTTTGCCACTGCTGTGGGAAGCATTGATACAAGCGGTGTTAAGGCTTTCCCATCCCTGAGTATCATTAATGCTTTTTATTGATATTATGAAGTTCTGCAACAAAAGTAATAGGATTTGTCAGGGGCTGTTATAAACTGCCCCTGCTGGATAAATACATAATACATGATGGCAAAGGTCCGATGGGCCTTTAATCAATTGCCTTTCTGAGTCAAATTAATGTCACATTAGACATAAGCCATGTTGCATTCTGTGGGCGCCTCTGCTCCCCTCATCTCACAGGCCTGACCCTGCCACGGGCAGCTATGGACACGCATAGGTTCCTACTTATTTGTAGCAAATATATCAGAGCAAAACTGGAGCAGCATGCTGTAAATTACAGATTTGGGACACCTTATAATGAAAGGCAAAGGAGGAGGCAAAGAAATATGGGGACACCACAGGCACAATAGGTCAACTCAAATACATCTCCTTGGGAGCTGGCATTGTCATACCACCTCTTGCAGCCACAGCAGCAAATCTCATCGTTTTGCCTACAGGGTGGAGGAGAAGGCACCGTGCCATTTCCTTCTGCACAGCAAAAGTAGTGGGTCAACTTTAAATGCTAAAGCCACATATTTTATGTTTAGCAATGGGAATAGAAAGCTCTTTTCGTGGTTTCAGCAAGCACCTTGAAAAAATTATGACTGTCCGTTTGCACTTTCACATTCCTTTAAAGTAATTCCAACAGTCAAAACACAACTTGAACATAAATTTACAGATTTGCGGGTTTAATTCCTCTCCCTAATTCCTCTCCTAATATGAAAGAGATATTTCTCTTAGTATCCTGGTTGGTTTTTTAAAATTCCAACAGCACTTTAACAGTATTTTCTCTCTGAACAGGTAGGAGACATGAATTTAAATTGCAAAGTGGAGATCCGAAGTAACACAAAGTCCAGGTACATTGGGACGTGGAGTTCTAAACCTAAATTTAAAAGCCCTCGTTATTTTTGGCATTCACTAAATAGCTTCAGCTTGGACATCCCAAAACAGTGGCTTAAAGTGCTGGTGGACATTTGGAAAACTTTGGTCTGTCTTAACTATAGTAAATATTATGAAGTGGTAGTGCTATATTTCCCTTTATATTTCAACAAGAAGAGTCATTGTTTCAAAAGTACAGATTTCACTGCCAATATGTATGAAGGAATCCCAGAAAAATGTGAGTTTTTGTTCCAAATGCGCAAAATCATCGTGTGTCAGAACCTGACAAAATTAAAACTCGAATGATAACAAACACTTCCAAAGGCTCCATCCCTTATTCCCCTCAAGAATGAAAAAAACAAAACTTAAACCATGAAAAAATTTAATTCTTCCTGTTCTGGGTCTTGAAACCACAATTATCTGGATAAACATAGTATTTTCTTCACTTAAAAGGTCAATGAATCACCAACCTAAACAGCAGCAGCCAAGCTCAAGTGAATGTGACTAGGTGAGAAAAGAATCCTGCATAATACCTTCCAAAGAAATTGCTGACAGATTTTTAATCCCAATACTGTTGGATGTCAATAAGAATACAGCACATTTAATCTATTCAGATAAGAAGAGCAGCTCAGAGAGCAGCTAGATCTAGGTAAGGAAAGGTCCTACATCACAGGGTCAAACTTCAGCATGGACAGGCTGCAATGCTACTTGACTGTTTTCTGTACTTGGTTTGCACTTGTACAGTATACTTTATATTTCGTTCTGAACTAGAACACAACAGCATAATGTCCATAAGAATGTGTATATGCCCACATACAAACAGAAATCTTCCATATTGTTATCCAGAAATGCACATATAAATTCCAGATCAATCAATCAATCACACAATGTCACTGAACTAAAATCTGAGTCCCATAAAGTAACACTGCATTGAAATCTTGGACTGCATTAGCATAAAAATTCAGTATTGAGTCCTGTGGCCATGGGAAGCAACAGAGGCCCAGGGCTGACTTTGAGGGACCTTGAAGAAAAGGCACAACTTATAACAATGAAAAGTATAAAATGTTATAAATACTTACACAAGAGACAAGGAAATGCTCCTCTAGAGAAAGGCCACAAACTGACTACGAGTGATCTGAGAAGGAAAGAGAGAAAGAAAAAAGGAAGTAAAATTTTTACTAAACACACTAAATGATACCAATGTAACAATATAAAACAGGGATTAGGGACACTTGCAGATGGTGGCAATTCCCACAGGAGAGGAAAAAAATTGTTTTAAATTCACAAACAACATAGATCTTGAAAGATTTGAAACTACCTGACCCCAGAACTACGTACCCAGAGAAAACTGGTAATGGCTGAGGAGCTTTCCAGTCCTGGCTAGCAGAGACTAAATATCCTCTGGTGGCTGTAAAACAGGCTCCGTGAAATAGGCTTGTGGTTCCTATGGACAAATGCTCTTATCACAAAAACACTGCCAGATTTGAATGGCATCCTTCTTAGCAGTCATGCCAGATGATACCAGACTCTGAAACAGAACTCGCCTTCTTCATCCTGACCTTCACAGAAGAGGGGTTAGGCTTATTATTAGGGCTGAGAATGCTTACATTACAGCTGATAGGTGCACAGAAAAATTGTGTTGTCTTAGTTCCTTCTGTCAACACAGTATCTTTTGGAATTGATTGATTTGCAGCCCTGAGACCCCTAAGTAAAAAAAAAATTGACTGCATGAAAGTGGAATGGCTAAAGGTTTGCAGACTTCTGGTAGACTACAGGTCTACTATGGTGTAGCTAAGTTTTATTGCCAACATATTTATTTCCATATTTATTTCCAAAACATAATAACCTGGGATGAAGCAATAAACAAAATTAATCAAAGCCTGATGCTCTGAATTGTAACAAGAAGACACACTCCTGTTGGACACAGAAAACAAAGGCAGATGCTCCTCCAGTGATCAAAGCTACAAATCAGTCCTGTCTCCCCTTCCCTTTACCAAGCTGAAAAAAAATTGGGTAGTCAGGCCAGACAGTGCTCTCCAGAAGATTATTATCAGGGGACCAGGAGCACAGTGGAAAATGACCATGGGATCCATGTGGTGTACTCCAGTACTTAAGACATGGCCCTCAACTTCTGCTTCCTGTCTAGTTACAGGGAGAGATTAGGTCTGTCATTCCTCAAAGCAATTAAAAAAACTCAGAGAAATATAAACCTGAGTTAAGAGAGTGAAGGGAAAGAAAGGAGTTGTCACAGGAAAGAGAGAGAGAGGGAAGGCAGGCAGAAAATCTGCTCAGAGTTGTAGCTACTATTTGTGGGAATTATGGTCCCGGTAGAGGAGAGTGCAAGAGAAAGCATCTGTACAAATCCAGTGCTAGGTTTGCAAGGGAGGTGGAGGAAATACAGCAAAGAGCAGAGACAAATCTGTAGGGCAAGAAACAAGATGCTTATAGCATCTTTTGGACAGGCCACCCAGAGAGGCCCTTTTAACAGCAAATTTCTATTTAAAGGAGCTGACTGCTCTCAAATGTAAGGAAGATTTACATGCGACAGAAGACAAGATGGATTCTGGCCAGACTGAAAAGCTGAAATGACATAAAATGAAAGAAAGGGCAAGATCAAGCTGGTAGAGAGCAGGTCACTATCTTGCTTTCAAGAATCCATTATTCTAATGAACTGTAACAGGGAAGTTCTCCTGGTGCAGGAAAAAATCTCCTTTCTGAAGCACGTACCCCTTACTCTCCTCTTACATTTCCCCTGAAGACTTAAACATGGAAGCCTATGGACTCATCTGTAAGAGATGACAGCAAAGCACTGTTAGGGGCTGGCAGCTGTATAGTATTTCTTTCAGAGTTTTGGGCAGGTGAGACAGTGAGCTGCAAACCAGGTAAGAACCTGAGACAAGAGGTCTGACTCAAAGAATATGCCTTGGAGTCCCAGAGATTTAAAAAAAAAAAAAAAAAGGGAAGAAAAAGTGGGAGGCATCCAGTATGGGGAAAAAAAAACCAACACAGAATGGAAAATTTTAGGCTGAGGTTAGATTTTGGCTCTGTTATAAGCAACATAAAACAAGGTCTCTTAAGGGAAAGCATACAGCAATTTCGACAACATGTATGCCAAATAATTCTACAAATAATGGCCTGAGATTCTGGAGGTGCTGAGTAATGACTTACACCAACATTACCAACAAATTTGCTCTAAGAAGTGAACAAGATTGTCCTGTCTAATTAAAACTGTAGAGTTATTATAGACAGGCACAATATACTAGAAGATACAAACTAGAATCCAACAAAATCACCAGAACTGAAACACTGTACCTTTTAAAATTATTGCAATTGGTCTGGACACTTGATTATCAGTTTTGTTCAAAAGAAAATTTATGAAAACAAAATTTGCCCTGTAAAGTACTGGAAAAACAAGATGTGTCTGAGGAAGCTATGATTCATTCCAGGTTAGATAACTGCAGAACACGTATGCGGGAGAGAAATGGGCCAAATCCTGTTCTCACTGCCCTGTGCAATCATGCTGACTTAATTGAAAACATGAGCAGAACCTGAACCATTAAAATGCTGGGGTGAAACTTCTTATCATATGGCACTGCTGGTCACTAGAGACATTTAACCTAATTATATTTGATTAACACAGTAGATTTCTTCAAGATATATTGTTATGTAACAGCATAAGAAAATGAAGTTGAAGTATTTTCCCCATATCTCTGTGTTATAAACAGAATAGTTACCTGTCTCTATTTATGTCACTTGATTTCAACCCACTGTGGCTCTGTTTGGTGGAATGAACAAATGAAAATCACTGATCTTTTTTTATATTGAATTCCTCATATTAATTAATCATTATTATTGGGAAGATGTTTTGGCCATTGAACTGAATAGCCAAGGGCTAATCTTAAACCTGTCCTTGCTTCATTGTGGCCAGATTATTCTCTTTTTCTCTTTCTTTGCTACATGAATAAATTCCATTAAATCACAAAGACTAAGAGACAAGCAAGGTCTACATGTTAAGGCTATTTAGAAATCTAGTCCCCCCCACCCTGAGTTTAATGAGAATAAGGTTCCTAAACACTGAAGAATTTCTACTTATGGGAAGTTAAGATGGTGAAAACAAGTGGTATGAGTTACATTATATAAGCAAAAAATAGGTTTATGAGGCTAACTGCAATTTTTAAAAGTGACTGAGGCATTCATGTAGAAGTCAGTAAAATTTTGGCTGAAAACTATAATGAAATATATTACCTTTGTTAGCTTAAACATTGCTTCTTTTCAACAACACTAAGATCTTAGGTGCCAAAGTAATTTCTGCAATTGGCATTCAGTTGCTTCTTACACTTTATTTGCTAAGTGGCTTGAGCTAACCTGCTTCAAGTGTCTTCTTAGCAGTAAATTGGGACAGCAATTTTGTTCCATTTTTGCAAAGTGATTTAGGATCTCTCTGATGTAATGTACTACAACAAGGTGAGACATGTTAGTCCTCTAGCCCCAGACTGGGAAGAAGCAGGCTTGAAGGATTGACAACAAATTTAGATAATCCTTAAATGACTGTTCTTTCCTCAAAACATTGTCACCCTTTACTGATATGGAACCAGGGATGGGCACAGCTTTATCATGTGTAATATACTTTGTGAATTGGATCTAAGATCAGAGCTTTGCCCCTCCTCCCTGTCTGGGTGCACTACACCTGCTCAGTACAGAAACTAAAATTTAAACCCAATGGTAGATAAATAAAATAATTTACAAGCGAATTCCTCAGTTCAAACGGGGCCAAATGAAGCCAGTGCCATGCTGAGGGCCAAAGAGTAGACTGGGTTGAGATTCAGCGGAGCCCTTTAAATGATCTGAGAGGGCAAAGAGACTGCACTGCATATCTGAAACGGCAGAGACAGATTACAGCAATATTAAATTGAGGATTTTAGTAGATATAATTGTTGTTTTTATATATTAATTAATAACAATAATACGTGATTCTAAACTGAATACCAGGTTTGACATTTAATCTGAGTGCTTATACCATCCATAAATGTTCATAAATGTCACATGACCCCTACCCTTTGATTAAATTACAATCTAGTATGCAATTTAGGAAACACAGATTAATCTACATAGATTTATATTTCTGCAGGTTACACAGTTATTTGTTGATTTATACCCTTTTCCCCTAAGTGTCCTTTCCGTTGAGAATCCAGGAACATACATGCAAATTTTAAGAGGAGACCAGCTCAAAATCCAGTGACTAGCAGCAGATGGAAACTTGGTTCAGTGGAATCTATACTAATTATCATCTGCTTTTTGAAGTCACCTCTGCTAATGGCCAGCAAAATCTTAGTCCCTGTGATATCTTCTATTACCTTCACATTACTTGTTACTACAGCCAGCAATCACCTAACATGTTTCTTGGCAATGCTGTGCAATTAAATCGCCTTTCAATCAGCTTGCTGACGAATCCAGAGATGGAAACTGCTTTAATATTAGGAGTTAATTACAAGAATGCAGAGGAAGGCAGTCAAATATTATGTTAGCACACCAGAAATATGACAACACCTTAGCCACATGCGAAGTAAGGGGCCACATCAGGAAAAACAATCTGGCGATGCAGAGAGGAAAATGACCTTGAGGTTCTCTTTTTCTTTTTTTTTTTTCTCCATGTGGTCATGCTACTTGAAGTGACCACCTCCTTTAGCAGTCAAAATATCTAGAATTTCAGTGACCTGTATTAACAGGCTTCACTGCACAATGGTGTCTGCTTGGGGACTGATAATGACACCCACTCGTGTGTCACAGCACAGACATGGTCCAAAAGGCACATCAGAGAAAAAGCAGTTCAGCAGATCTTGACCCGTGCACAGGCCCAATCTTGCTCCTTTTGAAATCAAGGAAGTCTTTGCAAAGGGCTACCAGGGCACATCCCTTTTCTTCCTCTGCACCTTCACCTCTGTGTGCCTACCAGAAGAGCCCAGTCCTTGTCCTCATGGACTCCTTCATTCACACAAGACTGAGGAGAAGGACTGGCTACTCTGTTTAATTAGACAAGAAATGAACACCACTCAGTCGAGGTAGTACTTGGAAAGGGATGGACTAAGGAGATGGTTTTACATCTGACAGCTTATTGCAGGGAGGGAGAAAGGTCCCGTGGGAGAGGACACTGCAAACACAGCTTGAGAGCCAGTTATATGGCTGTATATAAACCCTTGGTATGCAATAGTAGAGACTCAAAATGATCTTTAGGAAACTGCAAGGAGTTCTCCTGTGTACATTAGGATTAACACATGTCTGTATGCATTGCCACACATACATGTATTTTCATTATGGAACATGAAAGAATTTGAAAAAAAATCTACTACAGCTGCATATTCTCTTTTTAATGAAACAAGCAGCCAAAGTGTGCTTCTGTAAAGAATGCAGTGGTGACAACAATTTTGAAACAAAATTTATTGATAATATTTCCATCACTAATTTTCCAAAGACAGAGTTTGTTTAGAAGCTATAGTCCACCAAAGATAATAGAAAAGGTAACTGACTGTTTCTTCTCTCAAATTTGAAGACAGAATGCCTTGCAGTCTACCTCAACACATACTGTAAAGGAACTATGACACAGCTCAAGCTTACATTTTCTTTCACTAGTGCATTTAATGTCAATAGTGTATTTAACATCATTGTTAAATTTCAGCTGTTAAGTGTAGTAAAAGGAGACTTTCAAATTTTCTCTTGTAATTAAAACTGGTTAAAATTTTAGCCTTTTCTTTTTCATATTGAGAAATACGTACTGGGAAAAGCAGACTTTATATGAGCATAACACATGCACACTCACAAAAATGCTTTTATAAACCAGAAAACTTCATGGACCCACAACTAGAAAACACAAAAAACCCACCAAAATCTTGATGGAATAGATCTTTCAGCACACTCTGCTTGCCAGGAAGGCTGGATAACATGTTTTGATAAAACAAAAGAAGTTATTCCAATCCAAATTTGGACTTTCATGTATATGTAAGCTAAATCAAAAAGACATCAAACTGACTCATTCCACAGGTAACTCAGCCCAAAATAAGTCCTAACAGCTGTTCTCAGTGAAAAAACAATGAGACAGATTAAATAAGAACAGTAATCTGTTGCATCTGCAAACTGAACTCTAATTAATATCCATTGGAGGTCTCTTGCTCCCTATGAAGAGCTTCAGTCAAGAAAAGTCTCTATACAAAGCACCTTGGAGGAAAATATCTTTGAAAGAAGAGCAGGAGAGTTCTCTGGAAGCAACAGCACATTACAACTTCAGCAGCAGTTGCTTTAAGTGGCTCAGGGTGAGGGCAAAGCTAGCAAAAAGTGAGGAAGAAGAAAGGTTAAATATATTCTTGCTTTATAATGTAAATGTAGCATTTTGAGCATGCATCTTGACTTAAAAGATGGCCTGGAACAGTACCACTTTTATCTTTCTGTAGCTTTAACCACTGACTACATCTTTGAGGGATTTGTTACAATAAGTGAAACCACGGCATTTTGTTGGCAGGTGCTTGGCCAGCGCAGCCTCCAGTGCATCCCGCCGAGCACCACCTCCCAGAGCCACAGCACTGCCCTGCTCCTGCTGCCCACCACCACCCTGGACAAGGAGATCCCTGCTGGGGACTAATTCTGGGAACAGAATACCTGGGAAGGTGTGGCCACTGCCAGAATAACTCCCAGCACCCACTTGTGACTGCCCATGGGGGCTGTGCTGTAGGCCAGCTTCACTGCTCTGGTGGCAGCTGCTGCCTGCTCCTGTCTGTGATCTTTCTCAGGCTCCTGATCCCCTTCTCCCTCACTGTGTGGCTGTGTGTGCTCCCATCAAGAGACCACGAAGGAGCAAAGATAGCACTGGAAAAATAGTGGTTGTGATGGGACTGGGTTGTTCGCATGCAGCCCACAGCCTTCTCCCTGCTCAGTCTGGCAAAGGAGAGAAAAGAGAAGTCAGCAGTAGACCAGATGAGCTCTCTTTATGGTCCAGAAGCAATTTTGGCATTTCCATTTTATACAATATTTTGTTTTGGTTTCTCTTGGCACTTAGAACTCAGCTTTGAAACCTTGAACAGAAGGAAACAGAACACACATCTAGCTTACTATACAAGGATATATACCTAAAGGTTCTGGCTGCCTTTCAGGATCAGACCTTCAAAATTATGTCTTGGCTCTGATTATACCTGTAGGTGAAATTTCTGTTCTAGAGGGTGTGGTTGAAATGGTAGCTCACAAGCTGGATCTGTTGTGTTACACCATAGTCACATCAAGTCATGCTCTCCTTATTGCAAGGTGGATAAGCAATGAAGCACCTTTGCTTCTCTGCTTGGAGGTTTGCAGTCCTAGCACATGGTCTCTGCTCCCTACACCATCTCAAGTACCTGAATTCTGCAGTTCCAAAACTGGACTGCACAGCAGGACAAAATACAATCAAATAATACTAAATTATTTAGGCAGATGACACTTGAATAACCAAAATGTTAAACTGAGAAAGTAAGGTACTAGGAACTAAATGCATCTTTATTAATAATAGCAATTAGCGAAGTTACTATTAATAAGAAGATAATTGCTATAAAATCTAGTGATACATACAAATAGGCTACTAATGTGAGGAAGTGACCCTGAAAAATTAGTTTAAGTTACTGGTTGGGAGTTTTCTATTGCTAATGATTATTTGCTTTCTGGGTATTAATGTTCCTCTATCACGAACTGATAAATCCAGTGGTGTTGTGATCACTCCTCTAAATGGTGTCTTTGGATCATATGTGGTCCCAAGAGCCATGACACTGTACGTAATTTATTTCCACAGTGAGACGTGCTGACTCTCCATAATATTTCTTTCATTTTAACATCTGACTAACACTCAATTTGGGACATAAGTACTCTGACATATAATTTTCCCCTGATGGCACTGAAGAGCAGAACTAAAGGGCATTGGCTGAGTGTACAAGTACTGTAATATCTGGAGAACAGGTTGGCCTGGAGTGGGGAACACTGCTAAGCCTCAGCTGCAAGGTGACCGGAGGGCTGTGCTGGGATATGGAGATCTGCACAATCCATGGCTGGTGGGACACAAAGGGTATGAGCAGAGTTCTGGCAAGCCCCAGGCTGGGGTCACACTGGACTTCAAAAATTCAGCTTGCTCACTTTGGTGAGAGCTGCATGGTTGAGGACGGTGTTTGCTGAATCAGGAGTAAAGTGAAAGCAAGATCATTATTGAAAAGTGTGAACAGATCCACTGCCACAATCATTTAAAGAAACTGTCGGGATATTTTCTTGACTGCCTATCCATAAAGAAAGCACAATCTAACTCTATGAAGACCTATAGAAATATGAAGACCTATACACTCTATAAAGACCTATAGACAAGAGCAGCAAATCCTTGAGAGAAGAGAGCACATGGCTCGTGCTTAATTTTTTAAAACTTGCATACATGAGCTGTGTTCTTGGGAGAGTACACAACACTTGGAACAAGACTAAAAGCATTACAGAAGGATTTCCCTTGCCTTTAAACCCCTGCAGACACACTGAAGTCACCAGGATCATACAGTTGTACCTCTGTATGCAGTGTTAAGCCCTTGGCATCTACAAAGACAGATCAAGTATGTGTTTCTTCTGAGTCTTCCAGAAGGAGAACCAACTGGTTCTTCTTACAAGGACATAATCAATACTTTGGAATTTATCTTTCACCTGTTTCCTCTCACTTTGTGCTGATTGAAATAAATCAAAACTACCTTACAAAGCTCCACTAAAATGGCTTCTGGGAACAATACTCTCCATTTCATATTTGGTTCAAGAACAGTCTTCTGCGGCATGCTGTTACTTCTGTGATGCATGCCATGGAAACTGAGTTTCAGGGCAACAAAGCTTTTCATTGTTCTTTTATATGGGGATGAGTGGCTGAATTGTCAAGAATGCAGTCTCTTACCACCGAATCTGATCCTCCTTATCACCAAACGTGATGTTGTTTTACAGGAACTTGTTTGTAATTCTGAGTTTTACTGCCAGTATATTCAAACCACCTCCCTTCTTGAATTCTTGTTATATCAGTTTAACTTGAATATGCCTCCCTCCCTGAACCTTACCACCAAGGTGATGCTGCAGGGAGTTTAAGCTGTGCAACAGCTGAGCAGCTTAGACAGAATTTTTCACCAACTCTTCTATCTTAACTGAAGTGTCCATTTGATAATATAGATAGAGGAAGAAACAGGATAGTAAATTGAATCAAATCATTGCAAGATGCAATTGAAGGAAAAAGACATAATATAAAAGAGGTCACACTGCAAGTACCTAGCACCTTCTCTGGTAGGATTTAGCTTAGAAGTGACACTCTTGTTCCAGTCCTGAACTTCCCCTCCTGAACAACCAAAATATCTTGGGCTATCTCAGCTTGGTGATTTAATTTGTTGACCCTGTCAACAAGTAGAAATAATACTTAAAACTGAATTGTGGGATATGTTTTGTGGAAGTCTGAATTATTTGTTGGCTTTTCCAAGCTTCCCAGTTTTCCCTAGCACAGTACAGATTATCCATATCTATAGAGCTCATCCAGAGGGCAACTAATGTGACTTAAAGTTGTGGAGGAGCTTTATTTGTAAAAAAAACCCAAACAAAACCCCAACAAGTGGAGCATCACCTTTTGCTTTATAGGGGTAATTCTCCTTATTTACCATTTATGGAATGGAAAAAAGGAAAGAAGAGGAAGCTAAACTGATCTTAAAGCTGATCAATACTAAGGCAGAACTATAAAATGAACTCACATCTTTTGAAAAGCCACCTGCATGCTTCTTACTGTGAAGAAAATCCCTTTGATTGCTGAACCCCAAACCAAACAGCAGGCACCAAGATTTTACATAGTCTCCTAGTGGTGAGACATAGTCTACACTGCTTATCAGCTTTCCTGCAAAGCTAAGTGTCCATTTCAAAAAAATGAAACCAAAACCAAACAACTCCAAGAACTCATCTAAACTCAGTTTATGGTTCACTGCATCTATTCAGTCCACAAATGTAAACCTCTCATTACACCATTTTCCCAGTTATCTAAAACTGCAACAGCTTAACATGACCAAAGAGAGTTTTATATGTGAGCCAGCTTAAGAAGCAGTACAATGAACTGGCTTTAGAGTTTAAGAATATATCATCTCTGTAGATGGACTGTGCCTCATAAGTGACTGCAGAGTTACACTCAGGGTTAGTTTGGGAGATGTGTTGGTGGGGGAGGAAAGGCTCAGATCCAATGCCTACTGTATAGCACGAGAGCAATGCCACCTTTATTTTGAAACCCATTATTTTCATATGAAAATGAATCAGAGAGATAAACTATGCCAATTCCTCCACAGCTGACTTGTTACAGGATATTCTTTGAGTCTTCACTAATGACTCCTTGAGGTTGGATATTACTATGATTAGGAGTTGGGAGGATAGAGGTCTGAGACCTTTTAAAGGAAACATTTTGTTCAGAACTGTTACATGAAAATAAAGTCAGCATTACAGTAACTTTAACAACCCAGCCAGAATAATGGTCTGTTCAGGTAGACACTGCTGTTGTTATTTTAAATGAGGGAGATGAAGTTCATGTAAGATAGGAAGCTGAGATATACAGCTATTCAGTCTGGGGGATCAGAAATCTGTCAGCTTGAGAAATAGAAGCATCTGTGGCAATGCCTTGGACAAGGAAGGAATATGAAGTTATTAGCAGTTGTTTGTTTGTTTGTTTGTTTGTTTTTGAAAAGGCACTTAAAAATTTCCTTTTTGTTTGTGGCACAGATAAATAAATTCATTAATCTGAGATGCTTCAATGCCCTCAATAGCCTACTAAGATAGATTTTGGGTTTATTCTAAAGCAGGTTGTAGGCAATGCTATTCTTCACTGATGATTATCCCAGAAAGTCTGGTGGCTGTGCCCATCACTGAGGCTGGCATAAAATGTTCACTGGCTTTACTGAGAGTGAAATAAAGAAGTAGCTCTACATCATGCTCATTTTTAGCAAAGGCAGATAAAAAACATTCCTTGAAGACAAACACAGGTTTTGTGGGATCTGATTCTCCTCCAGGTTCCTCCTATCTGCTTTAGCCACAAAATCTTAAGTTTCCTTATTGCCAAAAACTGATATTAAAATAACTCACTTAGAAAGCATGCTGTGAGAGAATGCATTTTAAAATAAAGCATCCTTTTCTTTCATTATCAGTTCTACCATTTATCAGCTCCAGCATTAATCAACAGCATCTAGCACTTGCCAGTATGGCAGGATCAGAACCACCAGTGTTTCTCCAGACCTCTTTAAAACCCCCAATAATGCAAAGTATCCAGCAGAGATATCACAAGACTGTAGTGAACCTTCACTGGAGGATTTTGAGTAAAACTCTAGTTTGAGAAAAACTAGAGTTTTGTTATTCAAAGCACTCAACTATTTCCATTTCAGTGCAAGTGGAAAGGTAAAAAATACTGAGAAATGTCTTATGTGTTCAGAGCTTTTTTAATGCAAACATATCAAAAGACCAACCTACACACTTTAAGAGCTAAGACCATGTCTCTATCCTAAAAAAGCCTTAAAGAAAAGTTAAGGACTGCACATCAGAGAAGACTTATTTACTAAGAGAGCTGCATAGAAAATGTCTGTGTTCCCTCAAAGTGCGTTTTCCTGGGGACAGGTGAGTGATGAGACATAACATGTAACCTGAGAGATGATCACTGTTTCCTAGCTTCAAAGAAGGGAAAACCATGTGAGCAAACAACTTCCCCCATGTGCACCACACAAACATGGTCACTGGGAAGGGTTTAATGGAATCAGCTTGTCAAAATGATGAAGCTGAAAAAGCTTTTACAGATTGTGCCCATGACAAAAACTTTAGCATAATGTATATAGTGCAGAGTGGTTTTTGTCGTGGCAAAAAGGAAGGAATATCATTAATTTAGACACTAAGTGTAAGGTTCTGCTGAAAATCCCCATGGGATAAATTGCAGAAATACAGCCTTGACCAGACAAATGGAGCTAGGCAAGTCCCAGTCCTTGTTAGAAGTTATCGAAAGTGCCATTGAGTTTTTAAGTCTCTCATCTCCGGTAGATGATAAGAAAAGGGTTGGGCTGTTTTCTTCAGATCTACAAGCATCTGGCTACAATCTTGCTGGGGCATATTCATGACTGGAATCAAAATGAGCTCTTTTAAAAGTGCTTCTTAAAGGGACCCTATTCATACACAGCACTTTCGCCCCAAATCTTTTATGGGAAAAAAGCTCATTACGGCCACACAGACAAATGCTGTATAATCTTTCACCCTGTCCACTAGCAATGTGTTCAATCCAATTTACAGTACTTCCTGCTATTCTACTTCTGGATTCCCCACACTCCTCTCCTAAATGTATACCCATCCTGACCCACTGCTCCCCACCTGCTGCTCTTTCAATTTCAGGCTTCCCTGGAGCACTGACTGCCATTCATGCCTAATAGCAAGGTGGAGCAACTTGATTATATAACTCTGAAAAGTGACATTTCTGAGCCTTTTTTAGACACAGATATACCACAATTAAGACACATATTACTGTAGGCTGGAATGCTCTGGATAGGGATGAGAATGGCCTTCACTTCAGGAAATGTCATTTTGTACCCATGATAATACATACTCATCTGAAAAACAAAACTTTCTGACTGAAGTTCCTTTAAACTCCTTCTCAGCTTGCTGACAGAGCTATCCTCTCTCTTTGCATCCATATCAGCACTACGGGAAGTAAGGGCTGGCAATTAGTAGAGAGAAATTTTCAAGGATTCATTTACCTGGCAAATTCATACCCTTATCTGCCTTTGGAAGGTCCACCTGTAGATTGCAATTTTTTTCCAATAAAACCTGGTTTTTATCTACCTTGGGCAATGCTGCTCACTAAGCACACACAATCTGCTTCAAGTACTTGACATTTGGAGCAGGAGTGCATAGGTGGCATGAAGCAGTGCAATGGACCACGTCACACAACTGATGTACAGCATTGTTTTGCATCCTGACAGTATTAATGTTAAACCTTGAGCCCTCAAACCATGTACTCAGCTCATGCTTAAATTCAAATGTGTGAATGAAATGGGATTCAAGGATATAATTAAAATTCAACCTTTTCTTCAGGAACCATTTAACAGAAATGGACCTAATGCATGTGTTTAAATGGTCTGCCTTGTAAAGACATTTATTGAGCTGAAGTAAGAATTGCAAGAAGAGAGGAAGATATCATTTTGAGGTAGGTCCACTCAGGATTAGAGAGGTAAAAAATGCTACTATGAAATGATAAACGGTGGTGACTTGTTTAAGAAGACAAAAAGCATTTTTGATGCAATTCTAGATTTTCTGATACAATACAGCTTCCAGGTTAGGGATGCAGTTTGATTTTCTCTCCCTATTTTTCCTTAAACTAGTCCATTACCACTTGGAGAAGGTCAACCCAAGTCCTGGGCTGATACCTTTACCTGTACAAGGGAGGTGAGAAGCATTTGCAAAAAGCCATCTCTCACAGCACTTACCACTTACAGGGTGAGTACAAAAGTGACCTGACTATTCCATACCTGAAAGTGTACGAACACCTGATTTTTCAAGCCTGCCTGCTTGAATGTTTGGCCAAAGCAAACACACAAAGGGTGTGAGTGGAGCCAGAGCAAACTCATTTGGAAAAGCAAGCGAATACTCCTGGACTTTTTGCCTGCACATGCATTAACATCCGCACAGTTCTTTTATTAGGTACAAGTGGCCTTTCTGGTTGACACTGAGAACCAGAGCATCAGCATCATTCCAAGGAAATATGCACATCTGCCAGCTTCCCTCATCTGTCAATACACTCGTGCACAGGGTAGGAGCAGGGGTGAATCAGAAGGACTGAGTGGGACCGACAATAGGGCTTGCATCAAAAGTAGTATTTCCCTGTCTCTCTGAAATGCAGACATTTTACAAGCCTTTCTCCCTGAAGGAATTAGGATTAGACTTCAAAGCTACAGAACAAAACAGAGTCATACAGGCACACAATTATTGGACTAAGTCCACGGACAATGATACCAAGGGGTTTAACGTTCATGAGATCTTTTCAGGCTATTGTAGTATCCCTTCTGTTCTGAGAGCTCTTTCGCCAGAGAAAGCCTCCAAGCCCTCTGGTAGCTGCTGCATTGACTGGCATGACAGCACTGTGTGTCCCCAGCCTCACCGGTGGTATCCAATTCCCACTAGAAAGGTTCAGTATGCATCTTTCATGTTTCTTAATAAAGGAAAGGATTACAACGTACTAAGAGTATCAGACTTAACCCCACCAGTTCCTCTTTCACCCCAATTCTCTTCTTCTAAGCTGCTCATTACATCAACTCTAAATTAATTTATCTTAGGTAAACAGCACAGAAATGCTATAAACAGAATCAACTCCTCTTCAACTGGCAACACTTTTTTTTTTCTTTTACATTCTTTACAAATAGAAGTGGGGAAAAATAATATATGTACATAACAGCAAACGTTCTCTCACTCTTTTTCTTTTTTCTGGTTTTTAAACTGTTTTTATCTTATATAAACAGTGGTGATGGAACTATAAACACCATTATTCCACCTCTATGTTAATACTCTTATTATCTTGCATAAACAGAAATGAACGAATATGTACATGACACCAATCAATCCTTAGGAAAAAAAAAAAAGGAGAAGTTTTTATCT
>VWYI01000926.1:0-16703 GCA_013399455.1 Anthoscopus minutus | reverse complement strand
TCAATTCAGATCTTTGCTGAGATTGAGAACTGCTCTTCCCGTGTGGTGGTGCCAAAGGCAGCCATTTACCAAACACAGGCATTTTATGCCAAAGGGAAAATGAAGGAAGTCAAACAGCTTGTTGCCAACCTGCGTGGGGATTCCTTGTCGTCTGGCAAAACAGAAACCTGGAATGGCAAACAGTTGAAAATTCCACCTGTTTCTCCTTCAATCCTTGACTGTAGTATAATCCGTGTGGAGTATTCACTGATGGTATGTTGGGTTGTGTCATTGGAAAATGAGTAGTTTCCCTGAGTCCTTGCAAATTATTAAGAAATCATTTTGACCTGCTGACTAGTTACAAAAGAAACTATAGCCTAGCATTAGGTTTCCTGAAAAGAATTCTCTTAAGTAAATTCAGTTTAAATCTTGCGTATTCTAAAGAGCAAGTGTGTTACAAGTACATGACATTTCCATGTGAGGATTTGTGTTAAGAATATAGAGCTGCCTTTGACTTGGAGGGCTTCTGTCTCCATGGGGACATTGGCTCTGAAACTAAAAAAGTGAAATTTCAATTGCTTGTGAAAAATTCCACTGCAGGAGATTTTAGTCTAATAATTATTGAAGTACTCATACACAGCTATTTTTAAGCTATATCTCTTCGTTGTTCTTTAGGTATATGTGGATATTCCTGGAGCCATGGATTTATTCCTTAACTTACCACTGGTCATTGGCACCATTCCTCTACACCCTTTTGGTAGCAGAACATCAAGTGTAAGCAGCCAGTGTAGCATGAACATGAATTGGCTTGGGCTGACGCTGCCTGAAAGACCAGAAGGTAACCTGACAAAACAAGTCTGTTTTGATTTTTGTGTGCTTTATTCATTGCTGCCATGCAAACAGACACAAATTACATCCTTCATCATTGAGGTCCGTGGAAGATCCCGTGTGGATGTTTCCCTGCTATACCTGCTTGCTCTCTGTAGAAGAAAGGAGTTCCCCTGTTTGCCTTCCTCTCTCAGGTGTACAACAGTGGCATCCAGCTACTTGGAGGCTGGTGCAAGTAGAGGCACAGAATGCCATGGTACCTGGGCAGAATTCATTCTGCCTCCAGTTTCCCAGCTGTATCCCCTTAGTTGCAAGGCAGTGTAACCTGGCAGAGTAGCAGTTAAGGTGAACTTTATTATCCTTAAGTAGCCAAGACTTTGTGAAAAGATAATGTAATCCATTTCAGTGGGAATCTCTTCTGTCAAAGGAGAAACCCTGTAGCTTATTCCCACTTTTTGCATATAAACCTCTGGGCATTTTGATGTACAATTCCCAGACAGATGGTGGAGTCCAGAGGAATGCAATGTTCTGCCATTCCTGCTTGTAACAGAAATTCAGTATTCTGAATATGCTTTAAATTTGAAGGGGATAATTAAGTCACAATAAATAATGGTCAGTCTGCTCTTCAATTTGAGCATAGTTTTAGAACAAGCTACAGCAGCCTACCCTCTTTCTCATGTTCAATAAATGTGGAAAAATCATGCAAATAATTTATCTGCATGCTGGTGCACTTTACAATATAAAAGTTTAATATTTATCACATTATATGTTTTGACATGCATAAGAACTTGTTGTTCGAACTGCGTGTGCCTTTTCCCTGCAGCACCTCCCAGCTATGCAGAAGTGGTTACAGAGGAGCAGCGACAGTCCAGCCTCGCACCCTTAGGTGCTTGTGATGACTTTGAGAGAGCACTTCCAGGACCACTGTTTGCATACATCCAGGAGTTTCGTTTTCTGCCTCCACCCCTCTATTCAGAAGTAGGTACCTCAAAATATGATTATGTTTCTCTGAATTCTGTCAGGTGCAATAAATGTAAGAAACTGTTTCCACTTTCAGAAAACCAGCATTAAGAAAAAATATGAAAAGGGGAAAAGGTAACTTAAGTTTTAGGAAAGTGCAGGTAAATTGCATCAAAAATTTTCCAGGATTCTTCACTATTCTAATGTTTCATAGAGATTCTGAAATTGTTTTGCACCCTCTGGACAACCTAGTAAAGTTATATTGCATTATATATGTAATACATGACATTAGTGAATACCAACATTTTGAGTCTATAGATGCACAACAAACTGTTTTTCGCCTCTATGTTCTAAAAGTACTCTCTATTTTTAGTTCTTTGTATTACTTTCAGAATTTCTATGTAGAGAAGATCCAAAGGTGCTCTTTCTGGCTCAGGTTTCTTTAAATGCACCATTCAAACATTTCTGTCTGCAGGTTTAGTTCTATAAAAGTCAGTAAATAGGACACAAGTTTAGGCTTCAAAAGCTGTGTTCATATTTTTTAGGAAAAAGCAGTGGTATTGGACAAAACAGAATAGTGTCCTTTGGCTAAATCTTGCATGGATCCACCCACTCTGGATTTTTTTCTTTTCCTCTTGAAGCACTTAATCTGTTAGTGAGTGAGTGGCATATTTTTTGTGTCTTGTTTGAGCACTCATCTATAACATAAACCTGGAATACAACTCTGGGCCTTTTTATTGTAGGTATTCTAAATATTTAGAAATAAGCTCTTCTTTTTTTCTAAGAAGTGTCTTTCTAAAATAACTGACCAAATTATATAGTGTCCACTTAAACTGTACTTCCTACTGAGTTTTGGAGACCTAAGTTAGAGACCATGTTCTTCACCTCCTTCCTTTTGTTGAAGAAGGGGTAATGGAGCACATGAAGTTCTGAAATACTTTATGAGGTTTTTCAGAATTCGTTACTTACAAATTAGTAGAAGAACTTTTTACTAATAATTTTGTGCCTTTTTAAGTAAAATGTCTTCCAAAATCAATTTAGTGTTTTAAGTTATCTTCAGTGATCAGTCTTTTTACTACGCAATTAATAATTTAGAACATTTGTGCTACCATAGCAGATTTTTTTCAATTTTTTATTACATTTTTGTGCTTATCCTTAAGCTACCACCAACCTGTAGTTTAAAACATTTCACCATACCTAGTAATTCTCTATTGAAAGTTTATCTAATTTCTAGACATACTTCGGTTACTTGAATAACCTTTGGATTGAGAATACCATTTATCTCTGACTGTCTTGAACTCAAAAATTTTGTTGCTTGGATTGGTTTATTTTCTAGCAATCAGTTTTAAAAATACCTTGGTTTGTTGTGTTTTTTCCTCTTTTTTTCAGATTGATCCAAACCCAGATCAGCCCACAGACGACAGACCATCTTGCCCTTCTCGTTGAAGGAATCCATAAGAAGCTGACTTGACTTGGGTTTGGATTCATACCTGCTGTGTTGAAGGTCAAGGCATCATAGTGGAGACGCACTTTCAGAGAAAGTGGGTTTGCTCTTGCCTGTGTGGTGAATAAATGAAAACAACCTGTGATCATGCTTTGAAGCCTACAGTAACATTGTAGGACTGCTCCACATGCTTGAAGAACTGAGCTTTCCCCCCTCCCTCTTAAATACTGGCACATACTAGGAGCAGCCTTACTAACCTACAGTCATGTGTGTCCAAACACTCAAACCACATTAAGAGAGGTTTGGCTTCCTCTTACGATTTGGAAATTTGCACATGCTTATTGCTTACATTGTGCGGTTCAGTGTCACTACAGCTTTTTCTCATTTATGCCGGACAGTTGTTACCCCTTTCTTATTTCTTGTGGTCCGCACAAAAAGGAGCAAAAGAAAGCTTTGACAGAAAGAAAGAAAGAAACAAAAACCCCAACAGCAACAGACTCGGACAAATGCACTGACTTTTTTTTTTAATTTAATGTAGCCTGGACTTTACCTGCATATGCACATGCTCAGAATTGTCCTAGTAGGCTGATCATGTATCACCTCTTCAGCTTGGATCCTATTGTGGATTTATTTACAAACATCAAATGCCTTCAAGCCAATCCTTCTTGCTGTATGTTTTGCAGCCTACTGTAGTAGATAAGCAACAGATATGGGGATAGGGTGGGAGGGTGAAGAGTTAATAGAAAGAAACTAATAGACTTCATCAAGATTGTATACCTTCTTGATTTCTTTTAAGAATTTGTTGCCTTTCTACTATTATCGCAAAGCAGCATTTTGTTACAGACTGCCTAAAAATCACTTAATCTCAGGTGAACTCATCACTTGCCAAACTGTTGGAATGCTATTTGTTTTTTTATGTTGCACTGTTGAGTTAGTTCTCTTTTTGTTCTGTGTTTGTGTTTTGTTTTTGTTCTTTACTTGAGAGGGAGACCTGGAATAGGGACATACACAAAAGTTACAGAACCCACCTCATTCCCATCTTTCTACATTATAAAAAAATATGTTGAAGTTGTGAAGCTCTAAAAAAAAGGCATAAATGAAAGCAGCACCAGCAGACACCAGCTCTTTTCTCAAAAGACTTTTAAAAAGAAGTGGTCATAGACTGTCTAGGACTTACAGACAGATCAATATCTCAAGCAGTAGGGATAGGAAGGGAAAGTAAATTTATTTTTATATATAGCTACTTAATCACCAAAAATTCTATATGTGATGAGTCTAGTACAAAGTATTCTTGGCCAGCAGGAGCAGGGAGGTCATTCTTCCCCTGCTCTGGGCACTGGTGAGGCCACACCTCGAGTGCTGTGCCCAGCTCTGGCCCCTCAGTTTGGGAAGGACCTTGGGACACTTGAGCACATCCAGAGGAGGCAGCGAGGCTGGAGAGGGGCTGGGAACACAAACCCTGTGAGGAATGGCTNGCTGCACCAAGGGAAATACAGATTGGATATCAGGAAACAGTTTTTCATGGAAAGAGTGATCATGGAATGGTATGCCTGAGGAGGTGGTGGAGTCACCTTCCCTGGATGGGTTTAAAAAAAGACTGGATGTGACACTTGGTGCCATGGTCTAGTTAGGTGTTAGGGCAGGGGTTGGACTCGATGATCTTGAAGGTCTCTTCCAACCTAGTGATTCTGTGAATTCTGTGAATTACAAACTGCAAAAAAAGCTGCTTTTATGCTAAGAGCTGTTTGTGCACTTTGTATCGCCTTCAGGGTTTATGATACTGTACAAGATTAGAAGTATAATTAAAGTGCAAGAGATCAGTGTTACCAGCCATACTTAAATATGAGTTAGCTGGAGGTGCTTTGATGAAGCTGCATCTTCTGTGGCACTCTCAAGAGCTGTAAAACAAACAGAACACTGAATTATACTGTATACTGAATTATACTGAATTATATTTGTATTCATACAGAATGCAAGAAACTGTATGGAAAGAGCACTTGCTCTTGAGTGTGCCCCAGGAGAAGGAGTGCAGTGGAGCAATTACCTGTGCTAACAAATGCCAGCGCTTACATGCTGGAGATGTAGAAAGGAAGTCAGCTTTGCTCTTTATAAACCATGGAACACAGATCACTGACAAAGGGATGCCAATCTGGTCTTGACTATTTGAACAAATCAAGATCTAATCCATCAAATACCTGTCTCCTTGTGCAATAAAAAAGCTCAGAAGAGAGTGGGAGAGGGGATACTGCTGCTTCTGCATGGTGCTCATATTTAAAAACCTCTGCCTTGTTTTTAAGGCTTCATAAATGCAACAAAATAGGCTTTTCCATAAGTGGCCTTTATGAGAACATGAAAGATCATTCATGTTTCAAAAATGACAACAGGGTGATAAAATATAAATTATGAGTCGCGTTTTAAGTGATTCAGTTAAAAGCCTTGGGCTTTGAGCGGGAATATTGGCAAGAAGGAAAATGGATGATGTTACTAGGCCAATTTTGTGGATGTCCCTTCCCTCTACCCTCTCCAACCAGACAATTTTTAAAGCTGATGGGATTGTTGGTATAAAAGGGCATTTGGTGGTTTTACTTTTTTTTCCTTTTTTGTTATTTTTACAGACTAGGGAACAATTGCTGGTATACATAGCATTAAAGTACTTACCACAATACAATGGAAAATTGCATATGAGGCAGAATCGACCAATATCATAGTAATTGACTTGGAATCACAGCCTTTGTTATTAGAAGGAAAAACTGTATAAGCTTATCAAATAAAGACTTCCAGTTTAAATTACATTGTTACTCAGAGGCATTACTCTTCTACAAATATTGGTCAATTCTCAGCATTATAAAACTAGAGGTTCACAGTTTTAGCCCAGTATTTGATAGAGAATTCTGATCTGAATTAGGAAAAAGTAAGTAAAATCCAAACATTAGAGAAACAAAGTGCAATATTAAATGTTTGCTTTATAGATTATATTATATGGCTGTTTGTACTTTTTCTTTTTTTTTTTCTTTTTTTTTTTTAGTTTTGGTGCTGAATATGTCCTTGTAGACTCTTGTTTTAAGAAAACAATATGTGGAAAACAGTTTAATTTTTCCTATTGCTCTTCCTTGTGGAAAATAAACTTTTGTAAAAAAAAAGTTTTTAAATGTTGTATCTATGGATAAAATAAAAAAACCCACAAGTATCACATAATACAGGAACCTACTGCAGGAACCCATGTATTGCCGTCTCAAAAAAAAGAGAAAAACTATTTCTAGAACTATTATCACTGAGTACCACTGAAGTCTAGTTTTGGGATCCTGTCTCTTATTTACATCACTGAGCTCATGGAGCCAAGTCCCAGATGGGGAATGCCTTTTTAGGACTCTGTTTGTATCACATTACAGCTGCAGTGACCTGTTTTGAGGTGTCTGGTCCTTTCCCTGAGGAGGTAACAAATTTTAGGGGGATAAGTGGAAATTGGGGAGTGACTTCAAAAGTCTGGTTTGCAGATGGAACTTTCGTTTTGATGAAGAATGCAAACAGAGTTAATTCCCACCTTATTAATAACACTTAGTAATTTTTGCCTAAGTTCAGGTTAAAACCAATAAGAAACATGAAGGTTGTCATATTTGCTGATCTGCTTGGATCTGCTGCTAGTGCTTAACCTCTGCTAGCAAAGAAGGACTATGCAGCTTCTTGCTAACTTCTCCACCAGTGGGCTGGGGAAGAGAGAAGAGTCAGGTGAGAAGACTTGGGTTGAGATACAGTTTAATAAAGCAAAAGCTACAGACAAAAAGCAAACCAAGGAATTCATTCGCCATTTCCAGTGGACAGTCTTGTGTTCAGCCATCTCTAGGAAAACAGGACTCCATCATGCCTTAATGGTGATTTGGGAAGACAAACTCCATCACTGAATGTCCTCCCACTCCCTTCTTCCCCCAGCTCTGTATGCTGAGCATGACACTGATGTCCTGCAATATCCCTGTGATCAGCTACCCCAGCTGCCCTCTTCCTACTCCTCATCTACCCCCAGCCCTCTTGCTGATGGGCCGATTCAAGAAGCAGAAAAGGCCTAGATGCCTTGAGCTCTGCCCAGCAGTAACTAGTATCTATGTTAGCGCTGCTTTCCGTGCAAAGCTGAAACATATCCCCATAATAGCTACTGTGACAGAAATTAACTACTCCAGTCAAAACCAGAACAAGCTCCTTCACAAATCAGTGACAATATATATACATATATATAGTGCTACATGACAGAGAATTTAAATTAGCACCATTAAAGGGATGACACTCTCCTGTGTAACATCTTGAAATCCCACATTTTCAGCCCAGCACCGCTACCAAACAAATTTAGTTGTATTGTCAGGGTTATTATAAATTTGGAAGTTATCGAAGCTTTGTTATTTAAGACCTTGAGAACTTTTGAATGCAGATGTTTATTTCTTTATATAAAGAGTATAAATGTAAATATATAAATATGTACAAAATTCTGTTACACCAGGATGTAAAACTAATGGCTCTTCCACATCAGCCATCCATTAAAGTGTACAGAATAGCAGCAAGTTACAATTGCTTAAGCACTGGAGCTTTGAGAGGCAATGCTGAAATATGGATCAAAATATTTCCTGGGAATTAGCTAGTTAAAACATGTACCTAGTACCTTTTAACCCCTTGCTAGATTTCAGCCTTCCCTTGTTTTACAGAAATGGACCACTACCTTGCCATGATCTTCATCTGCCTTGCCTTTCCACAGGACAGCTACAAAGTGTCAAGTCCAGCTACAGCAGCAGTGAAGGGTCTCCAGAAGCAGCTTGTGAAGCTGGGCAGCAGCCCAACAATGCTTTTCTGCAGGAAAACATCTTTGCCTGGGCAGATGCTGCTGATCTGAACCAATTCCTGTGGCTAGGCACGTGGCTATGGGCAAGTCTTGCAGAGACACAAATGCCCATCGGAGATTTTCCATAGGCTAGTACTGGAGGAGGATGGCTGTTCCTGGGTTCACAGAGGCCAGATGTCCCACATGTTGTGGATTTTGAGTGGAGTCCCGCTCCAGAGATCCACAGATACATTAGGAGTTACCAGGAATTGCACTGTATGACCATTACTGTGAATTTTAACTCCTGGATTTTGATGTTGTTAGTGAAAGTCATTTGCAAAGGCACATTCCACCTTAACCTCCAAATCATATCCTGGAAATAGGAGAAAAGTAACCTATATCTTCTCCCAGCAGAAGTTATCCACCAGAAGTCATTCACTCCTGGAAATCCACCTGGATACAGCATGCTATTTTTAGAGCTGGATCTCACTATCTCCTGACCTAGTAGATGTTAGGACAGAGGAGTAGCTTCTGAGTAGAGTCCAAGTGCTGCCATGAAGTCCAAGTTGAATAGTGCACCTTTCACCTAGTGCAACTCCTAATGGGGGATTCAGAGTTCAGAAGGACACTGCCTGTTGAGTTTGCTTCAGGCACCTTTCCTGAAATGTTTGTCTTATTTGGATGAAAGACAATAATCTGAATCAGAGAAGGGGAGAATGTTAAATATAACCTAAAAATGGAATTATTTAGATATATTTTAAGGGGGAGAGGAATATACAATTAAAAAATTAAGAAACACATCCAGAAAGTTAGCCTAGCAGTAGCTGATAATTCTCCTATGTCTCGCACAGGAAAAACTCAACTCTCTCTCAAAGGCAGTGCATTCCAGCTACCATGAGCAGCGCTGTGCACAGTCTTCTGCTGGGGCTCTTAGGGGAATAACCAAGCATACACTGTGTCCTCTTGCTCCCATACATCACTACCAACAGTCTATTGCCTTCCATCACAAGTCCCTCCAGGCTAAAGCATCCTTTTGACTCACCAACTCTTCACCAAATGCTTTGTAATGGGGAGGCCACAACCTGCTACCTGGTGTAGTAAATGTTATTTCTAAAATGAACTGATGAATGTGATGCCATTCAATCTTTCTCAAAGGAGATATGATACTCCTGTGTCCAGCTGAATAGTAGGCTGGAGCACAGGAGAAGGGGAAAAATTATTGCAAAACCTGGTTATTATTTATCTGGAAATTAATGCAAATTCCCAGAGCTAAAAATGGCTTTGCTGTGATTGGACTGCCTTGAATTAAAATTAGACACCCCACTGGAGATGGTCAATATTCAAGGCAAACTGTCATCATTTCCCATCATCTCAGATACAGAATTTAAGAATATCTTCTGTAAAAGGTGTCAAATATTCAGCAGGTAATGACTTCTGATTAATAAATTGCCTTTATGTTATTTATGCTCTTGCTTGGGGTATCTACCCAAAGTCAGTTGAAGTCTGTTGAAACCAGTCCATTTCTTCTGCAAGTAGCCCATTTTTCCTAGTTAAGAATTCCAAGGAAATAGATCATGATAACAGCTGCAGCTCTAATTAAAAAAATTATTTCAGTATTAAATATGCAATATAAACACAGAGAAGCCTGCAGCAGTGTTTTACAGCTATATAATTATCTCATATAAATTAAACTAAATGGTCCCCTTCCCTATCATTTAACAGGATAAGAAAGCAAAGACAGTTTTAATGCTGCTCATGATTTTGTTAGTCCATCAACACTGTTTACAGTGAGAACTGCACTCCTCTAAAGTAACAAAGTAATTCTTCAGTTGCACCATGTAAAACTGACCTCCCAAGCAAAATAAAGGCAGAAAATACCTGTGCAGAAGTAGAACAATGTAAATTAAGTAAACTTTAAAGCCACTAAAGCCACAAAACTTCTATTTTCTTTTTCTGATTTTCCCCTCTTTTTTCCCCTCATAGTTCAAACTAATTCAAAGGAAGTAATAATTTTCTCTTAATCAATTCTCTTAATTGCTGTTTTCCTCTTCCTGTATTTTATTCAAATTTTGTAATGCTTCAAAATATCCTACTTCTTTTTTATGCATATAACTTATGCTACCATAAAGCCTCATATAAACCTGTATTTCCTCAAGAAAACCCATTTCATCCAACTTTTTGACTCAAAATACCTTCCCAGAATAAGTTTGGGAATACACTATAGCCTTTCTCCCCCAATCATATTCTATGGAACAAAAACCTAGGAGTACTGACTAGACAGATTTTGAATTTCTTGTATAAAACCCACTTTTTATTCATGGTATGAACTACAAAATAAGCAGTTGCAATATGGGAACTATTTTAAGGTATTTCAGCATTATTATCGTGAATTACCTCACAATGAATGCAAAGTGACTTACCCTAAAGGTGATTTTTTCACAGGTTAAAACCATTCAGGGGAATCACAAATATTGAAGCACACTGCAGTGGAATTGTATTTTTTACCTGGGAGATAACAGATCCTACCTCTGTCTCACAATTACCCTTCCAACCCAAAAAATCAAACAAAAAATCAAAGTACCACAAACCACAAAAAAATTCAGCTTTATAAAGTTTTATAAGTAGCATTTTAATGTAGCTAAAAACACTCTTCTAATGAAGGCTATACTACACATACAGCCTACACTTATGCTTATAGCTTTTTGGTTCCCATATGGAGTTAGAAAGTAATTTTAAACCACATTGGTTTATTTGGCATATATTTGTAACCCTTCTATCACTTTGCATGACTGAATACTAACTACTTGTGGTACAACCAGAAGAAGCAAGAAATATTACACTTGAGAGCATGGTTAGGGCTGAGAGTACAAGCAGCATGTTTTATTTGCTACTGCAAAAGGCAAACTCCACTATGCTAAACCTTATTCTCTTGGCAAGTAGTTGGTAAATACGAAATACTCCAACAAATCATTCTTTTACCCTCAAAGTGAGTAGATCTGAAAGAGATGAAAAGTTGCTGTTATTACAATTAAAAAGCAGTGCAGGGGGAAGGAAGAAACCCAAGTTTTGCAACTGGCAACTGGCCCCTCCACCAGAGTGTCCAAGCAGCCACCAAGAGAGAAGCCAGACATCTCACCTCTGACGAACATACAGATATTTTTAGCTCAGTAGTGCAATATGCAATCTTTAAGTGCATTGCAACAGGAAAGTCCCTTGCTGAAAGCAGTGAGAGGCCCTTCAGGAACCTCTGACACAGCAAATTCCCCATCAACATGCATCTACCTCCATCAGCTGTGCGAGTCCACAGGGATAACATATACAGCCCCAAACTCAGGCAGGCATGGACAAAAGGGTAAGGAAACAGCTTTGATTTATGTGATCCATAGATCTGTTGACTGATTACACAAAACAGAGATCTGTCCGGTTCAGACAGGGACAGTTTAGACTGGGACGTGCTGTTTTGTTTTCCAGCTTTATAAGATGTTCTTTTTCTGCAGCCCATAGATCTTTCTAAACATGGTGACAGTTTTAAAAAGAGGTTTCAAAACGCTGTTACTGGATTATTCTATGGTGCTCTCAAATGTACTCAGGAACTGAACCAAACACTTTTCTCCAGCCATCTCACAAGGAAAGTTGTTGACAGGAGGAGCAAGCACTCTTGTGACCTTTAAAAGGTTTCACATTCATAAATTGCAACCCAGACCCCCAAGAAGCCTTAAGGCTAGGGCTGTTACAAGAAGACAAAGAGTGGAAAAAACCTAAGAGCAGTGAAGCATGCTGAAAACCAAAAGCTACTGGGATTTGTCAGTGGAAGCAGTGTGTACCATGGGCATAGCCAGCATCACATAGCAAGAAATCGTGCCATGGTGCCTCTACTTAATTTCCTCAGAGGCCACGGGTGCCATCTGTTTTCTTTAAGTTTAGTCCTACGTCACTCAGCAAAGTTTGAATGCCGTGGGTGTGCAAGCGCTCCACACCGAGCAATGTAAACAGGGGCGAGCACCTTAACAGGGATGCTGCGGGAACACTGGGTCTCGTCAGCAGGATCCAGGCACCATCCCCTCCGAGCAGGGATAGCGAAAGTGCAGCCTCATCCTCAGCAAGGGCTGTCTGACTCTCAGGAGCAGCTGCAGGGAAAATCGGTCCCTTGGCTCCTGGTCCAAAAGCCCCTCTTGGCTCCTGTCTCTAAAAGGTGCTGCTGACAACAGGCTGTCGGGGGCGGGGAGGCAGCCGTGTCACCATGTTCCCAGTGAGGGTCAGATCTGTCCACACATGCACGGGTTTTATATTCTTGGCTTCTCCTCCAGAATTCACAGCTGACACTAGTTATTTCTAGGAGTTGTTTCTCTCCAAAAGGAAAAAGCAAGGGTGGGGGAAGAAGATGGTTGCAATTATTTAAATAAATAGCATATAAGCAATTGGTCTTATTAAAGAAATAGAAATAATAGGCTCAGCCTTTTCACATCTTGTGTGCTTATATGGATTATGACAAGCTCGGTTCTGTACAATTAATTTTGTGAACATAAAATTTGTTTCTACACGATAGTACATATACCTAACTTTTTCTTTCTTGAGGGAATTATATTACATAAGCAAAGTATATAGAAAAGGCAAAAATGATCATCAAAAGTAGGATTTATGGCTCACTGATTATGTTTGCTGGATTAAAAGGATGAAATCTGTTCCATTCTTTTGATTTCCTTGTGGTTCACAGCTTTTAATTACTTTTGGCTCTTTAACTGAGTTCATCTAGCTCTGATTCATGACTGCTGCATCACTAAACCTGCAGAAAAATAAGTTTTCAGCCTTCCCTGTCACCTTCTTTTTATGGAAAAAAAACAAATAGAGGAGTAGTTGTCTCAATCCACACAAGGTCAATACAAACAAAGACAAGCAGAAAAAGGCAGCTCCAGGGGAATGACTGGATACAGATCTGTGAAGAACATTGTGTGTTCCCCTGCACCAACATCTTAACAGTCACTGGCGATTCGCCTAGATATTTTGGATGTTACATGTCTGTCAAATAAATCAAAGATACAGATGTAGAATCTGGCAGTGATGACATTCTGCTGGTGTCTTTCAACCCATCAGCTCATGATTAGGATACAGAGAAGCATAAATATAATGGTTTTTAATCTGATGTGTTTCTTCATAGATTGTTTTATTTATTGGAAAATTGACATATATTTCTTTCAGTTCATCAAAACAGTATTTCAAGAACTTATTTTCTTTTAATTCTTTTTAGAGTAAAGTTTCTAAGAGGAAACTTCTCTCTTAAATCATGGAGAACACTTGTGGCATCAGCCTTCTCAATATCACTTCTATAGAACTGAGGAAGAAATTGCTAAGAGGTTTATAGGAATGCAGATTATGAAATTTAAACTCCTACTTCTGAAGTGAAAGGAATGAAACACCCTATAGGGTAGGCACACTGTAAAAATTAAGGGACACAGCTTATCTCATGCAACTTACTAAAGATATCTGGGTGCATTCTTGTGTTTCACTTCATTATTTCTTTAGCCCAAGCCTTAGAGTTCTACAACCAAAACTGCAGAATGCTCCACTGGGCTTGCATCTTCACAGATCCAGCATGGTACAACCAGTGCACTCACAACTGCTCTGTATGTCTAATAGATGGCAGGCTGACAGCACACTGGTTATGTCATTGAGCCCACAGACTTGTTCTGCACAGATTCTGACAGGTTCAGAAAAACTTCTTTAATTCAGTAGTAACATAGTCAGTATATTAAGAGAATTTGTTTTTTTAAAATAAAATATACTTTACAATTACTGAAAAATATACTGTGTGCAGTGTTGTCCTATAAGCTCCTGTGTGTTCCAGAAAGCTGAAAGTCTTCCCAGACAGCCTGTGCTCAGCTTTCTGACACCCACATCGTCTCCTAATAGACACTGCTCTAATTTCCATTGCTCTCTAAAGCAACTGATGCTCTCACCAAAGAGCTATTTGTCCTGTCACTCTGGAAGGGCACCAGTGGTGTCCACCACCCCCGGCTTAGCACTAGGGTAGAGAAAAGTAGGTCGTTTAATGCAGCTCAGGCACAGGCAACACTGAGGATTGCCGCTTTGAAGGTGCATTATCTGAACCCCCATTTTCTGCAAGCCTCAGACACAGCTGTGCACTGAAACACTCCTCCTGTGTTTACTTAAGAGGAGGCTGCTGAAGCAAGGAAAGCAACTCTCCAGAATGCCCTGTGCATGCTTAACCTTTTTTCTCAAAATGCTGCAATTTCCTGTTGAGTTACTTAAAACAGTGGTCATAGAACAGATGACAACTAAATCTTAAAATTTGCAAGGACATTGTTATGTTTCTAATACAATGTTTTGCTGCCTTTCTCTTTGGAGCCATGAGTGGTGTGTACTGCCCATGTATGAAAGAGAAGGACAGACGCCCCAAAGCTCTGTCCTAATTCCTCTTATTGCCTGCATGATTAACTCTTACAACAAATATGACTTCACCTTTTTAACCTAACAAAAGCTATAGTCGTAATCTCCCCTTTAGTAGGCCCACATTGGTGGCCATATCCTCCTTTGATTCATTGAGATAACAGAGCTCTAAGAACTAAGCAATATTTATACTATCCATTAGAAACCTGCTTTTCAATTTAAAAAAATGCCTAAGAAAGTGTCTTTTACTCAGAGCATTCTGTGTGCACTGGAGTTAATAAATATGCACAAATAGGTACAAGCTAGAACTCAGAATCTATAATTTGCTCTCTGAGTTTGCTCCAGGTGACCAGTGCCTTTGAAGAGTACATTTAGAATCAACACTTATGGCCAGATGCAGTTTAAATGTCCTTGTTCAATCTACCTGCTGCAGTCATAAGCTACATCAAACAGCTTCCAAAACTTTCACATTGATCATTTGGACTATGCACATATTTTTGCTTGTGAATTCAGAGTAACCCTTCTGCCATGAGAGCCTTAGCATATAGGAGATTTAGCATTTGAAAACTATCTTGGTGATCTCATTTTTGTCTCCATAATAATACATTAAGGACTTTGAAGGACACTTTCTCATCTTCACCTTCTCTACTTTTTTCACTATGATCTCAGTATTCTTCAAGCTTCCAAAGATGCACAAGCAATATATTCCACATATTCTCCATCTCCCACATCTTATGTATGACCATAAAGTGTTAAGCCTCAGATAGTTCTGGACTTGAATGAGGTTTCCTGTGAATGAAACACACAAGGAGCACTTGGGAAGTGATTCTTTCCTAGGGAAAGCTATCCAGATGATTTCCTTCAATATGGTTTTTCAAGTGCCTGTGCTGTTTTTAAAAATAATGGAAGGCTAGGCAATTGCTATAACCAGAAACACATTCCAGCTGTTCTAACCTAAAGCACTACATAAACTAACTTGACAGGAAAAGACTTAAAATTATTATTAATTAAGATTTCATTTTAAGATTATGAAACAAGATGTTTTTCAAGCAAATAAAAAAAAAAGACACCAGCAATTTATTTTCCATATTTAAAATGCTTTGCTTATTCTTCCATTTAAGAATGTTATAAAAAAACCCTCTAAATGCTTAAAACTAACACTTATTTCTTTAAAGAATAAATTTGTTTTACACTTTATTTTATGTAGAGGTATATTTTTAAAATGTCCATTGAAGCTAACCTGGTAGAACACAGGACTTGGAAGTCAGATTTAAAGACTGAACGTTAAATTTCCTAGTTTCCTGGTTTTATATAAGTACATGTCACTTGGATAAACATTGAAAACAGAATAGTTGGATTCATCTAATATTGTAGAGGTTCTTATAGCTATTAAGAAGTTCAACTTCTTTGGTATGTGTAAAGCAAATTTTGGAGATAAACTTGACAGATTCACGCTTTATTTTATTATGTGCTCTCTAATGGTATGGCCAGTATAGGTAATTTTTGCTTAATACATTGCAAAGTAAACTTGTACATGTTTTCTCACTTCTTTTTTCTTCACGGGTATTCAATCCATATGTTTGAAAAGTTTCTAAAAGCTACATAATTAAATTAATAATTTTTTATGAGTTTAATTTAGAAATAAGGTAGTACATTGGAAAACAAAAAGGTGCATTAAAAATAGGCCTTGTAAATGGCACAAGCCTATTTTTGTTTTATGAAGTATTCTGTCTGGGAAAACACTTTGACTGTAGGAGCAAGAACACAGCTGGTGTGTGCATACCAGAACATACAACTGCTTCTGGAGTGAAACTGTTTTGTTTATTGTTGAAGATTGGGAAAATGCCAGGACATCTCTGGATCTAAATCCTGCAAAACTTGCTCTGGTAGGAGCTCTCCTTCAGCTCGGGTCCAGTTCTCCAGCTATTCTGACAAGTTTTGTTCCTAGCCTGCTGTAAACAGGAAATCAGAGTGGAGAAGCCAGGAAAGAAGTATGAAAATCCCTTCTAAACATGTTGAGTAAGAAGCTTGAACAGAGGGCTTACTGAACAGAAGCTGAGTCGTGTTTCTGTAACCAAACCTGGGTTTCCCTTAACCAGCCCCTTCCTCCACCTTACTAATATTGCTATTGCTATAATAGTAATACTATTGCTATTGCTATTGCTACTGCTACTGCTACTGCTATTGCTATAATAGTAATACTATTACTATTGCTATTACTGTTGCTGTTGCTATTACTATTGCTATTGCTATAACAGTAATACTAATACTAATACTAATACTAAT
>VWYI01000923.1:12114-30906 GCA_013399455.1 Anthoscopus minutus | reverse complement strand
TTTATAACTTTAAAATTTTTTGCAATTTTAAAGTTTAATTTAATTTTTAAAATTTTAATATTTATCATTTTAAATTATGTAAAGAATGTGGAAGACCATGTAATCCATGCTGGCATCAAAGGAGTCACGAAATGAATTAGACTAAACTATAGACCTCCTCAGAAACAAGTGAATGAAAATTAAATAAAAAAAAAAGAAGAAAATCTACAGGGAAAAAGTTTATCAAAATATTAAGCCCAAAAAATCTACTCATAAAAAAATAAAAGCTTCTGTGCTAAGAAAGAAAAATTGATTAATTCAGGAAATCATGTATTTAAAAAATACTCTTACTTGTCGCATACTGAACAGTGATGGCAACGATCTGGTTTTACAAGGTGGCATCTGTCACAGTATCTGATTGCTAAAGAAAGAAGTCCCAAGATTAGAGTTCAATGTACAGTTACACGTTTTGATTTCTAAAGTCTGTGCAAAAGTAAATACTATCAGCTCAGCCCTGCAGAACCCCCAGGAAAGCATTTCAGCATGATCAGAGTAAGTTGCAAATACTGAAGCATTCTTCAACTACTTGCAAAGCTGAATCTATCAGACTGAACCAAAAAGCTCAGTTTCTGCAATATCTGCTAATCATACTAATCTTTTTTTTCCCCCAAGCCTTTTAGCTCTGCAAAACAACCAACCAACAAAACTCACTAGACTGGAAAAACATTAAGGACTGTTCAACAATATAGCTATTTTAAGCCATTATTCTAACAGCTTTAATTTTTTATGTGAGATTATCTCTTGGATTTGCTTAGCTAGCCAGCATTCAAAAACTGACAATAGGAGTAAGGTTAGATTAACTCTTAGTTTGGAGTATTTCTTTTTCTTGCAACTGAACAAGCAACAAGTAAAACAGTTTCTTACTGCGATCTATCTAGCTATATATGACATGCAGAGAGTGATTCTGGTTTTATTATTTTTTTAACCTATGATAAAATAAATGCACGTAGTTAATGACTGCTACAGCCTCTTGTGCAGCTTGTTTGTACCACAAGCTATTAGTTAATACCAATCTGAAAACAAAAGCAAGGTATTGTCAATCCACTTTAAAATCCTAAATTGTATGCTGCAATTTGACTCCCAACAATCTTTATATACTGAATAAACATAGCTGCACAAAGTTAAATTAAAGTCTTGGACCACTTTGTTATTTTATGAAATATAAAAAACATTTCTTCCCTTCAATCCAAACCCCTGAAAATGCTTTTTAAATTAGTTTAACTCGTGTATCAAGGCACCTGCCTTTGTTAGTCTCCTAAACATCTATTTACCTCCTGACATTGTCCGTGTATAGATAGGAAGATCCTTGGCTGCCCGTCTTAAGACTTCTTGCTGGGATTCACCTCTAGGCTCCCTCTCTAGGGACTCCTTGTCTGAATATGATAGATGAAACTGGAATAATTTTCAAAATCAAAGAAAAATTAGAAAATTCCAAGTTAAATATGTAACTACAGATGTGCAAAGAGGTATAAATATTCATTGTATAAAGATGGATTAGCAACATGTACAGGGTATTACAGCAAATGACCCAGTGCTCCCAAGACAACTAATTTATTTTATGGCAACTGAAAACAAAATTAACCTCTGATTTGGTATTGGTGCAATGCTGCATGCTTAGAGAAGTATTGAGCAATATTTTTCAAGAGAAAGATGAAGAGCTTATCATTCCCCTGAAAGGTCATTCAATTTACTTCTGCAGTGCCAAATACTAACTAGCGAATATAACCTAGAGGTGTCAGCATTTAACTGAAAGAAAATACACTACTAGTAATAGCAGAAAATATGGTTTTATTTCTCTTCTAGTGTCTGGCATTTTCCCTTTTATTCTCTGTCACTACTGTTACCTTTCATGCAGGTGTTAGGATGTGTTTTTACTTTAGAGACTGGCTGAGGGAAAGCAGACATGGGTCTTGTATGGCAAAATAGCCATATCTTAAATATCTTCCTGAATAAAATGCCAGCTTCTGTTGTTGCCCAAAACAATAACAAACATGGCTTTAGCAAGTGCTGGAAAAATTTACTGAAAGAGATTCTTAGTATACATGAAGTAGTACAAATTTCTTAAACTCCAAAGTCCTCTGCAACACAGCAACATAGCCAGCTTCATCACTGTAGCTTCTAGAAACAGGCAGAAGTCTTTGGTATCTCTATCAGAGAAAGAGGATACAAAATGATCTTTGAAAATAAGTCCACATTTGGCAGGAAAAGCTGTTTCTATCCTGTGCCAGAAACAGAAACCCTCTGCACAACATTTATGTTTACAGGAAGGCTAGTCATTACAATAATATTGATTTTCTTTTTCCTAAAATAAGAAAGCAGATAGAAACATGCAGGTAGGAGCCAATTCTCACTTCCATAGAGAAGGTACCACTTCATCCTTCCTGACAAAGCCCACAGTCTTCCAGCTGAAGATTTGTTTAAGTTTCTCAGGTCACCGTTTTTTTCCCTTGCAAGAATACACTCTTATCAACATCTGAGTTGGTTTATAGTGGGCTACATAAGATTTCTCACTGTAGAAACTTGGTTTAGAATATTTTTTTTAAATGCTTATTTGATGGAAATAGGGCTCCCATTCCACCTTTCTTTATTGTTCCTCAGAGCAGTCCTACATTTAAAACCTTTGTGCCTGGGTAACCATTTTCACTCCCATCTTCATGCAGTGCTTGTACAAAGCTGGTACACAAAAGTAAAGAATGGCATGCACTACAGTAAAGCCCCTTGAAACCTACTTTACATGTAAAAGTTGGAAACCAGCTTAAAATAAAGCAGTGCGGTTTGCACCAGCTGCAACATTCATGAAAACAAAATGCAAAAGCTTTATCTGTTTTTCAGTCTTCAAATGAGTATTTGCTAATTCAGTTCACTTGAAAATACATCTTTTTCTATTTGCAGACTTCATCCAATAATATGGAAGCAAAACAGTAATTCAACATTACAAAATATCCTACTTAAATTTTAAAAATACTGCTCTAGTAGAACAGGAAAAAGACACGGAACAATGAAGATGTCACTTACTGCCAGCAACACTGTGTAAATTCAAAGAACACAGGAACACCACACATTGCCTTCTATTACTCAGCTATAGTACTTTTCCTGCCCCATTTGAAATTCTCCAGTAGCATTGTATGATGGATTTGGAATTGTACTATAATCAGCAGGATTTGTCAAAATGCTTTTATTGGCATCAGCCCAATGATTTGAAAACCCTTCTAATGATCAGTACAGTCAGCATATACATGCACACATTTTGCTATGTAATTTACAAATGAAATAGGGTTTTAATTTATTTTGCACCTACCCACTCCAGGCTGTAGTAAAAGACTGCAGTGTGAACTCCAGTGAAGATGGCAATTAGTTTGAACTATCTTGGTGCTTTCACAATTATATATCCCAGTAGTGAATCAAAACTATTTGGAAAAGAACCTCCACACAAGAAATTACAAGCTATTAATTTTAGGCTGATCTGGTACTTAAAACAGCTGGAGTTGAGTCCATGCCAAAGTAAATGTTTGCTTTGTGGATATTTCAAACTATGGGGCAGCCACAGCATGGTTCCTCCTGACCTCAGAGGTTGTGTAACACACTACCTACTGAGGACTCAGGGGTTTCTGATCAAAGACAGAATAGAAGAGGCCAAAAAGTTGTGCTAGCTATAAAAAACTGCATGGGCAGAACTCCCATTAGGGTCATTGAGGGAAAACCTCTTCAGACCTCTTTTCCCATGTGGCTGTTCTGTACTAGCTCCCTGCTTACCCAGCTGTGGCTTCCCATCATCAGCTTACCTAATATGCACTCCCACTACAATCCAAAAGTTCCTTCATACCAAAACAGATGGGGAAGAAGTTTTAATTCAGAGGACAACAGACAAATGATGACAAGAAATATAAGTCTTAAACATAGGGAAATACATTTTTGCCCATGTAGAAGTTTGATATTCCCAAGGCAAAGATATAGGCTGCTAGTTCAAGAAATTAGTATTTTTCAAGTGGACAGGATTTTTTATTTTATCACAAATATCTCATTTTAAAATATCTATTAAAAAAACTAGAGAAATTGTCACTTTTTTTTTGTCTCGGTCACTACACTGATTGCAATCTGACTACTATTAAGGAGCTGTAACTGCCATCTGTGTTTTTCTATAGAGAGTAAAACTACATGAGATCAGAGAGTAAGTTATTAAAACACTACAAAAATCAGGCATTTGGCTAGGCTATTTCATAAACAAAAGTTAAGTTTATCTTACTTCTTTTGAAGGATTCATTGGTAGCGTAAAGATTGTTTTCCAATATGACCAGACGAACAGCATGAAAAATATGTGGTAAGCAACCAGGCACACAACTAAAACCAGAAGGGAACAGAATTAATACAAACAGACCAGTGATATTGTAGTACTTACAAACAGTGCCTGTAGGCATCACATATAGTTCTCTAACAGATATATATAAATACAAAGGCTCTGGAAAAGCTTTGCAACAAAAATACTGCACTGCAACTTTACATAAGACAAATACAAACTGTGGGGAAGGTCATGATACAGTCTACATAGATTACAGAAGTTTGAGGAAAATGGTTAATAGCCTAATTACTAAAGCCCCATCATTAATTAGCAAGCAGTCTCCCTTACACATTTGTTAAGTCTTAATTAACTGATGCATCTCTGCCTTTTAGCTTTATAACCCTTGTAGGGAGGCTGCTAGCCATGCAAACTCCAACTCTGCCTTCCCCAGCAAAAGCCCCAAGCCCCAAAAGGACATAAGGGGACAATGACAAGTGTGAGGGAAGTCTTGAGGTGAATATGCACATGATATCTGAGCAGTAACCATATCCAGTTAACTTGTTTTCCTAGATTTTAGGAAGGTCAGCTGGGTGGTTTTTAAAACCTACAGGTCTATTCCCTACTTTATATTCTTCAGAGCCAGTCAGTATTTATTCTGATGTTTTTTAATAGCTGAGAATCAACATTTACCAGGCTGAGTTGTTTCACTAGAATACAGAAGGCAACAGTAACTTTTCCAAAGAGTCTGCCATAGGTTGATAGGTATTTCCATTTAAAAGTTCTCACCGTAATAAGCAATTCACTGCAGTAAATAGAAAATCATAAACTCATATCCTCTGATTAACTTACTCTAATGACAAGAAAAGAGTATTCTTCCACAAATTCATATCATCAAAGAATCATAATGGGAAAACATGGATTGCCCCCACAGAAAGAGACAGGGATTTGATTTCTAAGCAGGAAGTGTGGCTTTAAGTACTGGGAAGAGTGCACTCCACCCCTCTGCCTTGAGGGATGTGTCCTCTAAGCCCAGGACAGGTAAAACTCCACCTTTCCTATAAAAAACCCCCTACCCTGCCTCTGTTCAGGGTTCTCTGTCTCTGGATTAAGCTGAGCTGGTTCCTGTGTTGCTGCAATAAATGGATTCCTGAGTTTAACCAAGCACAGACCCGTCTCGTTGAATCTCTTCTGCTGGTCACCAGCAGCTGTAACCTCCCTGGACCTGTGGTTCTGCAGCTGTGAAATGCCACAGGAAAACCATGTACTTTCACTGCACAATCTGAAATATTGCCCTTGTATGGTCAGCTCATGGAGTCTTTTTATATGTCATATTATTCAGGGCTAGAGAATTCTTTATTCTAGAGAATTCTTTATAACACATGTGTGATGCAAGATGCATGATATAATTGCAGGAACAGATGTCTGGTATGTTCTCACTTTTTGCAATTTTGCCTCAAAAGTAACACTGAATAAATACTTTTGGTGTTGAAGTTTGTTTATTCAAATAGCAGGAACATTGTAAATATTTACTCTTATTCACTAAACTGTTAAAAATAATAAACAAAATCTTACAGAATCTGAGGAGTGACTCTGTTCAAAGCTTTTGGAATGATGGGGCAAAGAGTCATATACCACGTTTATAAATAGAAAGGAAAATATTATCAGCATAAAAAAGTGACAGAACTGGATTCCACATGGGTGTGTGTTGGAACCAGTTCTGTTCAATATATTTACTGATGATATGGATGAGGGTATTGAGTCTTTCATCAGTAAATTTGCAGATGACACTAAGCTGGGAGTGTGTGTCAATCTGTTGGAAGGGAGGAGGGCTCTGCAGAGAGACCTGGAATGGTTGGATGGATGGGCAGAGTCCAATGGGATGAAGTTTAATATGTCCAAGTGCCAAGTCCTGCATTTTGGCCACAGTAACCCCCTGCAGTGCTCTAGGCTGGGGATGGTGTGGCTGGACAGTGCCCAGGCAGAAAGGGACCTGAGGGTGCTGGTGACAGCAGCTGGACATGAGCCAGCAGGGTGCCCTGGTGGCCAAGAATGGTCAATGGCCCTGGCCTGGATCAGGAATGGTGTGGCCAGCAGGAACAGGGACATTCTTCCCCTGTGTTCAGCACTGGTGAGGCCACACCTCGAGTGCTGTGCCCAGTTCTGGCCCCTCCGTTCAGGAAGGACCTTGAGATGCTTGAGCACGTCCAGAGGAGGCAACGAGGCTGGTGAGGGGCTGGGAACACAAATCCTGTGAGGAACTGGGTTGGGAGCTAAGGGAGCTGGGGCTGTTTAGCCTGTAGAAAAGGAGACTCAGAGGTCACCTCATCACTCTCTACAATTCTCTGAAATGTGCTGTGGTCAGGTGGGGGTCAGTCTTTCTCCAGGCAGCAGCTGACAGAATGAGAGGTCACAGCCTTAAGCTGCACCAAGGGAAATAGAGGTTGGATATTAGGAAAAAGTGTTTTACAGAAAGAGTGATAAAGTACTGGAATGGTCTGCCTGGGGAGGTGATGGAGTCACCATCCCCGGGTGTGTTTAAAAAAAAGACTGGACGTGGCAGTCAGTGCCATGGTTTAGTTGAGGTGTTAGGGGTAGGCTGGACTCAGTGATCTTGGAGGTCTCTTCCAATTGAGTCATTCTGTTGAAATTCACACAACGCACAATACGCTAAATGACCATCTTGTTATTGCATAAGCATCTGGACAGGAACAGTCCCCACTTTTATCAGAACATTTCTATCAACTATAAAAATACCCAGTTTACTCAAACAAAATCAGTATTTTTTTAAACAACAGTATATTCATGGCATATAGGGAGAGCAAAGTTACCTCTGTTCTGTACATGATACACTTACTGGTCTGCATTAAACATTTTATTGCTGAAAAAAACCCTCCCCAGTAACTGACAAGACTAAAAAAAAATTCCTGAAGACATTATCCAAGGCTTTCCCTTGGAAGTCTGAACAAGACTTGAACTCATCGTGTTTGAACTTGAACCTTAGTTCCCCAGCCTGGCCCCAGTCCTGACTGGTCACTCCTATACTGGTCCCAGGCGTGTCAAGAGTCCAACATAAGAACTTCATTTCACTAAGAGCTGTCTGCTGCTCCTTGGCAGAAACCTATTTTAAACATTTTCTGGAAAAAACCCCAAAACCAACCAACCAACAAAACCCCAACTCAACCAAACAAAACGAATCCCAACCCAAATGGTGTATCCCTTGCTTGAAGGCAACCAGTTTACAGCCACTAGCACAGCTAGAGTTGCCTGGAAATAGGAGGCAACTAGTTGTACTGCTGAGTACAACTTTTCCCATTTTCCTAGTTTTCATTCCTGAAAAATCTTGAGGCAGAAGTATAGTCAGGGTAAGTTTCTTCTGACTGGCTGAAGCCCACCAATGCTTTGAGTGAAAATAAGAAAATTTAATGTTCCCCAATGCATTTTGCTGATAATTTTAATGTGTTTTGTGAGCAATGCCCATCAACTCACTTTTTTCCCTTCCCACAGAGTATGGAGCAGCAAGAAACTGAAATTCAAAGCCTGCAGATAACACTTCCACACTCATATGGGGGGTGAGATCATTGAACTGAAAAAAAAGTTTTTCAAGCAAATGTTTCTTAATTGACAAACATGCTTTCTAAGCGAGGGAGTTGCCAAAGACTTAATAAAAGCTACTGGAATTACACAAACATAAAAAGCTCCTCCTCCAAAAGCTCTGCAGCCCTACACTTTACACTTCCATGTTGTGCTGTAGTATTAAAATAGCATCTGGAAAAACAATCTAAATCTAACCTACAGCCGCAGGGTAGGAATTGTGATGACTGCTAACTAGGCAGTTTTATTATATTCTGACAAGGTTACACATCTGAAGGATTCTATTTCTTTAAATATGTTAAAAATAAAATGCAGAAAAGAATCACTTCCCATTTAAGTATGTTGCATCTGCACAAACACAATGCTCATCTCTACAAATCCTGCTTTTACAACAGCTTTCCTTATTATGAATAAGTTTTTTAAAAAACAGAATATAAGGATTGTTTAAAAGTTGACAACATCAGAAGGCCAGTGAGAAGAGTAAAAAAATTCTTATTTTTCTCGTCTCTATTTGTAATGGCTAAGGCAACATTCAGGAACAGCAAGATAATAAAAGGTACTGAGGAAAAAAAAAAGTACAAATCTAACTTTATTAAGTTAGACTGTTTCTCAGTTCTACTAGTAAACTACTGTTCTATTCTGATATATGAATTACACCTATGAACAGCTAATCCAAATCTTACCTTTTTCTCCGATATTTGTCATTGTCACTGAAAAAAAGAAAAAAGGAGACGATAAAATTTATGTTTAAATAGCAAATGATGTAACTCAGTATTTAAACTTTTTTTTTTGAACCAAAAATGGAAGAGCAATCATCAAACAATACACTTTAAGGTCACACACTATGAAGCTTTTATACAGAGTACATTCATCACGAGAATAGGTACACAATATCAACTGCTTATAAGGCTTTTTGGCTCCTCTTCCTAGGCTTATTTCCTGATAACTAGGACCTGCATCTATCTGAAGCTGCTAAAGTTTAATCCAAAAAAAGTAATCTCTGAAGAGCAGTTATTTATTCTAACTGCAGTTGCACAGGTTTCACTCTTTATTTATGTTCTGTTCTTGAAGCAGAGGCATCAGGACTGGTTTTGACAGCAATATTTGGTGATACCTTAGATTTTCAAAGCATAAAAAGTGAAAGTAGACAAAAGTTGTATTTCCTTTAAGAAATTGCCCACAGATTACAAGATTTGGGGACAGTAAGTGAGTGAGAAGGGGTAAGTATGTCAGGCATGGAAGGGACCATATAGGTGTCACATACCAGTGACTACATTTTCTACTCCTGGTCACATTATTTAAAAGTAACCAATCTGCAACAGGTATCTCAGAGAGTTCAGAAACCAAGTGATCAAAGCGTCTTTTCAACCAAACCACTCTACTGCACATCCCAGTTAAACAGCCTACAAGCACCACACATCCCAGTTAAGCAGCCTACAAGCTGTAGCACTGGTACCTACAAAAGGACAGTAGATACACAGAACTCTCATCCAGTACAAGGCTGGTCTTCAAGCAGCAGGCACAAGGCAACTCCTATGGAACAGCCAAACAGCCATCTGACTGATGCATTAAACTTAGGCTTGGTGATTGAGTGAAAGCCAGTATTAAAATACACCTTGCATGTTGCAGGGGTGAACCATGGGATGAGTGCTGCTCAGCACCTTAACTAATGCTCTGGAAGAGTGAACACTTATCAGGTTTTCAGATGACACCACCCTGGGGACAGCAGCTGGTACGTGCAGGACTCCCACTCAGAGGGACCACGACAGGCTGGGGGAATGAATCTATGGGGCCCTTATGAAATTTGTGAGGGCCATATCCTGTGCCTGTAAAGAAGCAATTCCCTGCAGTGACACAGCCTGGGGACTGCTGGGGTGGAGCAGCTCGCTGGAAGAAGCCATGGAGTTGCTGGTGGGCAGCAAAGGGCCACCAGCCACACGGGCTACATCAGCAGGGGTACAGCTGCTCAGCCAAGGGAAGGGTTTGCCCCCCTCTCTGCAGCTTTCATCTCATCACACCACACCCAGAACACTACAGGGATCTGGGCCCCCAGCACAACAGAGACAAGGCCAGGAGGAAGCAACCAAGCAGGCAGGGAATTATCCTCTAAAGAGAGGCTGCACAGCCAGGGCCTGTCAGCCTGGAGAAGACATGGTTTGGTAGGGCCTCCCAGGAGCTCCAGGAGACACTGAGGAGCTGGGCTCTTCATATGGGCACAGAGTGGGGTGACAAGAGCCAGTAAGTGTAAATTGAAATTACAGGATTAGATTCAACACAAGAAAAATGTTTCCACCATAAGAACCATCCATCAGTGGGGGCAGCTGTCATGTTTCCAGATATGTTGCACAGCCTCCACCAGTGAAGTTTTTCAAGAGTCAAGCCAATAAAACCCTGAACAACCTGGTGTGACTTCACACCCAGCCCTATTTTGATTAGGAGGTTGGACCAGGTGAGCTGAGCTTCTCTCAAACATGAATTATTGCACAATTCAGTAATTATAGAATAGGCCTATTAAAATGGAGACTTGACTATAGCTCTACCAAAAAACCAAGTGTCTACCTAACTTGAGGGAAAACAGTAAGCAACTGCATTTATAAAGCTCCTCAAAAAAACCAGAAAGACACCACAGAAGTTGCATAAGCCACTACAAAGTAAACTATATTCTGCCTTCAGTCTTCTGAACTCTTTAGAATTTGATAAAATGAATATCCATCTAGACAACTGCTAGGGAGAAGCTGAAGGAACACGTATATACATTTGACTCTGAGAAGCAGACTTGCTTCCCAACAATGCACAAAAATTGTAAAATTGTAAGGAAACAGTCACCCACCAGATGATTGTTTACAAAACAAAAGACATCTTCAGAGCTGATATGCAATATAAAAGTCATAGAGTAGCCTGATTAAGACAAATTAGCCACTATTCAAATTCTGATTTTCTTTCTCCACTTGGAACTGTCAGCCAAGTGTGCAGAAATTTTGCCAGTCTTCTTGGAATAACTACTCTCTGCTAATTGAAATGTCACAGCCAAGCATACATTGCAGAATCACTAGTTTCAAAACAAAATCTACTTAACCAACCTTCACAATAATTTGTGGTATTTTTCTCTCCTTACAATGGAATGCCACAGAACATTGCTGTGAAAGCAATTTTAATCTTTTTTCTATCCCTTATCTTTGGATAAATGTATTTACTAATGTGTCTGAGAGGGACAAATTTTCCACAATGCCTATAAGTAAAGGACAGACAAAACCAAATTCAGTAATTTCTACCAAACAGAAAACGTGAAGTTTTTCAAAATTTCTGTTCACCTCCAGAAGGAAATGCACTCCTCAGAATCTACACCTGTGCAGAGGACTGTCTTCTCAGCTTCTGCAGTATCTAGCTTGGAACTCAAATGCTCCTGACAGTCAGGACCATTTAGAAGGCTAAAACACAAATGCCCAGAGATACCAGTTTACCCCAGGAGAGTGAGAACATGTTTCTGGTTTTTTGTTGGTTTGGTGGTTTTTTTTGTTTTTTTTTAAATATGCGTATCCTGTAATTTTAATTTTTTTTACCACCGAGTATAAATCAAGTTATTTCATACACTCCTGATCTGAAACGACTGTACGAGACCAAAGCAGAGAGGAACAAAGCTGAAAAGAGATGCCAGTATCTTCAATCTTACCATCATTTTTTCTCCATACATATTGGAACTGGTGTTTACAAGGTGACTGGCTGCACTGCCCAACAAGATTCCCACAGACAGTGACAGAAAGGAACTGTGCAAGATATCCAAGAACCAGTCCTTCTGCTTATGCCTTTTTAAATCACCTATGACAAAGGCTCCCTGGAGGAGGTACAGTGTGTGGGAAAGTAATGGACAAGCATCTACAATACAACAGTACTAGGGAGGAAATTAAAGTGAGGGGGTTTTTGTTGGCTGAGGTTTTTTTGGTTTGGTTGCTGGTTTGCTTTTTTTTGTTTTTGCAGGGGGAAGAGGAGGGAGTGGGAGATACAAAACTTTCTGGTTTGTATCAAAATGTGGCAGAACTCACCAACAGGAAAAAAAATGGCTCGTGCAAATCAAACTCTCACTTAAATTTCTCTTAAAGATTTAAACTTTCTCCATTTGCTGCATGGCCATGACACAAAGACTTCTTAGAGTAACTACATGATGTTTACCCTAAGATCACACTAAAATAATACTATTTAAGAGCATGAAAAATAATTTTCTAATTTTAAAATGTCCTCTAATTTTGGATTTGATCAAAGAAATATTTGCTCTTTTCCCTGCCTTCTGAATAGCACATTATATGTTTATTTAAACAAAATTTTGTATTTTTTACTAGAATCATTTGTATCAGTATTTCTGGCAGTTTTCTCACTTCTGTTTCAAGGGGTTACACTCAGTATGGCAAAAAGTAGGTCAGACTGTGCATTCTGTCATTAATAAATATCAGCTGAAATGCTGCAAATGCACTTGCTGATAGACAAGTAGCACAGAAATAATATGGGTAAAAAGCATTTATGTCTATGATGATTAAAATAAACACAAAGGATATGGCAATCCCAACTGCTAAGCAATTTCTGGGAGAAAATAGGGTAAATCCCTTTGGGACCAAAATGGAATGATACTCCTGTATATTCAGAGATGGAAATAATTATAAAAACATGACCAGTCTTCAGGAACTCATTAAAAAGTTACAGCTTTGTTTGCCTGAGATACTGCAGGGGCCAATTTCATTAAGAATCACCCTTGCACTGCTAAAGCATCAGGATGCCATTTACAGTTCAGTACCAGCAGACTGTCACATCATTAGAGCCTCTCTGGTTCATTACACAGCTTGCAGATGGTGCTCATCAGAATTAGGGACCGGGCAGGGACAGATGCAGCATTTCAGCCAATGTAGAAGCCAATTTCCTGAGCCAGAAACATTGCTCCCTGCTTGCCCCAAGCCACAAGCAGCCAGAAACAGGAACAGCACGTTCAATAGTCAATGCCACTAGGCAGTCTGTGCTTCCAGAGAACAACTGCAAAGATGACAGAATGCTGCGTTTCAAAAGATCGTAAAAAGTCCAGGATGGTTTTCATCACCAAATTAGTCTGCTAGGAAGAGAAATCACATCACCAGGCACCTTGCACACTGGGTCACACCAAATGGATTTGCCACTTCTTCAATTTCCACTCATTTTCTCTAGAAATCTTTATTCTTACTCAGCCATGTGAAAACTAGGTAAACATCCATCTCCACATAGCTAGAGACATGGTAAGTCGCATTGCTATCACAAAGCCTAAAATATTTTGAAAGATAAACTTCATATCAAAATGTGCATTGGTTTTGTAATGTTAAATTTTGCTTGACTTCTAAACCCAAAATCAAAGTTTCTAAACGGTAAATGTAATGGCTAGATTTAAAAATAAGGGAAAACATAAAGAAAATGGAAGAAAGCAATTAATTTCTTAAAGCTGTGATGAAAGAGGATATACAAAATGTTGCTATCGTATTTTATGTACATTTTAAAAATATTTAAATCTTTGGAATGGAAAAACAAGATACAACTGATTCAGAGACTCAGTAGCCACATCTATAAATAGCTGGTTCTCTCAAACTTTTATGAAGTTTAACATCTTGGATCTGATTCACAAAACTAAGTACGTATTTTATCTTTACGGCATACTTGAAGCTGTAAAACATTGATCTATAGATGCAGTTTGGCTCAGTTCTGTGCACACATAAATGTGTTTTATAGTTGTGACAAGTGCTCTGTCATTGCCTGCAATAGTCCTTTAGTGAAAATATCAGTGCTTGCAATAAAAACCTACCTCTCTGCTAGGCAGAGCAGTGATTTGCATTGATTCTGAGTGACAAGGTGCCACCAGTGCTTTGCTTCAGAACAAAAGTAACAGAAATATTTCTGGGATATTTAAGGTTGGCCCAGGTGGTCATCAATAACCCATACATTTGCATATGATGGTATTTGCAAATGTTTCAGAAGATTCATTTTAACCCTGTGCCCATCAAACTGCATCACTGCCCACCTGCCCAGCAGCAAGCTGCGATTTGGCACCTTTGTAGGTAAGGTGAAAAAACCACTGCTTTTGTATAGGGGAAGAGTAAGAACTGACTGAATCTTCTTTACAAACTCCCATTTATCTTCCAAGTCACAAAGACATACTGAAGAATGAAAAGTGTCTGGCTCTACCAAAGTTGTAGACACTTGTGTTGTCAGACACTTTTCAGCAAACAAAAAACACACCCTGACAAGTACAACTCAGGAAGTTATGTATCAAGCAGCGTTAAACCTTTACCTGAAAACATACTCTTGTCCAGTAACTGTATCTTCACCACAGACCTTATGTTTTCAACTTCAAGCCACAGTTTACACTTCAAGGTACAAAACCTACAGGTAACACACTGGCCACTACATGGAGAGATAACAAGCCATGCTTAACATAGACTTCAATTCTGTTTCAGAGTTGTAGAATGGCAGCTGCCCCCAAAAGTCTGAGAAAGAATCCAAACAAAATCTGGGAAATGCACAGGAGCACTGCTGGCTATAATTCAGAAATCAATTCTAATTCAGCCACCAGTTTTGAAACTTTTCTCAAAGTAACCGCAGATGTCACAAGAGGGAAAATGGATTTGCCACTTTATTTCCAAAATACTAGAATACTAGAATATGTAGAATAAAAATGCAAACTTTCTTGGACCAAAGTACTTTTGCACCTTAGCAGCTAATGTGCAGAGAGGGTATATAACCAGTATTTGACAACAGCCAACTGCAATGCTACAACATACTTGCATTTCTTTCTATAGCCAAACCTAAACTCTAAATGGTTACAAGACATAAGCTGCAAGTACCATAAATCCTTTAATCCATCTGGAGAATATAAAGAGCAAACAGCTTAAATCCAGCTGACCAAATCCTGGGTCTAACTTTTTTATTTTTTAGCTCTTTCCCCACCCCCCAACCCTATCAGCTTCTATCTCCTTATTTTCAGCCATGTCTGATGCCCTGATGACACAGTGCCAAGCCCACAGGGCATATATTAATTCTGCCTCCAAACTGTGATTAATTAAGCAGCTTTACATGCTGTTATAATTCCATTCCAGTGATGGTTCACAGGGTCAAAAACTTCTATTCAGCACTACTCAATCTGCTCCTCCAGAAAAAATTTTTCATGATCAGTAACATCTTCAGCAGATTCAGTCATTCCATGCTTTCTGTTCCATTCTGAAGGCAGCTGTGGACAGATACCAGTCACATATTCTACACCAAAAACAAAGATGTGACTTATGAACATTCCTGACAGTACTGTGAATGTCTTGTTGTACACTCCCTTCAGCTATGCTAAAGTAATTTGTTCTTTTCTAAATCAGGCAAATCATTCACCAGGTGGCAATATTTCCTCCCTTTCCCTTCACCTGAGTAGTCACAAAATGCTTATCACTCATTTGTTCCACAGTAAATCTACTTTCCTTCTTCAAAACTGTAAGTTCAAGCTGCATTTTCTGACAACATTCCCTGAGCAAGAGCATCATCCTTTGAATTAAAATTAGTGCCATGTAAATATGGATCAAAACTGAACATAAACATTCATTTCCTATTGGATAGAGGCTATCTACAGAATCACCCTCTCATCAGCTAAGCTGTTATTTTTACTAACAACATCTGTCACAACACTGTCAATTTGTTTTACTTTTTCCTTATTATATGCACCTCCAAATCATGAACTGGCAGGAAAACAAAACAAAAGGATGTCAGTATCTGCATTTGTCAAGAACATTTCTGACAAACAGCTGTAAGAAACTGCGCGTACCTACTGCTTCTGCCTTACCTAAAGCAGGGAATGGATAACTCCTCCAAGTCCCTTACGGTTCTACTAACCTGAATTAGAGATGTATCTAAGAAGGGAAATGTAAGAATATTTTTTCTTTGCATGTGAAGTAAAGATTTTAATAAACACTGAACGTTCAATTTCATGTTTTCATACACAGTGAATCCAATGTGTATTTTCTGAGCAAAGACACATGGACACAGGTGCTGGGGTTAAGTATTTAGTTTGCACTTCATGTTACTCTTGTTCCATGTATCCTAGGTTGAAATTTCAGTAGCTTGAGCTATCAAAGTTCACTGTACTCCCTGTGCGCCACCTATATTTCTCCATCCTTTTTAGAGAAAGAACAAATCTGTATCCCTCAGGTTCTCACAAACACACTCAAATTTTTTCTTGCGGGAAGGAATTTTAAAGTAATTTTAAAAACAAAGTTATTCAGGCTGAAAAAAGAACTATTGCTAGACAGGGCTTGTGAGATGACAATACCGGCAAAATCAAGAGAATGGCACTAAATTAGGGGTAAGCCATTTTCAGTCAAGTGTTTTAAGACCAGCTCATATACACATTTAATTCCACCAGTATTCATGCTACATCCAGCAGAAAGAACTGTTTGCTAGTGTTCAACACCTTTCTCCTTCTTCTCCTTCCTGTTAAAGGTTAAAGCTGCACAAGTACTTACCTGAATCCACTAAGAGACAGAACTCTAGACATGGCAATACTAGCGCTAAAAACAGTGGATTCATTCTTCTGTTTCTAAAATCCTTTTTTGTTTCTGAAATACTATTCAATACTGTAACTACTCAGCTATAAATATATAAGGAATCAGCTTAGTAGATTTCTTTAAAAAAAATGTCCCTCCTATAATGCTTGGATGAAATAAAAAAAAAAAACAACACAACAAATAAGCCCTAACTAAAAACCAAAAAAATCCATTTAAAATACTACATTTGAAACACCTTCTCATTACTAAAAGCTCAAACAGACCACTTACATTACAACAGTGCAAAATCCTTGCTAAGTCCTAGGGCACAATGATTAACACTGTTCCCGGTACGTTGTCAGCCTCAATGACAGAAAGCTGCAGAAAAAGCCCCAGCTATATACATCCTCTTTAGCATTCAGTGCTGCAGGAATAAAAGATGCACTGGATAGACAGGCTGGCTTCAAAGCACTGAAATGCTTACAGTCTATTCCTGCCGTTGGCTTTCGTTCCCGGAGTTGTTAGTTATTCCTTCTGTTGTTTACACTAAATATTCATTAGTAAGACAAGACATAAGCTTACTTTATTTTAATATGCCAAAAATGAGGGGAAACATCCAGATATAGATACAGATAAAAGATGGAATTACTGGAGATCATGCATGACTGTTATGCTGAATTAAAGAAACTGGCAAGCCAGCTCCAACTGGAAGGTATGGGGGTGGGTGGGAAACAAACAAACAAACAAATAAGTCGCCCTTGTCCACTGGAAGGCAATCAGTAAAAGATGCTTTAGCTGAGCCCCAGAATTCCACTTCCTCCCCCTCCCATTCTGGGCCTTTTGCTCTGAGGGTTTCTCAAGGCATCAGTAAAGCACAATTTATAGTGTGAAGCAAGTTTCAAGCATGTTATTTCCTTAAGAGGTACTTGCTTTCAGGTAAGTTAAAACCCAACCTGCCCCTGTCATACAGAGTTATACAGAATAATCAGTTATACAGAATAAAAAATACAGTAGAATACTGAAGCAGCAGTGCCCAGAACAAGCCCAGTGTACCTACCACAAGGCTGCATACATTAGGACATTAACTACAGAGTGGCTTTTCCTTGGAACATCCTTGCCCACCTTGTGTCAGCTTACAGCTCTCCTTTACAGGCTTGCTCAACCAACTCCCAGAAGCCTGCAGACAATTCACTTCCTTGTGCTGCAGGTAGACACTTCATTCTTCCTCTCATGAGAACACAGCAACTTTACTGAAGAGTGATGTTTAGAACTAACAGATTTGAATGGTGTTAGCGAAGAAAAAAATGCAAAACACGTAACTTCCAATATAGGAACTACAGCAAGTCTTTGATACTGCCCTCAAAAACAAGTGCTAGGCCTGGCAACCACTTTTTGTTTAATCCCTCAACTGCTCAGACAAGCATCCATAGGGCAAAAATCCCATCAGTTTTTTGTATACAATTAAAAAAAAAATCAAAAAATTAGGTAGTAGATTGCTGAGATTTTCAACATGAACAGCTGAAAACTAACTACAGCTAACTTATATTATACTCCTATGTGCCATCAAGATGACATTGTTACTGAAACATCAGTATGCCACACATAAGCCTCTGAAAATCAGATTCAGTGGTTCTCTACAAGAAACACCGTAACAGAATCACAATCAGAAAAAAACCCTCCAAACCCAGGGAGGCTGGTGAGCTGGTAATTTAATATATCTGGCTGGGCTACTCTAATTCACACAAATGCTCCCATCACACCCATTCTCCAGTATGGAATGAACAAGGTGCGTGGCCAGGATGACTTCCGAATGTACTGACAGGCTGCCGATGACAAAGAAGGCATCAAGAAGTTGTGACAGCTGGGCATTTTCTAGACGACTTAAGAGCGGCACAGGGAGCCTCGCGGATTTCCTGTTACCTATTCCTGCTTCCATGCCCGCCCTCAAATGGCTCTGTACGTGTGTGTGTGTGTACCAGTGTGTGTGTGTGTGTAGCTCTGTGTGTGTGCGCCGAACTCTGCTCAGCCACCTGCATAGTCGGTGCCGCTTCCCGTGTCCGAGGCTGGCACCGGCCACACCGCGCACTGCACGTCGGGGAACTCACGCCTGTGAAAAGCCCCGTACTCCCGGCTCCCTCCTCGCGTGGAAATGGAAACCAGTGGAAACCAGGCGCGATGGGTCGCGGGGAGACCGAGCAGCGCGGACGTCCCTCGCCCGCCCATGGGGCCGGGGCGCGGGGGGTCCGGTCCAGCGCAGCGCAGCCCAGCCCCGGCCCGGGCGTGGCAGCGGCAGCAGCCGGGGGCGGCCCCGGCACCGACAAACAGCAGAGGCAGCCGCCCGTGCCCGCGCCCGTGCCCTCC
>VWYI01000921.1:45851-76823 GCA_013399455.1 Anthoscopus minutus | reverse complement strand
CCACTCCCTTGCTGCTTTCTCGATTTAATACTAAAAGAGCGAGTTGAAGGCAAAATAAAACCCGCCCAGCAGACTCTGCGGCAGCGCGCTGCGCTCCGGATCCTTTTAGGTTAGCTCGCAGCCGGCTCCGGCTTTCACGGGGCTGCTTTTTGTTCTGAAACTTTGTGAATGGATTACAGCTGTAATTCCGCACTGCAGCTCGGGAGTTTTAGATCAGAGGTCGAGCCTCGGGGTTTAGCCTTGTAATTTGGTGTTACAGGTATGGGTTTGGGTTGTAACTTCGTAACTTGAGTTATGGCTGTAGTTTCAGGTTGTAACTCAGTAACCTTTGGATTACCACCTCGGAATTTCGGACTGTAAAATTAAACCTTTGCTTTCTAGTTTTATAACTCTGTCTTAGACCTTTGCAACTCTTAAGTACTTGGGATGAGGGGAGAGACCGTGCAGGTACCGGGCATCTCTTTTCCGAGGGGGTGTATTTACTCCCGAACGCATGCTTAAGCAAAAACCGTGAAGCCCTTACCCCCTCCTGCTGCTGGTCTCTCCCGCCCGTGCTGTTCCGTGCTGGGATCCTGCACCTGCCTCTGCTTTTTCTGGCTCCTGTGGGGCAGAGCAGCGCAAGCCCATGGCTATGCCATTCCTACAAGAAACTCCTCTGATACTTCAGGCATTGCAAAATGGGAGCACACAAATGATTTGCAAAGTTCACAACAACCCTGGTATCCTGTGGTCTAATGAGCAACTTCCCAGTTCTTATCGTAGTAGCTTTGTTTAAAACCGGTTTTGAAACCCCCTTTTAGAAAGAAACACAAAACTCCTTAACAGTGTTAGGGGCCTCCTTGATTCCACCTAGGGCAAGTAGAAAAAGTGGTACTTGGCAGTAAGACCTTCAGCTTGCACAATGCTATGCTTTTTTGAGCATTTTTCTTTATTGATGACTGATTCACCCTATTGATTCTCTCTGTTGGGGCAGCTTGTGGAACCTACATGTAGGTTTCATTTTTGATTTTACCCAGTAGGTGGACAAGATCCTCGTGAATGTGTGTGGTCAATGGTCTGAGTGCCATGAAAAGGTGAATATTTTGCTTGTGAAGCTAGTCGTTCCAGCTGCTTGTGCCATTGCACATGTAGCTGGGCCGTGTCCAGGTGTGAAGCATTGTGTTCCAGATCAGTTTGAGCACTGTCCACTTGCCTGAGATGCAGAAATGCTTGTTGTATGCCTATCAGGACTTCAGCAGCAAGGACTTTCCTATGTAGATCTGGTCTGGCCTGGCTGGTCTCAGAACACGTGGGTCTGGTCAGGTAGAAGTCAGTATGTCATGACTTCTGGTATAGCCAAAGATTAGGCTTTGATTTGAAGCAAAGGGCTCATGCTTTGCATCTTGTTCCTGCCTGGGTGCTGAGGATGAATTATCTTATTGCCAGAGCTGCTCAGAGTATTTTAAGGATTGTAGGCCTCAATTATTATGGTAAAGAATGACCATGTTAAGGATGATAAATATAGTTTTGAAGATATGGTCTATCCTCCCAGCGCTTATGCTTTGCTGTAGTTGAGAGCATTTTGTTCTGGTTACCATGGGGATGTTCATGTTCTGAGTTGTAGATCAGGTCTCCCTGCCCCAGGTACACGAGAGTACACTTGTCTTTTCTAGTAGTGCCTCCCCTCTGACCAATAAGGTCTGCTTGCTTGGGATCCAGCATTTATTCTGTCCTTCCCTGAGTGAGAGGCCGTGGCTGCTGTGCCACAACTGCATCCACTTCTTTTTGGAGTGCAATTTTTCCTGCAGAAACCTTTGCAATTACATTTCTTTCAAGGTTCCAGGTAAATGGTCCTTAAATATGCCAGACTGATGGCAATATTTTAAAAAAATTAACCAAAACACTCCATGGAGAACTCCATATTTTAAAGAACACGCTATAGCCTTTTCTGTAGTGACAAGTAGAGGTGCATGTTTGGGTTTTTCAGCCTGTGTCTAGAGAAATACATATGCTTTATCTGTGCTGCATTTGTCTGGCTTTTTGAGAAGTGAAGAGACCCAGCACTGTAAAAAAAAAAGCCAACAAAACAACAACAACAAAAAAAAGAAGAAGAAAAGACTCCCCAACTAGAAAACTAACACTAGTGTTATCTGGGCTGTTATAAAAGCCCATCAAAAGTTGTAGGTTCCCTACATAACTAAAATTTCACTCTGTATTACTGACAAACAGCTGCCTTTGACAAGAACACCACATCTATGCTGGATTTCCTAAGGAGTTAATAAGTTAGTCTATCAAATTTCTAAGACCACTTGCTTTAGTGACCTAGAACTTTTTAAACATTTAACTTGACTTGGACTTTTGACTTCAAGCTCCTAGCAGAGTTTGTGTTGCTCTGAAGACTGCTAGCATTTTACCATCATAAATTTCTGCCAGATGCTATATAAACTGCTGTATGATTGAGTAGCATTTCATTTTGATAACTAGAGAAGAAGGAATATGCAAATTTTGGCTGCATTTTTTTAGACTGATGGATACCACTGGGGAAAAGAGCTCTCTCTTGAGCATATGACCTTGTTAGCACAGTGAGTAACTGGGAAGACATATCCTTACTTAAAAGTAATTATACATTATATTCTTTGCTGATACAGTAACGCAAAGAACATCTAGAAAAAAAAATCTCAGGGATGATCATTTCCATATTTAAAGTCAGGAAATAGATGAATGAAACCAAACAAGACAGTCTCTTTCTGGGCTGGTGCTAGTTCAGGATGAGCAGGGTTCATGGGCGAGTCAGAGCTCAGAGCAAACTCCTAGAGCCTTCCCTTGGTCTATTAGGGTAAAAGTTTTGTGGCTTTCCAGACCACTTGTTGAAAGGTGTCTCCAACTCTGCTTGCTGTCAATAGCTTAAAAGAGATGCAGAAGAGATTTCTATTGGAGCCCTTCAGACAGATATTAATCTCCAGTACCAATTCAAGTGAGAACATAAAATTGCAAGGAAGCAAGCTTATACAGCCAAAACTGTGTTAACAGGCACACTGCAACTGAATTTATGTAGTGGTTTCCAGTCTGGCTACAGCTGTTGCCTGGTTCATTTCTCAATCCCAGCACCATCAGAAGCAGAGTTTCACAAAACTACAGAGAATTGAGACTTATATTACAGTTAGAGGTATGAGCCATTTTTATAACAAAAATGCTTTGTGCTGTGGAAGATTATGAAGACAAAGAAAGGGAGAAATCTCAGATGTGCCTCACAGATTAAACCTGAAGCTTTGAACATGGGAAGATAGCAAATCAGGCAACGGTGTATCTTTGAGAGTACTCGTTTTCTGACACTCATCTCCTTTATAGCTAGTTTTCCCTGAAATCTGTGCGCAGAAACAAATGTTTAAGTTTCTGTCAACTGTCTGAATGTCTTTGCTGCACTTCTAGGAATGTAGTGAAGCTAGAGAATGGAAGGTTGTGAGCGTCTGGATTTGATAAACGATTTTAGCCATTCACATGCTCTGAGTAGCTGAATTAATATATGCCCTGAGTCCCTGTCTACTGAGCTAGGTGCTCCAACATCAGCATCAGATGCTTCTGTTAGAGACACAGACAATTCTGCACCTCTGCTACTGAGGCCAGAAAGCTAGTTTCTCTGGGCATGGATGATGGGCTGAAAACAGACTTTGGTATCCAGTGATAAGAGCGTTGCTTGTACTTCTGGTGCTGGCTCCTGGAATTGCTACTGTTTGGCACTAGGAATTCTGAGACGAGCTATATTAGCAGCATGAAGCTTCATGAGGGAGTGCTGCTTTGCCTGTGGAGACAGGCAGGGCAAACCTGAAGTGAAACACAGCCTACGCCTCTCTATGAAACTACACCTAGCTTCTTTGCTCAGAAGGATATGAAAGTTTGCAAACCAGTGGCTTTTCAAAAAGCTTTTAATATAAAAAATTATAAATTTGTCTCTATGTCTAGTAAGTGCAGGGAAACAAATGGATGTTTTTAAGTCTAAAAAGAAGGAAATGTTTTTTGGTGGAAGTTCCATAGGATTTTCCTAAGTGAAAACAGATGAGATTTTGGGGTTTTAAAAGTTTTTTGAAACTTAAAAAGAAAAAAGTTTTGCTGTGCCATATGCATGTATATTCTTTTGGGTTTATGCTTTCTTGTAGTGCCTGTCACTTTTCTCCTTTTTTATTGATAGGTGTTATTTGGCAACCAAATACACTGTTTATCTCTTCCACTCTTTTTGTAGGTTGCTAATAATTAAACTGCTGAATGAGAACTCAAAAAGTTTAACTGCTTTGTTTAACCAAGTGCACATAATTCACTTGGTAGGAGTGGTTCTCTGTGTGCTTTTTGTACAAAGCAGGTTCATCTCCCCTGAAGTCTGCTGGTAAAGAAAGGACAGAGCTATATTACAGCATGCTTAAAGCTACTTGAATGCTGTTGAAACAGGAAATATTAATATTGCACTGGAAACAGGATTTATAGCACATGTGAGTGTGCTACATCAAGTCCAATACTTGAGGCAGGGAATAGGAAGCATGCAGATTTTTAGCTTGCCTCTTCTGTTAAATGGGGTTTCAATTACATAATTTTCTAGCTCAGAGTTAGCTTGATACTGTTGTTGATTCAAGCTATGTTTTAGTAGGAATAACCCTACGTGTAAGGCAGGAAAAAAAAGAAAAACCTGTCAGTGACAGGCAGGACTGGTGGGTCATATTTCAGTGTGATGATAAGAAAGTATGCTCTCCTGTGCTTGCTCCTTGCAGGAAATGATTAACCCGCTGTGTTTGCTTCACTTGTCCAGGCTGTTTTGTTATTTTTTTGGAACAGGTATCCTTGAACTACTGCTTGTTGTGGAATGAAAGCACAGGTCCTGGACAGGGGAGGAGCTGTGCCCACCCTGGCCTGGGAACCATGACTGGGGGGAGGGGCCAGGTGTCCCCATCCTGGGGAGGGGATGCCTGCTGTACACACCTCATTTGCTGATCCTTGATAAGATAGGCTGGTGAAAGAGCTGTGTCTCCTCATTCATGGGTCAGCACTTCCTGCACCTTGGCACTTGTGTTCATCTTCAGAAAACAGCAATGTCCCCTTCAGAGTGGTGCCAGCTGGGCTTTGAAGAGGTTTGCTCAATATTATTTTCACTTCTGTGAGGAGAAGGGGGCTGCTGAATATCTGACACAAGGATAGGGTTGTGCTGAAGGCCATCATGTTGCCCTGGCACTACTCAGGTTGAGTATTACCAGTTGCTGTGGCACAGGACAAGAGGCCTGTGGTGGTGAAAGGCTGGTGGGGCAGTGTGTTGTCTGGTGGCAAACAGCCTTGGTAAGGTGGCAGGAGAGGGAGACAGTGCGATACTAAATCAGATGGTGTTTGTATAAACTCTGCACAGTGAAACATTCAGCTCCTGAATACCTTTTGAAATGTGTAAGCAAATAAACAGCCATTAAGAACCCATGCTGGTGGCTGATTTCAGTGTTGAATCGCTATTTCGTTCAAATGAATATGCACTAGCAGGAAACATTTATCCAGAGGGATCATGTCAGTTCTTTGTTATCACTTATTGCCCAAGCTGAGGTCGTCCAGCTATAAATTCTTCACGAATCAGATTCAAGGAGCACTTCAGAGCTCTGACTCACAGCAGCTGGCAAACAGTTGCTAGCCCATAAAGACTCTCTGCCTCCAGGTATGGTCCTACCCTGTCTGCCAGCCAGGCTCCAAAGTTGTTAGAAACTACTGTCTTCATCTCAGGTGCCTATCTTGGCCTGCATGTATCAGACTAAGCAGTCCATGGCTTCTGCTAAAGTGAATGACAAAGGATGTGGTCTCTGCCAGTCCTCTGTTGTGCATTCTTACCTGCTTCTTTGAAAGTGCAGTAGAAGCTTTTATGGCATCTAGCAAGGTGTTTAAAACAACTCTTATCAGGCACCAAACTGTGTAGAGGTATTTGTATTCATGCATGCTATCAATCCTCTACTGTCTGTTCCTCCTGAAATTAATAACCTCCTGCACGATTTATAAAACTGCTCTATAAACTGATTGTATTTATGGGATTGGAGCCTCCTTTTCTGGCAGGACAGCACAGATTAATCCAGAGATGACTGGAATGGGAAATGCCCAGACTCACTACAGAAATGTGCTACATTAAGGCAACTGCTTTTCCGCAGGGTTGTAGGGTCTAACTATAGGCCAGTAAATGTTTAATTGTGTTTTAAGGGTGTTGTTTCAAAGATGTTTTGAGGAATCATAGATGGGTACTGGGGCTATCAGTGTGTAATCTTCTGGCTGAAGTATTGGAAAGGAGGCAAAAAACCCAACCCCTTGAACCAATCAAGGACGCAGATTTTTTGAGAACATAATCCTGTGTCTAGGGTCAACATCATTGAGAAAATGTTGTTTTTAGCTGGTGTTATTTGTGCTGGGATCCCATCTTCTGCTTTGCTCCCGACTGCTGCAAGGTGGGCAAAGTCTGCACTTTCAGCAGCTTGAACTTGTCTTCAGCTGCTCTGTCGTGCTGCTGAAGACAACTTCGCCTTCTGCCAGCACGGATACCCAATCTGTCAGGAAGCTAATCTCTCCTAGCAGAGCTGATTTGCATTGCTGGATTTGCAGTCACCTCTGGTCTGTGCAGGTGGTGACTGCAGGTCTCACAGCTTCACTTGCTGGCTGAGGCAGGGAGGGACTTTCTGCCCCCAGTATGGGGTGCAGCATGAGCCCACAGGCAGGTCTGCCAGCATGATGGAGTAGCTGGAGTAGGGATGAGCACCAGCACCCGGAAGAGTGGCAGATCAAGTTAAAGTTGTGCTACTGCTGCACACAGAGATCTGGAAAGTGTGCATGCAGTGGGGCAGGAAAACGTGCACGCAGAACTCATGGGTGGACTGGGGCACACAGGAAGCAAAATCTCTTGCATCGCTCTGGTGTCCCCAGCTGCCTCTGCTGTGGTGCTGCTGACACCCTTGTCTGCCTGAAATGGCTGGGGCTGCTTTCAGCTCTCTGTTGCCCAGGGAATTGTGAATTGCAGAAATATTTTTGAGGTAATCTTGTCTTTAGTGCTTTAATTTCACAAATTCATGTCCTTAAAAGTATGGCAGTGTTCATCAGGCAATGCTACAGTGGTAAGAAAATTTGTTTGAGTTCTAGACTACTCAAGCAGGACAGAAAAAGAAGTGCTTGTTTTACACAAAGTGAGATTCCAGATAATTTTTCAACATTTTTTTTTGTAGCTGATAAAATTGTTCTTGACTTGCAGGGCCTCAAAACTGTGGGGATGAGATGTAACTTGTGGTATGTGCTGATTATTTATGAGATTTTTATTTTTTTCAAGATCAGCTGATTTACCTAATCTAAAACTGACTGTATGGTCTTTATTCAGTGGTTAACAGTTCTAAAATTCTGTATCTTCTCAATACGGTATAGCAGAAAAAGTATCAGCATGTGGTGTAACTGAAAAGGAACATGAAGGAGTCCTGGATATAGAGCAGAGATTATACTTAGAGAAATCTGGGGAAAAGCTTCTACCAAGGAAAAATACCAGCTGTTTTTAAGAGGCACACAGTAAACATGATTTCACTATACCTAGGCTAAGAAGTTGTTTTGAATACCACTTTTCAGGCCACGGGAGCACACATTTCTTCACTGTGATTAGTGGAGGCTGGGAAAAGAAGCAGCATTGGCTTGGCATTTGAAGCTGCATGGCAGCTGATTATTGAAGGTGGTTATTATCCTTCAAGGACTGGATGTGACTGCCTGGTAATTTATATCACCTCTGACTATGATTCAACAAATGGGTTAGAATAATCCAGAAAATATACAGCTTTTTACCACTTGTGAAACCAACCCCTTGTGCTCCAACTGATATCTACACATAGAAAATAAGAAGTAAGATCACATGGTTTTGCAGATCATTACACAGATATGAGCTGTCCTAGAACAAAATGAATCAACTTTCTTAGTACTGTGGTTAGTAACAGGCAAACAAGGGCTGGTGTTTCCTATAACACTGAACCATGGCAATAACACTTAGTAGTTTCCTCTTTTTTTGGAGGACAGAGGGGGGTGGAGGGGACATTTATTTTGTTTTGTTGTTGCCACACTCAAACGAAATTAAGTAGCTTCATACAATTTTGCAGAAGTTTCTGATAAAAGCAGAGGTGGATTTCTGTAGTGCTCATCTGTATTCTTTTTCCTGAAACTGTCAGCAAGGTGCTGACTGGTAGGCTACTTCTGTCCAGGCTGCAAATACATGGACAGGCCTATCTGGACTCCCCAAAAGGACATAGAAATGATCAGTTAAGAATTTTGGGTTCCTATAAGAGTAATAGAAGTTTTCTTCAATAGTTTCTTGGGCACATTTCAGATGCAAATTTACATGCGATCAAGTATTTTTTATATAATTTCCTCAAGTTACAAAGTATAGACGTTCTTGCAAGTTGGCCATTTGTATGAAAACTGTTACAAATTAAGTAGACAGTATTTCACATGTGCTCACGCTTCGCAGCCTATTTAGTGTGGAGGCCAGGAAGAGGAGAAATACTTGTGATGAGCAAGGCATGTGGCGACGCTGGTCTACACAGAAATAGTTACCCTACAGAATGGGAATGGTAAAAACTCACCTGAGCAAGGTACTCAGGTGATGGAGAGGCTTTATTTTTTAATCTGCTTCACTCCCTCTAGCAGCAGTAAATGCCTCATTATATGGAAGCTGTCCATAGATTGCAAGTTGGAAACCAGGGCAAAACTTGGATGAAGAACTGTTATAAGGTGAGTGAAAGTCTTTATTTTTGTGAAAAGCTTCAAGAAAGGAAACAAATTGCAGCTATACAAAAGAATATAAAATTCTGTGCCCAGCCTTTATGTGTGCAAATTTCTTTTTTGGATAAAGACTTCAGAGACTGCAGACACATAACTTATTTTGGTGTTAAGTTTATGTATATTGCTTGCACTGTAGTTGCCATAACAGTGATTGAATGCTATTTATGTTTCCTTTATTTTGGTGGTCTTAATATTGCTGTTTCAAGCAAAATACTTGTTTTGGGGTGTTTACTTAATGCTTCTGATATTTTTTACACAATCGACATTTAGTGTTGTCACTGTGATACTGTTATTAGAGTAGATGTGCTCAGGGTAACAGGGAGGCTGTCCTACGGTCACTACTTGCTCCATAAACCCAGAAATTGCTCTGGGTTATAAGGCAGATGTAAGCAAATAACCTGAAAAATTAACCTATTTAAGATGCTACCAACAAGATTTCTCTCAGGTTAGAGGAAATTCAGTAGAACAAATATTAATACTTAGAAACTTGTTAGTGCATGGTTTGGGTATAAATTTATCTTTTGGGTGTAGCTGTCAAAGACTTGCCCTGGAAAATAAAGTACTTGGTTTATTGGTAAGTGAGGAGCAGCTCACTTATCTAGCTCACTCTGTATCTGATTTTGCAGTGATATATGGAGTGGTAGATGTGTCATTTTCACTCAGAATAGCTTTGAGTTTCAGTAAATATGTACTGGATGTATTGACTTAAAAGGTCAAGATTTGTCTGCTCTTTTCAAACCTTGCTCAAAGGTCTGTTATACAAGGCTCAAACATTTTGTGATTTTGTTCTGTCCTATGGTTCTAACTCCTGATGATGAAGGAAAAATTAATTCCTATTACTAGGCATGTATGTGAATGAGAAAAAAGGGTCAGAGTTGTCCAGAAGCCCCGTGGACAAGTGTCCTACAAGCAATGCCTGCCTGCCTGTGCAGTGTGCTCCTGAAGTGACCTGCCAGGGCGTGCTGGGAGGGGTTACCCTGGAGCCAGCAGTATCAGCTCCAGCACTTTTGCAAACACTTGCTTATTGCATAGTGAAGGCAGCAAGCAGGCCTCAAGTGATAACTGAGGTCATTGCTGGCCTGACACTGCCCTTGAACTGAGTACCTGTGCAGGTACACTGCGTTTGCCTTCTTTCCTGCAAGAATTTATCATCTCACCATGAAGCAGGAACAAAGAAGGAGCATCTCCATCTGCTGTGCCTTTCTGCTTACGTGTGGACAGCACATTCAACAAAGCTGAGAGGTTTTGGAGTGAGATTCTAGCTTGCTAGCCTGATGTTGTGCCTCCACCCTTTATTTTGTGGTTTCTGCTTGTGCTGGGCCGTATCATCTTTAGAAACAGCTACTGAATGCACAGGTTTTGGGACTTGCTCAACAAGCAGCTCAGCTGCCTTCCTGGGGGAGCCAGGAGCTGGAAGGAGGACAGGAACTGCCATGGCTCTGTTCTTCTCTGCCTCTGGGTGCCCAAGGGTCCTGCTCATCTCCTAAACTTACCATATCTGTATATAAGTATTGTGCAAGATAGAGCATTTCTTTATGTTCTTGTGATTTTGAAGCCATTTTTGTATTTAAACCATTCACTCTCATTGTCTGAGTCTGTAGCTGCAACTAAATTTTCAATTCAATTATCCCTCCCCCCCAACTAAAATTAAGCGAAGAAATAAAAAATCCATTTTGTTTATAATCAAAGAATTTTAATTACAAACTTTGAAGATACTGTGACTGTAATAATTATTTAGGAATGAAAACCCAGGCAGGCAGAGTCATATGTGCTCTAGCAGTTTAACCTCATGGTATATTCACATCCTTATATTTGTATTTTGAAGGAAAAAAACATGCTGCAGCATTTCAGGTGTTTTCTGGAGCTCCTTTCAGAATGTGGAAAAAGTGAGCAGATGGTTTATTCAGACCTTGGTAGAAGGACTCTGCAACAGACTGGCTCTGAAAGAACCAGAAGATGATGAATTGTCAAAGGAAGAATAAAGACCAGATGTCAAGGCTGAGGGTTTCTACACTGCAGTCTTTCTCATGGTGATTTCCAATTTACTCAGTGATTAAGTGGTGCTCTTGCTCTATGGCTTTTCCTAGACAGGTGTTTCAGTCCTCTGGAGTCTCATGGTTCAGACCAAGACTCCTACAGCTCTACAGCCTGAGTTACATGGTGACCCAGACACAGCTTTCTCCATAGATTCTTTTTTATTCCAGAATTCCTGCCTTTCATACTTATTTTCTGTTCTTTAAGCTTATATTACCACATTTCTTTCAGTTGGTTACTGTACTGAGAGTTTGGTGATAGGAAGCTTTTTTGTTTCAGACCCACTGATCTGAATATTGAATCCATTTGATAACTCTTTCCTCACAAACTTCTTTCAGGAGGTCTGAGCTGCTCATCCCTTCCCCTCTCTTTCACTTCCCCTGTCCCTGTTCTTCCTCTTTTCTTGCATTCAAGTGTAGTCTTCCCTAAGCAGCCCCTGGGCAGTAAAGGTTTTTCTACAAATGTATTTATGAATCACTGTTCTGGCCTCAAGTTGTAATGCCGATCATTTTCAAAACAGAAATTGAATAAGGTCCTGACTTAGCCAGAGAACCTGTGCATCCTTTGCAGGGTATTATCTTAATTACCTACTGTTTAAATGGTATATGTCTTTTGAATTTCTATCAGGGAGTAACAACAGAAGCAGAAAATCTTTGTGTTACGCTCTTCATTGTGGACTTCAAGTAGTTTACCTTTGGTGAAGCATCAGTAGCTCTTGTCAAACATGCCTACTTTCCTTGGTCCCTGGGGTCCCTCTTTGCCACAGTAAGCCTTGTGATTTATTCTGGGCCTGTGTGTTGGCTAAGGTGTCTTAAACAGCACCATTAGGGAGATCTTACTGTTGCTAAGTCAGAGGTTTAGCTATGCAAATAGCTGGGAGGAGTGCTACAGAGGTGTGGAAAGCAATGTGTGTGAACACATGCTGGGCAGACAAACCTGAATTTGGATTTCCCACTGCCACTGTAGTGAGTTCTGTCTGTGCCCTGCCCTTTCTACCTATGGTCTCCAGCCCCACTTTCCTGTTCTTCCACTCCACTTCAGCAGTGGCTTTCTGCTCTGCCACCGCTGTTGATGGGTGGGGTTGTGGCCTCAGGCAGAGGTGTGGTGTGGTTGCACACAGAGACAGTTGCCTTTGGGGCTCTGCAGAGGGCTGCAGGCACATCGCCTTTCCTGTAAACTTCTTGTGACTCTTGATTCCAACTGCTTGCATAGCGATGAATGCCTTTTGGACTAGCTTCTTTTTTTTATTTATTCTTTTTTTTTAATTTTTTTTTTTATTATTTTATTGCCAACCAGTTACTTGTCCTTTCATGTGGGTGTGTTTCTACATTTAGCTTATTGATAAATGTGCAATCCTCTTCAGAGAAAAATTAAAGAACCTAGTACTAGAAATAAATTTTATGTCATTTTTAGGCAAAAGACTTGCATTTGTCTTGTGACTAAATCTAATTACAGGGTTGATGCCGAGGTACGCTATAGACACTAGAATTTTTCTGTCTTTTGTAGTTGCATAGTGCATTTTACTAGCTTGGCAAGATTAAACTGTTTTTCCCATTATTTCATTTATAGTCTGCTTGTGCTAAGTTGAATTGAGGTCATAGTAGGTAAAATGTAAGGAAATGGAATCCATATAGTAAAATTTTGGCTCTTTTATTTAGGATTTTAATGTATATTACTAATGTATATTACTAATAAAAAGCAAACAGGTTTGCTTTAATTTAAGTAATTCCAGAGAAATTAACAAAGCAAAAGGTAAGTGTGTCAAAATACAGATAATTCAAATTACAAGTTCTCCATTTAAGAAAATAGGATAAAGGTGGCCAAGGAACCCTTGACACTTTAGTATTTGTTTTCTCACAAAGTGATCTCTGGAAAAGGAAAGCTTGTTCAGGTGCACAGTGTTGTTTTGCATGCCTTGAGCATTCAAATAATTGGTTTTTGGTTTGTTGGGTTTTTTTAACCCATATGAAAAATGTCATTCTTGTTGTAAACATATGTAAAATAAATAAACCTTTCAACCAGAGGCAACACCAGCGTACCCTTCTGAAAGCCGCCTTGAAGTTTGATCGTGCTAATGCACTTGGACTAAGCATGTGGGAATAGTATGGTCTGTAAGTGAAATCAACAGCTTGTAATTGGTGTTCACTGCTTCTTCAGGTTCCATCAGTCTGAGTGCTTCCTTAGACTTCTGACTTTTTTCGGAACTTAAACTGAGGGTTTATTAGCAAATAGTCGGTGTGACTAAAGAGTGTTTAAAAAAATAAAGGTGAGTGAAGAGCTCTAAAGTCAACTGTCTTAAGTTGACTTGAAAGTTTAAGGTCATAGAAAGGAGCTAGAGTTTTAGTGGTGTTGGCTGAGCACCTGAATCTTGGGAAAACCTGTTGTGCCGTGAACAGACCGGCTAGCAAAGTATGTGAATATAAACAGTTACAATTTTATTTAGCAATTACACTGAGTACCCAGGAGGCAGTGGGACCAGTAGTTAAATGTTGGTGGAAGTGCTTGAGCAACAAGGTGATACATTGCATTCCATATTGCAACAGTTGCATCTAAATGAAAATACGTGGGTTTTCATCCACTTCCTTCAATTCCATTACTTTGTCTCCTTTTCCTTCCAAAAATACTGAAGAATTACAATGAAGTTAAGATAAAATTTAACGTTATATCTCTGCAAAGGATTAAATTACCCTACTAGGAAAGAGGCGTCCATGCTCTAGTATCATCGTGCAGCAAGGTAATGTCAGAACTACTTGGTGTCTTTTAATATTTACCTCTATTGAAGTCTCATGTGATGGTACTGTAGAAAGCTGGAGATTTAAAAGCAGAATACAGGATGTGTATACCTAGAAGCAGAAAATTGAAAAGCTTTCTGGCCGCACTTGCTCAATGCCAAAGCCATCTTGTGTCTGTGGTTAAACGAGACATTTTTCTGAACTTTATGGGAATTGAAATATCTTGAGGATATGTCTGAGGAACCCTACAGACTTTTGCCAGTGTCTGGCTAAAATGAAGTGGTTTTGACACTTGGCTCCAGGAGTATGTAATGTGGTTGCTATTGCATCACTGTCCGCTTGTATGATAATCCCAAGGTCCATGTATTGCAGTAGTGCTCAGTATCTGTAAATGGATGTGGCTGACCTTGTGGTGGCAGACACGTAAGACTGAAATAAGACCTTTATCAAGGAAATGGGAGGATGGCTCAGGAAAGTAAATGCACAGGAATGAGGCTCTCTGGGAAAGCTCAGACTGGTTTAGCAAACATTTTTAATTTTCTATCAGGATATCTTTTACTGGATGTCTATGTTCAACTCTCCCATGCTAATGGTGTTTGTTTACTTTCCCTGTTTGTGCAGTGTCTGGCAGTGAGACACAGTCCAGAAGTGGTCCTGGAGATCCTGTGTGACACATAATTTGTGAGAGTGGATAATATCTATCTGCTGGCCAGAAGATGCATTTGTATTTTTGTTTGAAAATATGAGACTGCATGCTTTGTCACTGAAATAACTAGATTAGGAGAGATATAGCCATTTTTAAGGGGGAGAGTAATTCAATGTTGGAAACATTTGAAAAATTACATATTGAAGACCCTCATTCTTTAATTAAGTGTTTTAGTCTACTTGTCATGTGAATCTGCCCTCCAAGTTCACAGCTGTCATAGGTTTTTTAGTGCTTGCAGTGTCTGCCTTTGTCTAGAGCCCTTCCCTGGAGTATTTGTTCAGGGAATGGACCAAATATTCCTAACTGGAGACAGAAAGGTTCAGGCCATCTGGTCTCATTGCTGTGAGACACATGCTAATTGCTTAAAATGGTACTTTTTGACAGAAGTAGTCTATAGAAAGTGTTTTTCATCAGAGCCTTAAATTTTTCATCCAAAAATAAGCAACTCCCAGCATAACAATAGACCTATAGGTACAAAATACCTTAATAACAAAACGTCTGTAATAAGTGTTTGGTGCTGTAAAGCCATTTTTTCATAGTAGCCTGTTTAGAGTAGAATTATCTCTGTTCACATAGCTGTAGTTGACACAATTTCGTCTGTATATTTAATAAACTGCTACATTAGATACCTGCCAGCTGATATTGTGAGTGGAAGCTTGAGGGGTAACTCCATCTGCTTGTAGCTTTAAGAAGTGCTTTTCTAACACCTGCACATGTATTTTTCCCCTGTATTTTGCAGCTCCCTGGCAGTGCTCTGAGCTCCTGTCCTGTTGCAACGAGAACAGCTCAGGGTGCAGTGAGCCTGCCTCAGAGCATTGCCAGCTCAACCTGCTCCATGCACAGGACTTGGATGGTGCTGTATTGATGCAGTGCACAGCACATGAAATGCCAGACTAGGAGCAAACAGGGAGTTGAACTGCCCAAGGCAGGTGCTCATGGGGTGCTAGGTACATGAGATTATGAATTTTACTAGTATTAAAAAGAAAGCATAAAAGATTAATTTATTGGCCTCTTTCAAAACAAAATAATTACATGTTCTCATATAACATAATGTTTTAAGTTGCTGTGACCATCTAAAATGCAGTTAGCTTCTTGAAATTATAGCACTGATTTGTGATGGCAAATGCTTAAGGTCCTTACAGTACAGAGGGACATAAATGGGATGCTGCGTAGAGCCTGTACTGGGCTCAGCTAGGGCTTGGCTGTGGCCAGCAAAATGTCAGAAGTTTTGTGCAAGAAAGGCTTTTCTGGCCTTTATTTTTGTTATAGCATGGCTCTCTTGAGTACTTTTGACTGTACTAATACTGGATAGGAGGTATGACCTGGGGAAGAGGAGGCAGGAAGGTGTGAGGGGGACGTATACAGAATTTGCAGAACTTCTTGCCAGTGGACTGTGTGGCTCGGACAGCAGACAGCAAAGACTGCCAAATGTGGTTTAGCTAATGTTTAATTCAAACACTCTAGTGAAAACTTTTATCCAACATTTTACAGTATTTACTCCTGTATATCTTTCTTCCCCCCTCCTCCCCCCTCACCTTGACTTTACAAACTATTCTATCACCATAAGAGGATTTTGTTCTCTCCATCGTCTGTTATGTCTTGTTCATTGAACTTCCCTGTTGTGGTGCCAAAAGAGCTCTACTCCTCATTGCTCATGTCTTGCTTTCCATGGGAAAAAGTCTCTGGTGGCAGGAAATTGAGGGAGCTTGGCCCTGGGAAATAAAAGCCTCCTCTCCTTTCTTTGCCTTCTTCAGTATAAGAAGTTCTTTGGTATGTCTGTGGCAAAAGATTTATTAAAGAATCTGCTTGCTAGAAGCACCCACGTGCTGTTCTTGAACTGTTGCACATAATCATATGTGTGAGAGAAAAGGAATGACCAGGAAGCCTTAAGTGCCATTGTAGGTTTTGCAGGCTTTTTATTTTTCCAGCTGGAGTTTCTCAAAGATAACAAAAACTCTTTGGTAAATGGTTATACTGGACTAACTTCAGGATTATGCCCCATGAAGTGTTCAATAAATTTGTATTCAGAAACTGCAGCAAATATTTCTTTTCCTTGCATGCTCTTCTGTGCATGCAAGGCAATTATGGAAATTTTAAGTTTAACACCTTTCTAAAGTACAATCCATGGATCCGTGGACTAACGTGCAAACTGTTGCAAGTTAGACCTGTGAAAAACCTCTTAGTTACTGTAAATTCAAACATGAACTACTGTGTCCAGCATGTCAAGGGAGGTGATTATACCTCCTCCACTCCAGCCACAGCCCATCTGGAGTACAACACCCAGCTCTGGGGCCCAAGCATAAGAAGGCTGCTGATTGTTGTAATGTGTTCAGAGGAGTAGGCTGCAAACATGTTCAGAAGGCAGAAACATCTGCCCTGTGAAGGCTGTGGTTGCTCTCCTTGGAGAAGCGAAGAAGACCTTATTATGGCCCACAAGAGAGACGGAGAGGTACTTTTTACAAGACTATGTAGTGACGGGACAAGGGGAAATGGCTTAAAACAGAAAGAGGGTAGATTTAGATTAGACATTAGGGAGAAATTCTCTAAAGGTGGTGAGGCACTGAAATAGAGATTAGATTTCCAGTAAACTCAGTATCAATATAAATTATCTCTGTGGTCTTAAGACCTCCAAAATCCTTGTCATGGATGTAATATGACGATGAACTCTGAACTGGATGACATTTACAGAGAGAGTTTTTAAAATTTTTGTGTAAAGTGACCACATCTCTGTAGACCTGAAGTTTTGATCCTCTTTCCAGATTCTTTTAGTAAGGTCATGGCTCCAGTGGCTCTTTTGCACCTGGGCTGATTGCTAGTTCCAGTAATAATATTGCATCTTCAGACACAGCATCTCAATTTCTGAAAACTTGCTCAAATCCAGAAATTTGAAAAGTTTTCATGTTGTCTGCTAATGCTGAGTCTGACTCAGTAAACCCTGCAGGCACCATGTTGACTGGTGGATGGAGCACCTTGGGTTGAGTTGTCAGCTCTGTGGTCAGCAATTGGCATAGCTCCATGAATTTGCCAACAACTTCAGCAGCTATCTTGGATCAGGGCATATCAGAAAATTTTTGCAATTCTTAACCAGACCCCAAACATCAATTAGTCCTAGATACTGCCTACACAGGACAATTCTAGAATGAGGAGGGTGCATGTAAGTACAATGTGTCAGTTGGTAGAAGATAATCAAGTCTTCAATTTAGGAAATCTCCTTGGTAAACACTTACTTTTGTGTTAAATATTCAGAATATACATATGTAGGAAGCTTCTAGTAGAATGCTATTTTATATCTGTTGAGTCAGTTGTGGGAAGGGTTAGAAAGTTGGTGCACCATGCTGAGTACCAGAAAAAATCTCCCATGTGTGGCAATTAAAGCTTTAGTGCGGCTCACTGTTCTGTGTGTTTCACATATGGGATGTATGAAAGCCTTAGTCTTTTTTCATGAAGGAGTGTCTTTGAAATTGGTGTCTTAACACACGTTTTGTGTCTATTGACTTGGCTAACAGGGTGACAACATCTAAAATGAATTTAAATAGAGAACTTTAAGGCTAGGGTTTTTATTTTTTCTTGTTGGTTGTCCGGATGCACTTTTAACATTCCTTTTTCAAGGGAATATTTTAGATTTTTCCTCTCAGTTTGAAATTCAGTCAATCAATGAATTTAATCATTAAACAAGATATTGTTTAGGTGCCTTTTTTCTCTTCTGTATAGCCCTCATGTAAAGTGTGCCTTGTTCTATGGCATTTGATTCTTCTCAGCTGGAACATTTTGTGTCAGGATCCTGCTTGGGTTTCCTCAGGTGAAGCCCAGCCCTGATTACTCTGCCCCATAACACCTTTTATTGCAGAACTCTCCTCCTTTGTGAGCTGAGCATTATCAAAAAGTTACTGATATAGCAGAAATATGTTTATTCTTTCATCAATCTTCCTAGTCCTCTGACTGATACTTTCTCTGTTAAGCACAAAGACTGAGCCTTCTGTCTCCAAACCAAACTTGTTTTTGTGTTGAACTTGGTGTGGCTGGCTTGATGGTTGCTCTCAGCATGTTTGAAGAAAGATGTACACAGGCTCTAGTCAAAGAATGACGCCCTTGCCAAAATTTATTATTATAGGCTAGACTTTGAGAACCCAAGTCTTCAAAGTAATTGCCTCTGCAACTCAGTCCTGAGGCCACCTTTATCCTGCAGGCTGTCATTTCTGTTTCTAAAGCTGTGTCTGCAACCACTCTTGATGTGATAGCACGGTTGCTTTGAAGCCAGTATGTGCTGGAGGGTAAGCACGTATTCGGACTTATTGGAAGCTGGCGCTGTAAGAGACTCCTCCCAGGATTAGCACTGTAGGTGTTGTTATTCCCTGTGCTTTATATTTTCAGTGCTCAGATATCCAGCCCAGAAACTTTAGCTGCTTTGGCCCTGGCAGGAAAGAATTCTGATTTCCAGTTTATGAGCTGCTGATATGTCTTCTAGAAAGGAGCTGGGTTTTCCACCTTCTGGTGTCTACAAGTTACTTGTTTTTGAATCTCCCCCTTCCTTCCCATTGTTGCCGTGTTTTCTAAGCAGAACAACTATTACAATTCCACAGTATCTGTTGGTGCCTTTCTCCACTCTCTGAATCAATCTTTGCAAATAATTTTAATGAGGAATTTGAGGGTGGCCAGGGCTGCTTGATCTGGGATGCCTTTGCTGGGGATGGAAGGCACCCATGGATGTGCAGATCCCAGGCCTAGATTGTAAAGCATTAGTGTTATTCAGGTTAATTCCTAGACTGATACTTATCAAATGGGTCATGTATCTTCACCTATCTTCAGACAAGCTGCCTTTTTTCTTCCTTGCTTATGGCTGTGTTGAGCTGTCAGGAGTAAACAACTGTTTTTTTACAAGTTACAAGGAGCAGGGAATTGTCATGAGGGATGAAGATTTGGCCTGGAATTGGCTGTCCCATCCTAGCTGACAGGACCATAGCCAACTAGGACCAGCTGGGCTCTTCTGACAGCACTTGTCTCCATTTTTGTGCACTCATAGCTGGGAGAGCTTCTGAAAAGGGGCCCTGCATCTCAAGTGTTGCAAGCAGTAAAGTGATATATTTTCAGTTTCAATGTGGTGGCTCATCAGTACTTCTCCTTTGCTCTGGAATGTCAGGAGCCCTCTGCAGCAGAGGAGCTAGGACATGGAGTGGGAGCAGCCTGTCTGGTTGTGCTGATGGTGCTGAGGGCAAGAACAGTACCAGAACAGCCTCCATGGCCAGTTTGCCAGGCACAGTGTTTTACAATCTGTACCCCATGTTTGCCTCCAAACTAATGTTTTGGTTCATGGCAAGGGATATCATGATTACAGTATCTGAGAGCTCATTTTAGAGTGAGTCATGCTTATTGGAGCTACCGGACTTAAAAGGAACTCTGAGCAAGACATATATTTGTTTGATTGGTGTATGAAACATCTGGGTGATTAGGAAAAGCAGTCTTAAAGGCAAAGGAAGATGAGAGATATAAACTCCTATGTGGTCATTAAAACTTAAACTACAAGGCTTGAAGTGGCTGTATAAGACCTTAACAGATGTATGGCAGCATCAGTCCAAAATGTGGGTGAGTAGTGTAATTTCTTTTGTGTCCCCAGTTAAATCATGAGATAATTTCTTGGGCTTTTTATTTTTTAAATTTTTAAATTTTTTTACAGATTTCAAGGTGTGTAAGTACTTGCAAAGACTGTAGTCCTGCTGGTTTTAAGTGCCTTTTACTTGAGTTGCTTGTATCCATTACCAGAAAGTGTTTGTCCTCTACTTAAAGCAATTATAAGAGAAAGGCTGAGAACCTGCTTGTGCAAGAGTCTGTGTGGGAATGGAACTAACAAAGCATGTCACAGGGCATTTCAGGAGGAGCAGGGGTTGTGTTTTCTTTACTGAGGATGTGTCATGATGTTCTCAGCTAACCAGCTTGTGGGTTGCCACAGAAAGCAGCTAGCACAGCCCTGCGTTTCTGTCCTTTCCCTTGTGCCTGAGACATTGTACCTGCAAGTGTGCAGTGGCTCAGATCAGAGAACCAATCCTCCCAGAAACAGGTCTCTTTAGCAAGAGCTGCCCCTTGCTCTGGTTCACTGATGCAGCCACTGGGTGGTCAGTTATGGCATGAGATGTGATATGAGCATGTGGCTGAAAACATGAAAGAATGTAGGACCACACTTTTCACAGAATCATCAAGGTTGGAAGATACCTTCAAGACAATCTAGTCCAACACTCAGCTTAGTATGGATAGAGTGTCATTTTGGTAACCGATTTGTGCGGAAGGCAATTTACAAAAGTCTCTCCTGGTCTGGCTGAAATTCATCTAGAAGTCAGAGCTACAGTATGCTCCTTGAGACTTACTGCCAGAAGTATTTGGAAGAATTGGAGAGCAGCTCACAGAGCCCCTCAGTATTCTGCAAGTAGACAAAGAACAATTATTGGGTATTAGCTGTATATAACTGGGGTCATTTGCACCTGAAGATGTACACAGGCATCCTTTTTAGGCTTGGGAGAGTGTTTTTATGGGAGGTGATGAGATGGCAGTAGTTAGTAGGAGAAACCACAGATGGTTCATTTGATTACAGTCCTAATCACCTCCATCAGTAGGAGGCAGCTCAGCATGTTGCAGTCTCATGGGTTCCTGAAGCTGCAGCCAATTCCCACACTGTCCTTGAGGTACTTTTGCAGTGTGTTTTCTTTGTCTCTAATGTTGAGGATCTACATGGCTTAGGGCCACTCCACCTGCTTCTTGCCTTGAACTTCCTCATGAGAGTCCTCGAACTCCTCTGAGGATGTGTAAGCTGAAGCTCAGTTGGCTCCCAGCCTCAGCACCCCATGCTTGAGTGCTGCATCCTGCCCCCAAACCAGGCAATGGTCTCAGAGCAATACATGCTTGGCCTTAAAGAAGTGAAACTTCTTGAAGAATTTACTGTAGAGAGAATAGAATGCTCTTGGTGACCTAGACATCTTTGTGCACCATAGTAGAAAAGGCCTCTTTTCAAGAGAAGTGATAATTATTTCAATTTCCCTTCTTCAGTAATTCACCCAGGTTCTAAGTAAAATTGGTCTAAAAATCACTCCAACTCATGTATAACTTAATATGTGTTTCTGTTTGCAGCTATTGTGGATGATGAAAGGCTTTCTGCAGAGGAAATGGATGAGAGGAGGCGTCAGAATATTGCTTATGAGTATCTGTGCCACTTAGAAGAAGCAAAAAGGTAAGTTAATGAAAGCACACTTATTTCTGGCCTTTAAAATGCAGATATTCAGGCCTTTTGTGTTCTTGAGCATCAAAATTTTTGATTCAACTTAGATGAACTGAATGTTGCAATATCATAGCACTCAGTATGATAAACTAATGCCCAATATGAAAAGTCTGATTCAAAGAAAGATTTAGAAATAATCAAGAAAACATCCTGAAACTGGCTATGGTGTCCATTTTCACCGAAAGTGGGGGCTGGATAGAAAAACACAAAGCTGTAGTTTTGTGGGAAGCTGAGTCAGGTTTATGTGACTAGCTGGGGAAAGTATTTTGCTCCTGACTCTGTGGCTGTGCTCCCTTCTTGGCACTACTGCTTGTGGAGTGACTCAGGTTGCTAAGATGGCAGAAAATCACCTGGGCTCTTACAGGTTTAATGATTGATATCGTCTCAGTGTCACAATGGTAAGTGCAGGCAGGGCAATAAGATAAGATGGACTCTGCTCTTGCTTCAGTTCCTACTGGTCAGCAGTGCTTACCTCTTGAAGTGTTTCATCACAGCCTGCGAAACACTGATTTGGAGGTGCACATAGTTTTGATCACCTTTGTGCAAATGTACTGTGCTATGTATACTTCATTTTCAAAACAAATATTCAACAACATTTTCATAATTAGAGAGCAGGGAAACAGGGTACAATATCCTTGTGCTTTTGAAGTAGCTTCAAGTGCTGCAATTATTGTGTATGTAAAAGCATATTTTATATTCTGTCTGATCAGACTTTTTCAAAGATGCTTATTATAGTCATGTTATTGTTATTGGCTGGTAGTGTCTTGCTTCTGCTCTGTGTTTTTTGATGATGGTGTTTTTAGTTATAAACTGTATTTGGATGGCTTTCCTATGAATTTCTATTGAGGAAAGATGAGCTGAACTGTGATTAGTAGTGCAAGCTATGAAGATGCAGCATAGAATCTTATAATGGTGTAAACCAGTGTATTTCAGTCGGCAACCTACTATTAAATTGTGCTTGGCCTTCAATCCACCAAGTTTCCCCCTCAATAACTGCTAATGGTAATGCAAGGGGCATTGTTATAAAAATCAGCCATTCTTACTTCCTCCATTGTTCAATTTGGTGTAGCAAACATTGCCTCCTTTGTTCTTTATTCCTCTTTTTCCTGCAGTGGTTCCCTGTTCAGATATCTAAGATGGCAGGTATCTTCCTGCTGCCAGGGAGGACCAAGATGCTCCACATGCTCCTGCTGCCCCCACAGTGCAGTTGCAAGGGATTGCCCTCAGTCAAGAGAGTCAGCTGTGCTGGCAGGGAATACTTTGCTTTTTTGCTGAGTTAGTTTTCTGTGGTTTAGTGAGCTGATTGATCTGATCAGAGGGTCAGAGGAAACCTGCGCAGGCAAGAGGAAGGGGCTGGGATGCAGCTGTGAACTGGAGAGAAGGAAGGGAGCAGGTTTCACTCATGGAGGTGCTAGATCAGATCCACCATCCCAGCTAACCTCAGTGAGTCAAGGTTTAATTTCACTCAAGGTTTCTCACTGGTAGGTTGTGACTCACCTACCTGCTGCCATATGGCATCTAGCCTCCAACCTTTTCTCTTCTGCTGCTATTCTGATGACTTTTTCTTCCTGACTGTCATCAACTTCCCCTTTCCCAGGGTTACTTGTCACTTTCAACTCAAGTCCTCTAGTTAATTTGAAGCAGCTCCCTTGATATTTCACAAGGAAATCTGAAATTATTTTTACAGCTAATGACTTAAATTAGTATCTGCTATGAGTAACCTCCTCCCCTTCCTTGCATTTATTTTCATAGAGATTCTTGCCACTAGCAGTTTTCTAGATGAAGCATTCCTTTTTAGCTAAGCAGTCCACGATGTGATTTCATATCCAGGCCGGTTACTCCCAGGGCTGTTAGGTACCTGGAAGCTCTTCTGGATCTCGGTTTGGAAAATCAGAATATACAAGTACTGTTCAGTGGTTATTACTTCATAAGGTGGGGATGAGTTCTGATGAGCGTAAGGAGCATTGTACTTCCCTTATTAAGGGATTGGGCTGCCATGGGTGGAGCTGATATAGCAACATGATGCTGCTGGATGTCCTCCTCTGCCTCAGTGCACTGGTCCCAGTGCTCATTAGGAAGGAAGGGGTGATCATGCATGGTGTGGTGAAGGCCCTGGGAGTGCTTTTGGGTAGACAGAGCTGCTGTGAGAAAGAAGAGTGTGAAGGAAAACTTCTCCCTTCACAGAGAACCATTGAGGTAATTTTGTTGTACCATGAGACTTTGTCCCAAGACACTCTTACTACTGTGAAAACAACCCAGCAACAAACAGGTACAAAAAGCTTGCACAAACAAGTAGAAGTGCCTTTGTCTCATGGCTGTGTAGCCCCTAGCCCTGCTTTCCCAGAGGGTGACTAATGTTTTCTGGGGAGGCTGAGCTAGTGCCAGGCCCAGGCTCAGATGTCAAAAGTGCATGCTAACATTTTTCCCAGTCCCAGTCTGGTGAAATGAGAAACACAAGGAAGTTCTGCATCACTCCTCACTGCAGCTACTCATTCTGTGTGCTTGATTAGGGGTGAAATATGTTGATGTGCAGTCCTTGTTTGTACCTGCATGATTACAGCATTTTCACTGTCACTACAGAGCCTGAACAAAACTGGGGACTCTGGAAAGCAACATAGAGCAACAGGGTCATAATTCAAGTGAGACTAGCTGGGGAAACTTGAGTGCAGGCTTCTTCCAGAACATACTTCCAGAACTCTTCAGCTGTGCTGGGAGAGTGCTTTCACAGGAAACATTCCCAGGGGAGGGGCATATGCAAATTTTGCTGAACGGAGGGGTCCCAGCTATGCGCTCCCCTGCTCTGGAGCATCACCCATGGGATGTGCAGACCCTCTTCTCCTGCTGCATACTTGTGGCAGTGGGTCTGAATCAGAACAGGCAGAATAGTGCCTTCATCCCCAGGTGAAGAAGCAGCTGGTTCTGAAATCACCCAGAGCAGTGCCTGCTGCCTGCTTGCTGACAGCAGTACCCTTCTGGTGAATCTGGGGAGTGGGAACTGCCTTTATGACATATTTAATCTTTGTCCTGGGTGCTTGGAGAGAACTTTTTGATATTCATAACACTGTGGATATAAATGACAATAAATAGACTGAATGAATAAGTAGAGGTGAGTTTTTCCAGTTGGCAGCTGCTGAAACGACAGCAAATACTATTTTAGATAATCAGTTGTGTGCAAATAGAGTGTGCTGTGGTCTATATTGGAGAGTAATAAATGCTAAAATAAACAATAAATAGCAAAAGATCAGGCAGAACTGGGACAACACTTATGTCAGGAGACATTTTGTTTCTCACCATATTTGTAGCAAAAACATTACTTTATAGTAGCTCTGCATTTTGAAATTCCAGAATTAATTAAACAGGTGAAGAATGTGTGCTTTCAGCTGCTTTTTAGATCACTGTTTGCTCGCTTAATTCCTGTAGTCCAGCTTTAATAAATATGCAGGAAGTTCAACATGAAAAAAGAACCCCTAGTAGCTGATGCTTCTGCAAACACCTTCTGAGCTAGGCAGAGTATCTGTTACACCTATACAACATAGGAAATTTGTTTTGAAACACAATGAGCAGGCTTGTAATACCTGCAGAGGTCAATAAAATTTGATAGGGTGTTATATCTGATATTGAGGAAAAATCCTTTTTTAAATTTTGTTAGATTGCTGAGCTCCTTTCTTCATTACACATCTGATAAAATGAGGTTTTGTTTTCTTGCATATATTGTTTGATTTAATACTTTTGCCTTTAAGGAAAGTCTCTTGCATACTACACACAAAACCAAAGAGAGGCAGAAAATGGATAGAAGCCCATGTCCTTGAACTTCTGAGAAGAAAAAAATCAAGAATATCAACTAGAAGTAGGGATTTTCACACTTCAAGAAATGCAGCTATGGTTGCCACTAATAGAAGTCTTCCAGACATTACCCTGGCACATACCCTGTATATTGGAAAATCATACTAGAAAATAGCTGAAGTCTAAGGTGGGCATGAAGAGCGATGTCACAAGCCCTCATATCTTTTTGAATTATGTGAATTTTAACAGGTATATGCCCACATTTTTCCCAGCCCCAATCTGGTGAAAGTAATATTTACCACAGCATCCTCCTTTCCAAAGCAGGGCATCACATTTTAGCTTGGGTTTGGCTTTTGCTGTTGTTTGTCTCTTTGCAGATGTACTACTACTGTGCTGCAAAGATAATACAGATTTTAAGGACTTAAATAGCAATTGAAGCTTTGGCATACAAAGCAAATCAAATTTTCACTAAATGTGTTGTGGCTGGCTGGGTTTACAATAATCCATGGTTAAGTAGATACTGTTTCTCTTGGCTTTTTAGAAATTATACCTTCTTATGATAAGGTTGAATTTGAACTGTGGAACTCTTCAGTTTACTAGTCTTGAAATGGACTGTTCCTTGCATGAAATGGAATATACTTTGTTTCATCAAACATATTCTGCAATTTCATAACCAGAGCTGCCAGAACATTTTTTCATTCTCAGTTGTTCGGTAAGGCAATAATTTGTGTAAAACACTCAAGCTTTAGCTTTAGTATCAGGACACTAAAGATACAGTAGAAGAAAACTATCCAGAAAAATTATTTTTGAGAAACAAACATTTTTTTTTTGATGTTGTAAAAGTAAATTCTCATTCTTCTGTAACTTGTTTCAATAGAAAACCAAATTATCCAGTTTTGTTTCTAAAACCTTTCTCTTTCATAATGTTGTTTTTTTTAAATTGGTTTGCAATGGCTAGTTGCAGTATTGGTGGATGATATAATAGTTAGGAGCTGCTGAAAAAAATATACATACAGTTTAATGTACTTAAAAGGTGCTGAAGTGCTTGCCTGGCTTCGGTTAAACCAAGAGTTTTGCAGTACCATAGCAAAACAGAAAGCTCAAGTTGTGAGGATTGTGGGACCATGGAGGGTGGCTAAGGAGGTCACTGTTTCTAGGGAAGGTACCAGCATCCTGCAGAGGCTTGATGTACTACAAGTGAAGTCTGCAAGATTTTCTTTCTCCAGGACCAAAATTATGGCAATTGTTCAGCTCTGGCAGGTCATGAGTATATTCATGTTACTCAGATACTTTCAGACTACAGGAAATTAATTTAAAGATCTGTGCCCTTAGTAAATATAAAATATTGTAATCTAGCTGTAAAACTATGCCTAATTTTAGGCAGAAAATATTAAAATGTTTCAGTAACATTTTAATATGTGTATGTCAGAAAATTCTTCTGGGATTGGGATTGGTAGTCTACTGTCATGTTATAAATTATGAACTTTGCTTTGTATCCCCACCTCTGCCTACTTTAAGCCAAATAAAGTACTAGTGGCTGGCAGCATCCCTGTAAAGGTCAAATGTTTGAAATTAGAGTGCATCATGAGGTGAAATTCTTTGAAGAAATATACTTAGCTGTGTTATTGCTGAAGTATCTTGGTCCACAGAGGAGTACTGAGCAACAAGTATACTTCTATACTTATATATATTTTATATACTTATATATATATATTGCGTCTTGGTTCTCAGCATGCTTACCTAGACTGCCAGTCACTGGTAGAATAGTGCTTTGTTTTGGAGAGTTATACAATTGTGTGGATAAGCCAGAATTTTTGTATGCAAGTGTGATGTCAGGGATATCAATCAATCCAATAATTGCTTGGATAGTAATATTTGCATATGAAAAGTCTTGGTGAGATCTAAAGGCGAGAGAAACCTTTTGTGCTAGTTTCTGTACAGGATGCATTGACCTGCTTACTGGCATGTTGAGGTAAAGTGTAATGGGTCATTGCTCAGTGTGTATAGTTGTGGAATAATGATGCCAAGTAATGATGGATGTGACCTTTGTTTTTGTAGACTGAACCATGTGGCACTTGTCCCATAGCATGCACTGGAGCTAACAGTATAGTCCCTTCAGAGCCAGCTAGTTCTTTTTCTCAAAGTTTTCCACCTTTCTTTTAGGTCTTGTAAAAGGAATTGCAGTGTGTTGTTTTTTGGTTGTTTGTTTGGTTTTCTTTTAATGGAAGACTTACAAATTTGAAGCTAGTTCATGTTCTGCTGCCCATGTATTTGTGTTTTTAGGCTCAGCCTTACCAAGACAGCACACAACATTTTCATTTCTCCTTCACTTTCCCCTCTAAATCTTGGATTATCCTTAGTGCAACTAGAAAGCTTCTCTGACTTTATACTCCACTCACAAGACTACTCGATTGTCAGATCAAAGTGATGGGTTCATTCTGCACCCCTGTTAGCTTCTAGTTAATATTAAGCATGACCTGAGGTGGCCTCTCCAAAGCTGAGTTGTTACATTACTGTGGGGAGCACACAAAAGAGTAGGGACACTGACAGGGGTGCTTGTACATCGCCAAGCCAAAACTCTGTATCTGGAAGGCTGCTAAAGGAAAGTTTGGGGCTGAGACGTGTAGAGGGGAACAGAGCTCTGGGGATTGGAGGTAGCAGAGGTACTTGGGGTTTGCACCTTGCCTAAGAGAGTCATACGAAGCTGCTGCTGTGAGATCTGTGACAGTACCCACAAGAAGGTGTTGAAGGGCTTATGTGCTGCTCTTGACCTTTGCGTAAGTCCTTTCGTGTCCTATTTACCTGAGAGCAGCCAAGGCCTTTGCTTCTCTGTGTGTTAGTGATGGAATAAGTGACAGCATGTGTGTTAGTGCTAGTGTGCTGTGCCCTTGCCACCCACATTGGATTGTGGGCTGCGATGGCTCCATGGCACGCTGCCGGAGCAGCCTACCAGAGTGGTGCGTTGTCCCTGGCATATATCCTGTTGGGCTATATCCCTCGTGTAGCTGTGTGTCTAAAAGCTTTTTGTCATCCTCTGCCTGTTTGCTTTGGACCAGAGGAGGATATTAACTGGATTGAAGGAAAATGCTTCTTAACAGCCCCTCTGCAGGAGTGTACTTTTCACATGTTGAGATCCTTCTTTCTCAGCTTACCGTGTCCTGGAGAGCTGTTGATCTTTGGAAAAAGTGTTTATTCAGACTCTGGCAGAAAGTGTTGTGGAGAAGTATTACTAGTTCTTCATAGATCAGAAGAGATGGGGCAGCACCTGTATGTGGTAACCTTTATAGCACTATTTTGTACTGACCCCTGCTGCTAGGAGGTGCCCACAGGTGTGTGTGGGATCTTCCTGTCTTGGTTTCAAGAAACGACTATTCACCTATTCAAGAAACATGCTGCTAGAGCAGGAGGCTTTTGCTATTTATGGATGCTGGAAATCCCCATCTCTATGACTTAGCTACTGTTTTGAGACTGAAAATCCTAAAATCAGTCAAATATGAGTGTTTAGGCCTGCAAAAGAACCAGTATGCTGCTGTACTTCCAGCTCTGGATGGGCGAAGCAGCTCAAGGACTGGAGGGATCAGGGCTCACTGAATGTGTAGTTACGGCATTGCACCCAGCTCTTGCCTTCTAGGTACTGCAAGGGAGCCCTTTATAGAATAAGGCAATTTCTGAGGAATGTAGTCTGGGTTCCTTTGAAAATCACTTCTGTTGCAAATGTCTCAACAGTTCATTGTCAAGAGAAGGAGCACTCTGGCAGTTTGTGTCTCATATTTAAGAGTGGAGAAACTGCTGGAAACTGCTTTGGCTGTGGACGTTGCTTGCCACAGACCATGTGAATCCTGCGTTAGTAGATAGGGCTGTTGCTCAACCAGTGCTCCCTTGCACGAGATGTGTGGCAGTCCTCTGCAAGGGATGCAGTGGCTTTTTAAAGCAACATGTGGTCAGATTTACAACTGGGCTGATTGGGTTCTGAGGTTGAGTGGTTCAGCCATGTGCACTGCATGGTGCTTTTGATTGCTGTTGGTCTCAATGATTCCCGTGCTTTAATAAAGATGACTCTGTATTCATCTGTATTTAAATTCAAGGTTCTCTTAAGCCTTGAGGCAGACTATAGTAGTGTCCCAGAGGAGATAAGAGTCTGTATGGACTTTGTTGGAGCTTGGACTTTTGCCAAAGCACTTCTTAATGTTCTGGAACTACTGTCATTTGAGGCTGATGGTGTGATATCGTCCCATAATTGTTTTTGCCATTTTTGTTGCTAGATTTGTGTAGGCATGTGCAAACCTCTGTATGTGGCTATGTAAACTCCTCAGATTCTTCCCACCTCACTCAAATTAGGGAGAGATGTGAAAATTGCTCTGTTCTTCATTGTTTCTGTTTTCCAGCTGCCCATGTTTCTTTGAACTGCTTATGCACCTTCTGTAATGCACAGAAAGACAGATTTCAGAGTAATCTCTTCAATCCCAGATTTAACACCAAAAGGGGGAAAGCTTCTTTAAGCCAAACTATCCCCTGGAAAATTTAAGTGATGTATCTGGTTTTTGACTGAGTTGTGGAACTGGCATGCATTCTTGAATTAGTACAATTGAATATTTCTTTAAAACACAAGGAAAAAAAAATCTTGACAAGATTTTTATTTTGTAGTTTCAAATCATAAGAACTGTTTGGTGTCTCATATGAAGTGGTCAGTGCTATTAGATATCAATTTGCAAGCAGATGAAAGGCAAAAGACCAGCTGTGGAGTTACCTCTCTTGTGAAAAGAGAAGTGGTAGTGCAAGTACTGCTGTAATCCGGTGCATGTGTTCAGAATTAGCCCTGTGTTAGGCACAAAATAAAGAGGTGAGATATTGGTTGTCTGTTTCACCAGTGGCAGCAGGACATGGCCTCAAACCTTTAATGTACTACACAGTTTCTACTGTACACTAGTGCCATTATTGACAACCAAGGCCTGAAATTGGCTTCAGAAGCAGAGACTGAGCTGTGAATGGGTTTTGAACCTGACAAACTTGAGACTGGGGGAAGGTTGTAAGTGAATCTTCTCAAGTGAATGGAAGCAGCTGCCCTTGAGCTTGAAGTGCTGGGAAGTATTTCATGCAACTTCCAGCATCTATAAATGCTAGGCAGGTTCTGGCTTGGAAGAAGACACCTCCAGAATCTGCAAATGTAGCAGCTCTACTAGCTCAGAAGGGAAGAGACTCTTACAGGGTTTGTCTTTTTTTTAATTCTTTATGTTGAATTGATAAGTATTGACAAGTGAGTTGTGTGGCACTAAGTACAGATTTATCCTGGAAGGATGATGGCTAATGGCATGTATCATTTTCCAGCAATCCAGTGGGCAAACAGCTAGACTCCCCTGGGACAAGAGTTCATAGATTGGTAATTGTGAAAATGTATAATTCCTGCAAGGCAGGAGTACACTACTCACTTTGCAAGAGAGCAAACGTGAGAGCTTGTATTCTCATCCTGGCTTCTATTGCTCCCATATTGGGCTATTGGTGATGTATTCACCTGTCCCGGTTTTAGAGACAGTTATCTGTCAGGGGAGGCAGAAAAAAATGTAAACCCCCACCCTGTCCCTCCGAATTATTATATCTCGAAAACACGGAGTTCTCAGGCAGAGATATGGGAATAGGAATAACAGTTCTTTACTTATATATATATATATTAAGGT
>VWYI01000921.1:0-45778 GCA_013399455.1 Anthoscopus minutus | reverse complement strand
CAGCACGTCCGGCAGGACAGGAGTGGAGGCCACAAACGGAGAGGAAGAAGCAGAAGCAGAAGGAACAGCCGCTCTGTCTGGATGATGGCAAAAAACCTCCTCTCCCAGCAGAAACAGCTCCGAGAGTGTCTGTGTTGCCCTCCCAGAAGGACCCAAAACCAAAAACCCACTCTCCTCCCCACTGCCCCCGGGGGCCCAGCCGACTCTTTTGTCTTTTAAAGTACCAAAGATGTAGCAACCACCATGGCTTTTCTCTCAGCTAAATGGGAAAAATTCCACTGTCTAAGAAACGAAAAAAAGGACATGTAACCCACAACATCACCTCACAAGAGAAGCGATACGGTTGGTCTGCAACCCAAGCTCTTCTGTCAGCTGTAGCATGTTAACTCTTTCTAAAACTTGCTTGCCATCAAGCAGGTGGATGCATTGTAAAATTGGACGCAGTAAGAGTGTAAGAGGAACTCTTGTGATGAATGAAAATTACTTAAACTCAGTGCTTTTCGTTAACCCTGTGGTTCTGTTCTCTAAGTCTGCTTGTTGTAGGGCCAAAGGCAGAATTTGTCCACTAAGACAATAAAAAACACAGTGATTCCTGCAGGCATGCATATTCCACTCCACAGAAATTGCCCTGCTGTGTTGCAGCTATTCTCAGGTCACTCATGTGTTGCCAGTAGACAGAATAGAAGAGGCTGTGGGAGCAAGAAAAGACAGGGAAATGGCTCACTGGAAATGTGCAAAAAAGACCCCAGATAGGAGGCTTAAGAAGGGAGGAATTTGTGGAGGGTCACTGTATGCAGGTTGTATACCCTGGCTGCTGTTTCTGGAGTGTGAGTCTGGGTGGTTATGGAGGATGCTGCTGCATGCCAGTCACGTTTAACCATAGAGCAGCCTGTCACTGGCTTTGGAGAAAGGTTCAAAGCATCAACTGAATCATAAGTTATATTCTGTGGCAGGACTGTCTTTAAATCTTGTCAAACAAGCTGCCCTAAAATGAGTAAAAATCAAATATCTATGTGTACATTGTGCCAAAATTTTTCTTTGTTAAAGAATAAAGCAGTGAAATGATGTCACATCAGTAGATGTTAAAAGCTGGAATGTATTTCTTTCCTGACAGTTTCCAAGTTGCAGATTGCATCCCCTCCCTTCCCATGATCCAAGGAAAGCACAGTGTGCTTTATTCAAGTACATCTGCATTTGCCTGATGTACAGACCCAGTCATGTGGGATTTACTTTGCAGCATGTTTGGGGGAGTGCCAGGCCTTGGTCTGGCAGTCTCTATGCTGGAACAGAGTTCAATGGGATTCGTGACTGAAGTTGGGTTTTAGGACTTCCCATTTTTCTGTTTAACATCTACAGAATGGGGAAGTGTTGACTTGATCCACCCAGTAACTTTTGAGGCACACTATCTTCAACTGTTTTGGAAAACAAAAATCAAAATTCCATTTAATATTAAACATAAGCTATTGGGAGAGGGGCAAAAATGGTTTATTTTTTTTTTCTCTGAAGTACTGATGGCATTGAAACAGATATGTTTGCAGGTTTTAAAATTTTTAATAGCATGCTTTTACAGTATTTTCAAATCCTTTGTTCATGTCTCTTCCATTTTTTTTCCTTCCCATGAGAACCCTGATCTAACTTTGTGATTAGTGTAATACTTAATACTGGGATCACTACTGTCTATTTTGGGGAGACCTTACACTTTATATGAAGTCAGGAAATGCATGGCAAAGTATTGAATGGTGCTGGCTTTTTTTGCTGTTGTTGTTTGTAAAGGTGGAGATATTTTTTAATATTCCTGCTGCTTTCCCTCTTGTCAGAGAGAGACCTTGATTTGTCTTTCCTAAGTAAATATAGTTCTGTTGTTATTCCAATTTCAACATTTTCTCCATTTCCTCAGGGTCAAAGTGGTATCACATGACAGTTACTAGCACATACTGTTTTTCTAATTGAGAAGCAATAGAAGAGAACAGAATTTAGCCCAGATTTTTGAGCTTATGCGTTCCTGTTCTGCTAAGGACAAGATTGGAGTACAGGGAGACTTCTCATTATTTTTGTAGCATCTTCTATTTCTTTATTGCTGGAGAACAATATAAGTAAGAAAAATTGTGTCTGCTTAAGTTTTCAGTGCCTGAAACTTGCAAGGAGTAACTCATTCACTGTGGTTGTTACTGGCTGAGACTGCAATGGTATTGTCAATGTTAACAGCAATTATTTTGTTTCCTGGGAAGTCATAGAATCATAGAGTGTCTTGAGTTCGAGGGGACCCAAAAGGAACATCAAAGTCCAGCTCCTGGCCCTAAGCAGCATGGCCCCAAAAATCACACCATATGCCTAAGAGCGTCATTCAAATACTTCTTGAGCTCTGTCAGGTTTGGTGTTCTGACTAATACCCTAGGGAGCCTGTTCCAGTGCCCAACCACCCTACAGGTGAAGAACCTTTTAATTATGATAATAATAACAATGATAACAATAGTGATGATGATAACAATAACGATGATGTTAGCAATAATGATGGTAATAAATAAAAACCCCCATGTTAAACAGCACTTTCAGACCTTTGAAAAAGCATCTAACAAAAGTTTGGATTTTGCATTACAGTGCAAAAAAAGACTAGGAAAGCAGGGGATAACCAGAGGATTTAACAAGATTGACCTTTAATAACCTGAGATGCCAAGGAAGAGGCAATAGACTGCAGCTGCTGAATTGAGACCTCCTCTGAAATCTATAAAGGGCTCCTTATGTACTGAACATTCACTGGGGTCAGCAAAACTATTATTTGTACTTGTTCTGCTTTCAGCAAATGAGATCAAAATCTCTATGTCGGCAAAAGATTATTCTTTATGCATTTTTGTTTGGATTCTGCCTTAGTGCAGAAAGAATTGGATCTGTTCATCTCTAAGCGCTTTCACTTTCTTGTGGCTTGTTTTTCAATTTCAAAACCAAGGGCTGAACTCAGCCATTGCTTTACAGGCTTCCTAAAAGCATCGATATCTACACTGCAGTGCAGAATTTTCAGCAATCCATTAATTTCAGCAAGTTCAAAGAGAAAACACGCATGCAGTGCTTCTGATTTACATCGACGTCAAGATCAATGTGTTTCAAAAGAAGTGACTGTCTCAGGGCAGAGTTCACAGGGCTCTGTGGTTGTTATGTTTTAGTGCTGTCTGAGCTGGGTGTCACCAGAGGAATTGTATCTTCTCTGAAGATCCTGCTTAGCTGGTACTTTGATAACATGATTAGATTAATAATTAATGCTGAGCGTGCTGTATGATCTTTCATGTGATGCAAGACGTGAATAAGCAGGTGACTGTAATGAAAAATTTCCTCCAATCTACAAAAGCCTCATCACCAGCAAAAAGGCATTTGTAGAATGTTTTTATTTTATCTGAGTCTTTTTCTCTTGTTTACAGGAATGGCAAGGATTGGGACTGAGAGGGAGTGTGAGGTTCATTTGGGAGTTTTCAAGAATAAGCAAATTCCTTTTAACACCTCTCTTTTTTCTATTTTTTCCCCAACAATTGGTGAAAATAAAACTGATATGAAAATGGCTTTCTGGCCTTTCTGAAAGACAGTACACTCAAATAGCCCTTTTTTTTTTCTTACAAGAAAGAGACTGACAGAATAAGGTGAAAGAAACAGCTTTTGTAAATGAAATGCTATGGCAGTTTGTGTTTTTCACAGGCATGAAAAACAGTCCATTGTTTTTCTGGGGAAAAAAAAAGTTGCGCTCTTGGCTGATGTCTATGTTACAAAGGCACTGAAGGAATTACATGCTTTTGTTTTTCAGGTGTTCCATTTCTCAGATTCATTTAAAGATGCAAGTGAACAAAGCTCCTGACCTTTCTCTGTGGTCACTTTCTCTTAGCCATTTGTTTCAGGTCAGATAATTGTACTGGTACATGCAGTGCTGGGACAGAGCAGGGAGGGGTAGCATGGGTTTTTCTTGAGCATCTGTAGCAGTAGAAGCAGGTACAGAAGAACAACCTGCAGCTGGGGTTTTCCTTCTGCTACTCAAGAGGAACCTCTAAATTTCTCAGGGCTGGTGGAGCAAGGATTTGGGAAAACTGTGTGCAAATTTGTTAGCTGATCTAGGTCTAAAAATATTTGATATGAAGCATTCAACTTTTTGAGTGTTGCTGTTAAAATAAGAATGTATCTAGAGTAAAATGGGATATATATCACCTCAAGGCAGTGAATCCTTTCACATGGCTGCCTACTAGTAAAAATTCTGTCTAGGAACCATTAAAGCATGCAAGTAAAACAAGAAAACTGCTTTGTTTAGAAGTACAGCTTTGGTAATGCCTGATAAAGCACTTTCTAAAATAACAGTTGTTAGTGCTTTTGCACAATACTGCTTTCATCCAATTTTGACATTTAAACATTGAAATACTATTGTGTTAGTGTTTGCAGAATGTTTTCATGATGACCATATTACTCCAAGGAGTCTGATCAGGGAGCCAAAAGACTGAATAACTTCAGGCATCTTTTCTCTTGCTGCATCATCTGTTGGAAAGTTTCTTTCAAGGCACACATTCAGAAAACATGATGAAGTACCCTGACATAATATGTCCTTAATGAGTTTAAAGTACAATTCTGCCTTGAATAGAGGTCATGTTTTAAAGGTCAAATGTGCTTGAGCTGGTGATAAAAATGAGCCCTTTTTGTAATTAATTTCTGTTAGCTATGCTGGCTTATGGTGCAATAAGTGAACTGCACTGGATTTTTATAGAGATAAGACTTCTAACTACAATTTTTTAATTGATATGAACCTGTCAAGACACATCAGAGATTAATTATTTGATCTGCAGAAGTTTCCTAACAGCTTTTGAAATAGCTTATTATCCCATGGTAGATTTTCAAGGTTGGACACTAGAAGAAGTGTTTTGAATAAAAAATTTGTCCTACCTGTATGTGAGTTTAAGATGGACTTCTGGCACTTTTCCTGAACAAAATTGTCTGAGAAACACTCAGTTTGGTGCTTTATAGTGATGCAGACCTTTTCTCTCTCTTTTCACTGGGAAAGTGCCATGATACATGAGAGGAGACTGATATTTTTTTCATTTGACTTGCTTATATTCAGCACATTTGACAGTTTTCCATGATGTGAATAGTAAAGGTTTCTAAAGAGTCCATTAATATATTTTTTTCTAAAACTTAAAAAATGAAATCTCTAAGATTTAACTTCATGTTCATTTCTGGGCCTGCCTCATTAAAGTCAGCAGTAGCTTTGTTGTTCTTGGGTGTAAGAATTTCAGCTGGCAAGTCTTCACCTCTGATTGAGTGTGTTGGAGGAAATAAAATACTTTAATACAAATCTGATGCTAGCTGCTGAAATCACAGAATGGTTTGTGTTAAAAGGGACATTAGAGATCATTAATTTCCAGCCCCCTGACATGGTCAGGGACACCTTTCACTAGACCAGGTTCTTAAAGCCCCTCCCCATCAGGAAGTAGTTCCAGGGATGGGATATCCACAGCTTCTCTGGGAAATTTGTTCTAGTGCTGAGGTGGCCTCACAGTAAAGAATTTTTTCCCAATATCAAATCTAAACCTACTGTTTCAGTTTGTCCTCCCCTGTCATATCCATCATTCCAGCAAAAGTCTCTCTCCATATTTCTTGTGGACTCCCTACAGGTATTGGAAGGCCACAATTAGGTTACCCCTAAGCCTTCTCTTCTTCAGACTGAACAAACACAAGTCTCTCAGACTAGGAGAGCTGTTCAGCCCCTCTAATCAGCTTGGTGTTCCTCCTCTGGGCTTGCTCCCACGGGTCAATGTCCTTCCTGTCCTGGGGACTGTCCAGAACTGAACACAGCACTGGGATCCCACAGAGCAGAGGGGCCCGCCCAATCTCTTTTTTCTGTCACTTCTCTCTTTTCACTCCTACTAGGTCTCATTTTGGAAGTGCTTTACTAGTAACTTAAGTTCTGAATCTACAGAAAAGGGGACTTCAAGGTCCAAACTTCGACATGTTATAGCTCTGATTAAATCTAGGGCTTTTTATAGGTAGTCACATTGATTGAGGTCTGTGTTTGACATGCTTATTCAGAGAATTTGGGGAAATACTGTGTTCCAGATACTCTGTGTCAGTGGTGTGTGCAACACTGAACTCTGAGTGACCTACTTGAACAGATTAGGGATGAATACAGTGAATATCCTGTCTCGGTATATATAAAAGACATTGCACAGCAAGTATGGCGCTGCTGTAGCACATATGGCTTTCTGCTAGGCAGGCAGAAAATGAAAACTTTTGAACATGGTGCATTGCAGATGGTTTATTATTCTCACTGAGTGTGCCAAAGCATGATGTCTGGATGAGGAAATAGGAATACTTACAGAGGTGCACTGGTAAGAGAAACAGGTAAGATGATCACATGCCCCCTCTGATGATACTGTAACCAAATGCTTTCATCAGCAGAGAAAGAGGGTAGGGAGAGATGAAAGCTATTCTGACTGTGAGATTTGAAAGGTCACTTTTGTCCCATCAGCTGGGTCTGAGCACTGGGGACAGATTTGGGGGTACCCTAGCCACTGAAGATAAAGTGTATTCCTGAATTTGAAGAGACTTTGTCTTGTTGTTCCTCTGCTTTAGCCTCAGAGCACATCCTGGGAAAAGCAGCTGGCAAAGTTATAAACAGTCTTTATGGCAGAAATTAGACTAGGATGACATCAAAAGAATTCAAGTGCGAGCTTGAAGAAAAAGAACCAGATGAAGAGCAGAAGCAAACATGGGGTGATGATGTGAGGGAGCAGGGGCAACTCATGCAGGGAGAAGAGGAGCAGCCACAGCAAACCCTGCAAATTTCTCCCAGGAGCCTGCCCCAACAGACCACAGTCAAGCAGTCTAAGAAACTGGAAAACCAGTGAAGGATAAGATGAGGAACTGAGGGTAGGTTTTTCTATGACAGGGGAGAAGTTTGATTCTTCAGGGGATGAAAATACTGTTCTTTGCATGAAGAATGAAGGCAGGAGGTCAATAGACAGATAGGGACTGAAAGGCGATGCACTCGCAGAGTGGGCAGAGAAGGTTGGAGCCTAGGCAGGTTGGAAAGAGATGGTAATGAAAGAGATGGATGAAAACTTGGGTGGTGACATGTTGTATGGGAAGCTGACAGCCTGCAGGACCATCAGTAAATGCAGGCTTGCCCCAAAATGGGCTTCTGATAGTTGCCAGGACATAGTTTTGTTGTAAGCTCTCTGTTTAGCAGCTATGGTGCCAATAGTTCCTGTAGTGCTATGAACAGCTAAATTAGTCATATTTACCCTTATTTAAAAAACAATTATTTGCAATTTTTGAAATTTCAAATCGGCACAGTTCAAACATTGCTCTTCCCTCAGAACGAGTGCTGAGTGCTCACTTCTGTAAAGATAAGATCTTTGTTCTGCTCCATCCCAATGCTGAACTGTAAGCTCTGTATACTCTGGAAGTAAACAATGATCTGCATCTAGTAATGAACTGCTAAAGCACACAGTATTCTTTGCTCTTCTAAAGAAGCTTAGATGTGCTATAACTATCAAAACATCTATGCTAGCTATGTGGTGGTAGGTCACAGCTCTGTGCTTGGAGGACTCAGCTACAGAGAGAGGGACAAGGTCTGCCTATCCTTGTTGGTGCATTTCTTGGGTTGCCTAGGACCTGATAGTCACCAGTCCCTAGATTAAACAACTTCTGAATGTGTAGGACTAAACAGTTTGTATAACCAAGATATTTAACAATCAAGTGGTGATTTGCTATAGCAATTTTGACAGTTAAAAATATGGTGTTATGCACCTACATTAAGTGTGTTATGATGGAGTTTTTGTTTTGAAGATGTCCATTATACTTATAGTCAAGGACTGAGTAGCCAAGAAACTTTAAAGTGAACAGAACAAGTCTTAACAAATAGTATTTGGAAAACAGAGACCTGTATAGTATATAGAAGCACATATAAAAACATCAAACCAATGAAATAATTTGGGAATGTGAAGAGATAACAAAATGTAAGGAGCCATCCAAACCTGGCATTATGATGATTCTTGGGATGAACAGAGTCCTCCTGGTGAGTATTTTGTACTGACCTGGTAAAACCTGTGACCTGTAACTGTCTAAAAAGAAAATTCATCCAGGCTCATGTGATGCGATATATTCCATAAGTCAGTTGTACAAGATCTCTGTTGCTTCCTGTTAACTTTGAATCTGCTCAACTTTGAATCTGCTCCTGGTTTGCTGTTTGCTATCTGTGAGAAGTGAATGTGAAACTTAAGTTCTAATTATTGTCCTCTGTTTGTGCCTTGCTTTCTTGTGACTTTGCATGGCTAACTTCAAACATTTGGCTTACTGGAGATGTATCCTGTACAAACTTGAGCAGTGTTTCCTGAGCAAAACCTAGGACCAGTTATTCTTGAGAGAAGAATACATGTAATCTATGCAGGAGCATTTCTTTGTGGTTTCTATTTTTCTATGCTTTCAGTTTTTTAGAAATATAAAAATCCCAGTGATTTTTCCTGCTTGCTGTTTACTAACTGAGGCAGTTTTACTCATATGCACAGCCCTACCTGCTGTATCCCTGCATCAAAGGCTTTCTCTTGCTACTGTCTTTCATGTCTGCTTCAAATTGGAGTGTGTCTGATCTAAAGCAAGCTGAAAATCCTCTACAATTTGTGTAGTCTGAGTAATATTTTTAAAGTTGCCTGTTAGCTAATAGCAACCCTGAAAATTAAAGTATGGCCAGGGAAGGATCTTTTTAAGAATCACACTTTGCCATTGAGAAGGAAAGTGGTTATGGGGATAAGATCTTTTATTTTTCAACAGATCTCGTTTCCATCCTTAGATGAAGCCAAATTAGTGTCTATTTTTTTGAAGGGGAAGAGCGGGGAACCAAAAGCTAAAAAATTTCAGATCTCATGGTATTTTCTAACTCTTGTTCTGCCTCCTCACTTTGGTTTAAAAGAAGCGGAGTTTTTTCTGGCTCCCTTTTTGCAATTCTCAGTCAATCTGATTTTTTCCCACTACTGCATCTTCCTCAATCTTTGCTTTTGGGACTCTTGAGAGATTTGCTTTGGTTGTGACTGCCAAATAGGCTCCTACCCATTACTGGCATTCTCTTCTTTGCCCCAAACAGGTGTGGGTCTTTCTTTATCTTGAACATGAGAAGCAAAATCTTTAGAATTATCTCCCTGATTTTGCAAAGAGAGCAAATTATAATTAAAATACTGTACCAATTTGTCTGCATGCTCAGGAACTTGGTGATGCTTTTATGTTACATTCACATTTTAAGTTTTTTGCTGTAATGAGAAACCCTAACCATGTATTTTAATGAGATCTTAAATTCTATGTTCATCCCCCCAGGTCAAACTTCTTGTTTTCAAGTGATGGAAGTTTGCCAGTATGCTGTTCTTGAAAGGAATCACTGTGTAATATTTGTCCTTTTAAGCTATCCTACCCCATGACAGAATGCTATCAGATCAAGAATGCTGCTTTTTACAAAAGAAAAGGCTTAATGACACAGGAAGCAGATATGCATCTGTTGATTCTTATTGAATGTTCAGACTTAGGATTAAGAGGTGCAAAAATTTGTCAGAGTAAGTCACCTAGCTATTTGGTTAGTTTAATAATTAGCATATGTCTACACCTTGGTGTAGTCTGTTTCTTTTTCATGCAAATCATGATTGCTACATATTAAGCCTCTCTGACCTGAATAGCTTTCAGAACAAACCCTGGCAGGTGTGATGCAACCTGGAAGAGATTTTCTTCTCTTGGCTTCAGCAGCTGGGCACTGGTAGGGGAACTGGCTGCCATGGCACAGCTGCAGCTCCTGTGCTGTGCTTCTTGCTGGCTTACACTTTCTTTTCCTGGAGAAGAGACTTGGTTAGGCTTTAGAACAGCTGTCTGTTATTATGCGCAGTTCAGATACTTTTTCTGGCAAGGATTTTTCCATTTGGTATGAATGAAGGTAGAAACACTAGATACTTCTGGTTCAGCTAATACCCTTCTCTGATCCTCAAAGAATTATTTGATGGTAGCCAGATGTTCATTATTGTTAATCTTCATTCCACAATTTCCAGGCATTAGAACAATGATTGCCTTTTATCATTGAATTTGGAAGCTCTTGCAATTTACTTGGTATTTCATCTTAGTATTTGATATAGAAAGGCAAGTGTGCTGAGCACTGTAGACAAATAGTGCTGACTGCGGCTTTCATTGCATCCAGAAACAAATTAGCATTCAGTACATCTAGGTTGTGGTCTCATCTAATACTCCCCACAGGAGCACACTTGCTTAAGTCGACATACCCATCACTAACATGCTGATTACACATCATACAATTAAGTAGGATATGTTTATATCCAGTACTGTGGTTTAATTAGCCTTGTTTGTAAGTGTTATTTCTCAGAATTATAAAATATGTGGAGTTGGGGATCTGCTGCTACAGCTAGATTCCTAGAAATCTACAAGGTCTGATGGAATCCATCCAAGAATCCTCAAAGAGCTGGATGAGTCCATTGCAAAACCTCCCTCAATGATCTTTGGGTGGCCTTGGAAATCCAGAGAGGTCCCAGCTGACTGGAAGACGATGAAATTGTCCCAGTTTTCAGAAGGGGTAAGGAGGACAACTCTGGTGACTATAGGCCTGTCAGTCTCATTTTAATGCCTAGTAAATTTATGGAGAAGACTGTTTTTACAAACACCTGAAAGATAATGCCATCATGTGTCACAGGAAGCATGGCTTCATGAGAGGAAAGTCTGGTTTATCAAACCTGATTTCCTTTCATGACAAGGTAACCTACCTAGCTGATCAGGAGAAGCCACTTGATGTGATCTCTTTGGATTTCAGTAAGGCTTTTGACACCACCTCTCACAGGATCCTTCTGGAGAAAATGTCCAGCACACGACTAGATAAACACACCATGTGATGGGTGAGCAACTGGCTCATGGGTCAGGACAAAGGGTTATCTCAAAAAATTATGGAGATGTTTGGCTTTCCCTTTACTGTGGAGCCCTGATACAGTGGACATCAGTGGAGATACAGAGGAGATTACTAGACGGTAGAGAGGTAAAGGCTGATTATAACTGGAAGAACTATAATGAAGCTTTATGAAAATAGCTTTTCCAGTATGCCAAGGTTGCTGTCTAGGTACTGATCATTTGTCTGAGGTTATCACAACTTCTGTCAAGGTACTTGGGGAGATCTGGAGAAATCCCAGCAGTTATAGTAGCCACCTGTTCTGGGTCAGAATGAATTGGGCTTAGTTGTTTTATTTTGGTTCAAGAAGCACTCTAGGTTAGAGAAAGTTGCCAAGTTCTTCTGTGCAAGATTTATTTGCTTTGAAATGGATATATCAAAGAAGACCTCTAAATGAGCGCTATTGACTAGGTGAAAATTTATCATTAAGATGATGTGTCAGAGATGTTAAAGTCAGCCAAAAAGCCACCTGTATTCTCCTTTTAAATCTTAAATAATTCAAAAGTATCAACTTCAGCTTCTTAAGAAAAAAACTCATGTTATTTTGAAATTTTCTCCATTCAGAATGTAATTAAATGCTACTTGGATTTAAAAAAAGAGGTTTAAATGGAGCTTAAGCATAAAAAGAGCAATATACATGTTTGTGAGAGTGTTGAACCATTTTATTGGAAAGCAACTTTTACATGTCAGTGTGTTTGTCACTTGAAAGGGTTGTGATAAGGACACACATCAATTCAGATATAGCCCATAAATCCTAGGTTAAGAATTCAGGCAAGAATGTAAACTTAGTTTCAGCTGCACAACAACATAGCAGCTCTGGTGCCTTGAAAGCAGAGTGAAGTGTTTTTAGAAGGTAATAAGTACAACTGTTCTCAGACTCATGGCTTTTCCTCAATTTGTAGAGGAGAGGCATAGAGGACCATACGTATATCAAGCATTCAGATCAGGTGAAACAGACCTACACCTCCTAATGAAACACGCTGATCTCTGACAAAGAGCAGGCATGTACATCTTTAAGATGCTGGGGTAATGACTGATAATTTAGTGGCAGCCTTTGATGTCCACAAAGTTCTCATTTGTAGATTAGTTTAAAAAAAATATTGAGCAGCAGCTTAGCTGTGCTGAAGATAATTAGACTAGTCCTTCTTAGTCCTTAATACATGCCATGTAAATGCATAGAAAAATGTCCAGATGCATTAATAAAACAAGTATTAGTTGGATTTAAGCCTAACATGATTCTAAGTGCTGTATTTCTGTGCCTTTGGAAGGAACCAAGAAACTTTGGGCCTTCAGTCCTTGGGAATGCTGCCTTTCTTTTGCACCATCTGCATGCACCTGCGCGTTCCCACAGTGCAACTGCTGGAATAAATGACTGTAACAGCCACTTGAATAGCATCCAGTGCTGTTTGTGTGCAAAGAAGCATGATGTCTTTTACCTAAACTTTAGATCTAATGATACTCAGAACAGAAGCTCACTACAAACTTGTCACGTTTCTTTCAGCTCTGGTTATGCCCTCTGAAATAGGTAGTACAGAGAAATTACATGTTTAAAATAATTTTTACCTTCTCAGAAGCTGAGACTCAATGAAACTCAGATTATTACGAGATTAATTAATAAACATATTTGTAGCGCTTTGTTGGATATGCTGATAAGGAAAGTATGGAGCTATGGATGTGTTGTCTAGCCTGTGTAACTTTCACTCCAGTGTATGTTCTCTGATATGTTTCTCATATTCAGGTAAACTTTTAGATGCAGGACTGAAATTGTCACAAATTATTTGCTTTGAGTCTTCTGATAGCAAGAGGAAACTTGCACTTGCTCTGTAAAGCCCAACACTTGTCAACTTACGATGAAAAATGCTTCTCAGAGAGTGGTTTAAAAGGAGTATGAAATTAAGATACTTGCTCATATAAATGGGTGAGAATCTGGTTCTAAAAATAATGGTTTCAGATGTAGCTGATAAAAAGTGCTTTTGTAAGTATTTGGAGAAGATTTTACAAAGTAGGCAACAGATCTGGCTAGTCCAGTAGTTTGACTTGATGTACTGGCTTTTGAGAGTAAGCATAAATAGTGCACACAAAACTGCAGTATTTTATTCTGATTGATAAAACCCAAAATGGTACTGTTGACTAGCTTCTTTAGAAATCCAGTTTTTCCATCAGAAATACTGTGCTTTTTCTTAGTGGTTTCAATTTGCATGTGTGTACCATAGATCTGACGGACTTTACTCGCTCAGGTGAACATTGGTTACTGCTCCTTTTCCTGACAGCCATGTCCTGGGGAAATTGCTCTTTAATCAAAGAGCTGTTCTGCATAATAAGGGTAGGAGTGATTGCTGCATCCAACTTAACTGAACCCAGGAATTAGAGCCATTTTTCCACTACTTTGAAAGCCATATTCTCCCCTTCTTTTCACAGATGCAGAAAAGACATTTTCCCATCTTTTTCAAGATGATAAGGTCTATCTAACTGCTTTAACTCACTGTGCAGTTTTATTGTATTGTGATATAGCCACAAGTATGGTCTTTCATTTCAGAAAAGCAGATAGAAAACAAACATTTATTTTCTATCTTGAGGCATTTTGCTTTGAATAATTGGATATATATAAAATTCAGGAACTAGTAGGATTTCCTGCTATTAAAATGATCAATATTCAGAAATCCTCATATACTTTTATGCTAGAAGACAAACTGATCATTGATAAGCCCATTCCATTTCTGCATGAAAGTAGACCATCATTGTTGGATGGAATAATTTTTCTAACATTTAAAAACAGATCTTTAAAATTACCCAAGTGCATGACAGCTTAGCTTGGAGTCTTTGTGACTAATTTCTAAGAGAAATATACTGCTAATGCAACTTACTCTTAATGTAGCAAAAAAGAAATAAAGCTGAAGAATTTTTTTGGTGGTAGAACTTGAAACAAAACCCAAAGCATCATGAAGATATGTGCTTTCAGTGGACAAATATGGTGGTAGCCAGTGAGAGATGTTGGGTTGCTGGTCCTTTTGTGACCTGTCAGCTTTGCAATTCTGCAGAGTGGTGCTGTGTGATGTGACAGCTTATCACATGTGAATTCTCTTGTGTACAGCTCTAAAAGCAGAGGTAGTGAAAGCTTCACTGCTGCTCTTCTGTCAGAAGCACAGCTGCAGTTGAGGGGAGAGGTTGTCACTGTTCGAATGATATTGCAGTGACTCAGGGAGGGGTGATGATGCAACAGGGCAAAGCTGGCTTAGCAACAGCTCTGCTCTGTATCTTTTTACTGCTGAGGATTTCTTGGCCTGTAGAGGCCATCTGGTACCTGTGTCTGAAAACTCTAGTGTCTAGTGCTGTCTGCTGGGAGAACTTAGTGCCCTCCACAGCAGGAGGGCAAAATACTTCAGGATGCCGTAGTCTCTGCTAGAGTTCAAAGAATGTGGTGTATCATTGACCTTTCTTTAACTAGAGGCCAAAAAGCTGAAGTCAAAGGTGACTCAAAAAAAAGTAGAGAGCATTAGACAATACTCTAACATAAAAATGGCTTTTTAATGGTAATTGTGGTGCATTGTTAATTTTACAAAATGTGGAAACACATAAAAAGTACATAAGTTGGATATAAATAATGAAATTATGTTTACTTTTAAACAGTTATAATTTCTTTAGGGACCATGGGTAGAAAAATCTGAAAACAGTCTGTTTCCACACAAAGGAGATCTAAACACACACCACAAACTCAGCCACAGCATTTTGGATATTTTTAGTTAACACTTTATTATTATTACATTACTAATAATTGCATTCTTTGGGAGGGGAGAAATGGTTGTGTCTGAACCAAGGAGACATTGGTTCAGCAAATCTGTGTCTTGCTCTTCTATGCACCACTGTCTTCAATGAGAAGAGCTTGCTCTTTCTTGGAGTACATACCTCTTTAGCAAATGATAAATCTGTAATTTTGGTGCACAGACAGCCCTTCTGGTTAGCAAACACTTGAAATGAGACTCTGCAGTTGTGGTGGATGAAATGCTTCCAATATACCTCGAAAAGAGTTGTTAGTGTTAGATCTTACCCAAGCTGCAAAATAGAAGCTAAAAGAAAAGTAGTGTATGTTAATGTGTGCCATGCTTTTATCTGTAGACAATATTTCTACTGTCTCAGTCAGCTGTGGACAGTCATTTAAATCTCCTGCCCCTAGAGCAACCTTGCTCCCAAACTGTGACAGACTTAGAAACAAAGATTGGCTTTACAAACAAGATCCAATTAGTGACTAAAGAGGAAACATTCTTCTCGGAGTGGATAAGTGTCTGGATTCAGTGAAGAACTAGAAACACTTCCATGATAATTAGCATTATTCCTCAAGACAGTCTGTAATGAGAAATTGTTTCCATAGTGCTTTTTTCCTTCTATTTCCCAGATCGGAAGACAGGACAGGGCTGAGTATAGAAGCCTGTAGCCCTGCTTTATGAACAGGGTTAGTGAAACTGTTGCTTACAGCTGTGGAAATGCTCAGCTGGGAAAAGCAGATAAAGTAGCTTGTACCTCAGTGTGTGTTTGCATACTTGCTATGAATTGCCCATTAATAAACCAATCCATGCAAGCATGTGATAGTGTAACTCTGGTGTTTGAGACCGTAGAATTGTATTTGCCTGATCTCTTCTCTAAGGTGCTGCTTTTCATTTAAGTCAAAAATTAGATTTACAGCTGTTTTTTCTGTACTGGGCAGTGGCTGAACTTGCATAGACCCCATGGTCCACTAGAACAATAGAAACCTTTGAATTTTATGTACTTCCCTAGCTAGGCTCTCCCCACATTTTGCAAAGTGACTCACTGGCTAGGCCTGCCATAGTTGCCAGAAAATGATGTCATCTGGATACTGTAGTATCCCACGTACAAACCGAAGGCTATTTAGAAATTAGGCTGACAACTACAAAAAGGAAATAGCTGAGTATCTCAGTTTTAAAATCTGTATAATTTTGTGTGCGCTTATTAAATACAGAAGTAGTGCAAAAGACGTAAAAAAAACCTTCAGTGTTTCTTGAATTGTTTTCTCCAGTGACTGCAGAGTGGATAATCCTGTTCTCCTGCTGTTTGTCTTGTGCCAGCAATAGTTCATGCAGCCAAGCTGTGTCAGATCAGAGAATTGATTTGGTCAAGCACTAACATGTATCTTATGTTGTTGCATTAGTTCTCAGCAGGATCAGTTCCCTGGTTCCACTCTCCCCACTGTCCCTGGGCCACTGATATGGCCAAAAATTGAAGGAAAAATGCAAACAAGAGTGCAGTAGAGAGTGGGAAGCAGGAGAAGCACATTAATTTGTCCGGGGCTATCTACCTGCACCATAAAGCAAACTTGAAATTATATCCTCAGCCTCAAACATCCAGTGTTTACAAAAAACCCATAAGATGCTTTTTTGTGTCCCCTTCGCCCCCCTGCCACAGGGTCCAAAAAACCAGCATTTGCTGTTTGTGGTCATTGGGCTACACTGGGACCTGGAGAAGGCTTGCTCTGGGGGCAACTTGCCATCCTCAGGAGTCCTTTGTCACAGCACCTTGGGGCATCCTGATGCTGGCACACAGCAATGGAGCTCCGGGCCAGTGGCCTGCACAGGCAGATGATGTGCATTAGGTAGAACTAGGGTCAGAGGCTTTTCCTTTGTAAAATGTCAAAGGCAAAAGAGGCCAAGAGATAAGATTTTGTGGGAAAATTAACAGTCTTCTAACATTACTTTTTTGTTCTGTTCCTCTCCTGCTTCTGGCAGATGTATCGAGTTTTGCTGGTTTGGGAATGTATGTGGAATTTAAGTTGCTACTAACCGTCATGTTTTCAGATGTCTGACCCTGGCCTGGAATATTGTACACAGTGTATTCCCAAGATAAATGAACTGAGAAGCATGTTTCTTATTACTTCATTTCTGTCTCTATGTTCTATGTTAAAACCAGTGAATAAAAATTGGCATGTAAACTGATCCACCTGTATTAAAGCACAGCACTAAGCAAGATAAGTCTAGATGTTCAGTCGATGCACTTCATTTCCCTCTGTGGTGTAGTACTGGTTCTGCCTCTTAGAGGAGTGTGCTTTGCTGCTTCCGCTGCTCCTGATTATTGCAACCAGAATACTAACAGCTGTTCCTGGTAAGACCATTAAATACATAATTTAACAAAAATTTTTCTTAATTTAAAGCTCATTCAGAAAGAGATCTTTGCCCTTCAGTTGTCCATAACCTATATTGTATCTTAGACCTGTAACTTAAAAGGAGTTAGAAGGGCTCATGATTTGGCTGCCTTCCACTTGTGGAGTGGGATTTCCCGTTTAGGCACTGAGGTAACAGGTGCTATCAAAAGAGATTATTCTCCCACCAGCCTGTAACTAAAAAACATTGAACATCAGATATTTTTCATCCTGGTTCAAATAATTATTCTTTGTATGTCATAAATGCATTGGCAAAGAGATGGGACATGGTGGCTGGTTTACATGGATGTAAAAACTGCAAACAAGGCATAAACCAAATGCTATTAGGTCTTAGGAGAGCTAAGTAGAGACCTGATAATATGTATGTAAAACTAAAAGGGCTTGCAATGCATTCCTCTTAAATACGCCATTTATTCCTCTTAAATATTTCAAGCCCCCACCCAGACATTCTCTCTTGTAAAACTCTGCCTTGAATAGAGCTGAAATTATCCCAGTGCTTAGACTGGAGTATCATGGTTTGTTGATTCAAAACTGAGTAACTAGAAGACAGCTGGGCAGTCTGATGCATGTTTCTGTAAGCACACATACTACTAATAACAGTTGCTACAATAACATAAATTTACTTCTAGTCATGCTTAAGTAGAAAAGACTTAGTCAATTATTTTGTATTAAAAAAAGCCAAAACAATTAATCACCTCTTCTGGCTTTCTGAGAATGTGCAAGATGAAGACACTGGCAATTCCTGAAAATTAGAATCAAATTTTCTTGTGCAGGTATTTTGTCATAGAAAATTAGTTCCTTTTGTTAGAGGACTAAGGAGACACTACAAGTTCTTCATTAAAATTAAGAAATATAACTGTGAATAAGTTAGATTTTGTTCTTACACAGAGTATTACTATTTCATCTATATAGAAGAAATTGATGCAATACAAAGACAGCTTTTGAATTCTGGCCATTGTTGAATAGTCATAATTGGCAATATAAAGACAGTGTTTTAAGTTTCATCCACTATAATTTTCTAGTTAAATTCCTAAAAGGCAGATGTGTGGTTACTGCTATACAGCAAATACTTTAATGTACAGTGTTGTCTCTCAAGTAAGAATATACCTTAATTTAAATTATAAAAAAAGGCCATGTATAGTTTGTGTTTGACTTAGCGTCCCAAATAATCTAAAAATTTTCATATAGGAAAATCTAATTAACCTTAACACCTAACATGAGAGAGATTGGGAATTTACCATTTGCATGTAGGCACAGTTAGTAGTAGCATATATATATAAATATAAATATATATATCGAAATTAGTTTAAAAATGCATTGCATGAAAAAAATCTGAAACTTCCTGAAAAAAAATCTAATTTTAGTCTCCCTTTTAATCTGGAGTTTTCTTGACTCTCTTGCTTCACACAGTTGGTGTTTCTCTATTCAATTCTTGCAAATACTCCACCCTGAGATGTGGTATGCTGCAGTGGCTGTAGGGTACTTTTTTCAAAGCAAACCAGAATGGAGCAGAGAGGCAGTATCTATGCAAAGTAAGCTGCGTGAAAGGAGTGTGCTATAATTCAAGAATAACATATACATTTATAAGTGTAGAATGAAGTTGCTCAGGATTTTGTTAACAAGCTGTTTGTATTTTAGGACGACATCTGCCACCAGAGTGATATTGAAAAGACAGCCTATCTTTCACTTAACATGTTTGTAGATCAATTGGCAAGGGAAAAAATCTCCTTATATCTGACTAATAAATGCTTACACTCTTCCCCTGGCTAGCCATAGTGAAGACAAAGCACTTCTGTGCTGATATATAGAAGAGAATAATTTCCAGCTCTTTGTCTGAGAGAAGGGGATATCTTTGAATCAGGACTTTATGCCATCTGCATGCTGGACACATTTCACTATTTTTCATAGGACTAAGAGAAGTAAAGGTTATGTACTTGCCATGATCAGTTCATCGGTAGAAGAATTAGTCTAGTGTTTCTTTCAAAGGCATGTTCACTGTGTGTTATTGTGCATGAATACAATCTATTTTTCTGGAATGTCAACATAAGGTGTAAGACAAATAGTGGAAAAGCAGTTTCCATTAAATGTTTTGATTTCCACTAGCTATCAAATGAGCTGATCAAACTTACTGCTCAGGTAGGAGCTGTGCATCCCTTTTGGCTCATGAAGCTGAAATGTTTTCATTAAGCTGACATGATTTTCATTTTTTCCTTTTCTTTTTCCTCTTTGTTTTTCTATTTTTTTCTTCTTTTTTTCCTTTTTTCCTTTTTTCCTTTTATCTCCTTTTTTCCTTTTTTCTCCTTTTTTCCTTTTTCTCCTTCTTTCCTTTTTTCCCCCTTTTCCCCTTTTTCCCCTGGTTCCTCCTTTCTTTTTCTCCCTCCTTTCTTTCTTTTTCTCCCTCCTTTCTTTCTTTTTCTCCCTCCTTTCTTTCTTTTTCTCCCTCCTTTCTTTCTTTTTCTCCCTCTTTTCTTTCTTTTTCTCCCTCCTTTCTTTCTTTTTCTCCCTCCATGTTTCCCCAGACCACATCTTAGTGTCACCTTGATGCACTTGCAGACAATGCCCTATAGCAATAGGGAGAGAGGTTGGTCAGATGTTGAGTCCTTGGATGGGCAACACAAGGGTTTGGTCAGCTCTTGAATGCCCTTCTGTACCTCCTTTTCCAGACTGCCATCCCCCAGGTACTTTCATGCTGGCATCAAAATTCTTTAAATATCTTTACGTGCATATCTGTAAATATTTTTCCCACTAAGATACTGGATTTAGTGGTCATATTTCAGAATTCAGTAGGTACTGTATTTGGTTTGTTCAGCACAAATTATTTTCCATCCCCTCCATAAGAAGCCTGCTTCTGCCAGACCCATAGCAGCTGAAATGTGGTTTTGATTATTTTCTTTTTTAAACAAAGCATGTAGCTTGCTATTGCAAGGTCTTAATAGCCCTTACCCTATGTGAGGTGGTGTGGTGGCAGCATTGTAAGTAAGGATATGGAGGTATCTCCTGAACACTTTGAATTTTAAGGGGCTGGACATCTGACACTTGGATAAACCTACCCCAATTGATAAGCAGGTATGTTGAAAGTAGTTGAATGCTGAAGTTGCAAAGATTTGGCCTGTTTGAGAACTTGATGCTATGGAAGATGGAATAGGGTGTTAGCTGGAAACTAGGTAGGATTCTGTTTTTCCACTTTGGAGAAACTCCCTTATTGTAGTGTGGTGATGAAATATATTATTAATGAAATATTACATATTACCAGTCTGGAGAACTTGGAAATGGCTGTCTGCACAAATGTCTCCTACCTGTACTAGAAGGTGGTACTAGAAGCAGATGAAGTTATAGTGGCTGACTGTGTTATGAGGGAACAAAAACGGCAAGAACACCGTGCTTGTTGTCTTTTTTCCCATATAAAGTAGATGAAAGCTGTTGAGAGGGTCTTCGGGTATTTTTGCAGCCCAGTGAGAGAAAAACAAATTGTACCTCTGTATAAGAAACATCTACTCTGGTGAACATGGAACTTCTCCTGGGATTTTTATTTCATTGCAGGAACACTCGCACTCTGGAAATCAATATGTGTAACTCTCATGTTCAAAATTAAGAGCAACCAGGATGTTAAGTTTCTTTGAATATACTTATCAGTTGTCCTGAGGAAGAAGAGTATGGAGATATTTTGACTATATTGAATTTAATACAAAAAGCTGAAGTAAATATGCTGTTTAAGGATTTGGCTGTATTTCAAAGGAAATGTGCAGAAGTTCTGCAAGGCATACTTTTTAAATCTTACATGAAGGGGAATGTCTAGGGATGAAGGTGCGCTGTGTCAGAACTTTACATTCCTTCTATTTCAAGGGATCTGTTGGAATATGTGCACAATTATACTAACACTATCTTTTGGGATCTTCCTTCCTTTTGTAAATTTCTCTTGAACAATTTTAGATTCACTATTTCAGCCAAATCTGCTGTTATCCCCAGGCAATTTTCTGCCCCTGGATAAGTGTCTTTGCCAGTGTTCATGTTCAGACTTCTGATAACTGAGTTGATAGGAAGGTAGGGATTTCATGTATTCCTTAGAGTTTGGCAAGTCTTACTTTTGCTGGGCCACAGCTGCATCTTGTTCTTGACCTGGGCTAAGGTACAGAACCCTCCACACCCCTTTAAAACCTCAGTCATCATTGTCTACCAGGCTTTTTCTTTCCTACTGTAGATCTTTCTGTCCTGGTGTTCATCCTGTGGTCTCTCTTATCTATTTTCTACTGTGGTTGGCTCTTCCTGTCCATTTCTCTTGTTGACAGGAACTGTCAAGGTGACAGTTGCATTTCTCTTCCTCTCCACTATGGCTGTTATTTCCCCAGCACTGGAGCATGACTAGCGTCCCTACACCCTGCACTGCTGCCTTGCTTGCCACTGTGCAGGCAGCTGATTGATGCTGCAGGAAAGATTGCCATGAGAGACAGTAGCATCACAGCCCTCTTACTGTCCATGATGGTCAGGCTCTGCAGGCTGCAACTGCCACTAGCTCAGAATACCTGAGTCCTACTTAAAACATATAAAATCATGCTTTGTGAATTACAGGGGAAAGCTGCGATCCAGTTTTTGTTGTGGCTTCTGCGAGTAACTGCAGCAGTATCTTCCTAGAGTGCTTGAACAGCATTGTGCAGGTGCTATACTTGATTGGGATAAAATGTAGAGGAATGGGTGGAAGAAGAAAGGGAGCAAATTCACAGGTCAAAATAGCAACCTAAGTCGCTTAAGTCTCAGTGGAGGGCTGAGAATTAACAAGTTGCGATGGTTTGCTGATTAACTTGATCAAAGTAACTAGGTCATTAGTAGACTTGGCAGCAAGGTAAATTGACTTAAAATATCTTTTGGTTCAAGTTCACAGGTACAGGGTTTTTTTTTGTCTGTGTTAAATTGTTAGCTGACTGCAGATTAGAGGCCCTGAAATTACTGCTGTTTATGAAGAAAAGTAGGAAAATGCTCCTGTAAACCATTTTGGTGTTACTTCTTCCTTGTTGTCTTCTTGTGACGCTAACAAAGTGAGTTATACCAGCCTAAAAATTAGTTTCCTAATGAAAGAGAGCTGATAAGGATGCTTATATGTCTGCCCTCTGTTTCACTTTGCTTTCTAAATAAAAACGACTGTCACTACTTCCATTTTCTAATACAGAAGATTTTACGACTGTCACTACTTCCATTTTCTAATACAGAAGATTTTAAAGTTAATTTCTGTGCCTGAAAACTCATGGAGGTGGTAAAGGAATATTTCCAAATAGGGCACTGTGTTGGTCGAAAAAGTCTCTATTGAGCTTCTCTGCAGCAGTTTTTATTTTTCGGAAATTACTTCTACAGAAATCGATGAGCAAACCTTTGTGCAGCTAACAATTTGCTAGAGGGCTACAGCATGCTGAAACCTCACTGGAAACAGAGCCATAGGACATAAGCTTCACTAATGGTTTGCAGTAATCTCTAAAACTTGTCAGTTTTTCCTTTGAATTTTAAAATTTTTCCATTTTTATTTCCTCTTTGAGCATTAACAAGAAAACAAAGAAGAACTTTGTTTTACATTTACCACTCTGCATAAAACACTGTGGCTTCTCATAAGTAGTCTCAAACATCCAAAACAGGGTTTAAGAGGACTTTTCTTGCATATGGCATTTTGTGCTTAAACAATGTGACCAGTAATGGCAATAGCATTTTGCCCGGTGTTGTGTAGCTGCTATGTGCTGCACTCGGCTTGGGCTGCCCCTGGCAAGGAATTGCCTCCCTCTTTGCTTTTCTTCTGCCGGTTGACATGATGACACTGGATATCCAGAGGCATTCATGGCTTGCCTGAGGGGCAGCTGCAGTGGGAATGGTGTTACAGGACATCAGAGCCTGGGTCAGCCATGGACATGTGGTTCCTGTGTTACTGGGTCAGCTAGCCAGACAATGAGGGACGCCTGGGGAGGAGAGCCAGCCAGCAGTGTAGATGCTGATAGATGGTTTACTCATTCAAAACAATTCCTTTTTTTCTTACTTTTTGGCATGGTAGAAGAAAAGATTTTATATTCTGGTGCTTGGAGTCAAGGTGGTGGCAGGGGAGAGTGTCCTCAGCTGGCTCTAGGTTCTGTAAGAAGGACTTGATCACACTAATGGTGTGTCTGTGGCCTTTGGACCAAATGGTGTCCCAGTAGCCTGCTTTTGCCAGTCCTTAAGATCTTGTCTGGTAACTGGAAGGCTCTTAGCTGATTAAGTATTTCTTGTACCTCTCTTACTGTCTTGAGTAACTTGAATACTAGGGCATAGCTGATAGATTCTTATCACTTGGTGAGTACTCTGATAGGGGTATATCACTGTTTACTCTTGGAGAAGAGATTGTGTGTAGGGATGTTGGGGATGGTGATCTCAAAACTCTTAAACTGAAGTACTGTCACCAGATAACTGGGTATTTGTTGCATGACATGATTAATTGCACTGTTAAATTTTTACTGTGCTGATTACAATCAATTTTTTTTTCTTTGTAGCCTAACCTAGTCTTTGAACTGCTACAGTTTAGCTTTCACATTTCCCTATTGCTACCTTAATACACTAATATAATTCCTTAGTACATTCCTCATTCCAAGTGGCTATTATATAGTTGTGCAGCTAAAACCTCTTGTTTTACCACTTAATTTCTCCAGTCTATTTTTTTTAATAATGGTTTTATTACTGTATCTTAAATGCTATCTGGAAAGATGTGTTTGAGATGCCAATTACTATTTTATGTAGCATTTAGTTATATGTTCTCAAGAAAAACTCCAACTTACACTGGGAAAATTACAGCCAGTTCTTCACCAAGAGTCCATATCATATAGAAATTCTGGTTATGACCCTTGGTGTAAAGCAATGCTAACTGGCTACCTCAGGTCTGTGAACAAAACACAATGTAGTTTTGAAACTGGCAAAGAGGTGTGGTCCTGGAGGATCCAAAGCTGTGTTCAGCAGTCATTAGCTTATGTTCTGATGAAAAAGGCTGCAGAGCACTCATGAATATTTTTCCTGTTTTCTCTTATAGAGTGGCTGCTTTTCTTCACCAGTGTAAAGTCATACCAGTAATTTCTTTGGTTTTCATCTCTTTGTGGATTATCAAATACTGTTATACTGCTGCCTGCATTTTTCTCATCTATAGCAGACTTGATCTGTGCACATGTGCTTCTCAGAATTTTATAGATTGTTATTAAGTGGGTAGGGGACTTACTGTCTCTCCTGCCACAGAAAGTGGAGGAGAACATCTCTTTCATAATCATGGGAAGAAGTAAACAGGAAAAGGTAACTATAGGTGCTGTGCTGTGCATGTTATGTCTCACCTAAATGCCTTGGATTTAGCTTTGTTCCACAGTCTTTTGTTTCCTTTTGACATGGGACCAAGTTTAAACTCCTTGTTGCAGTTTTGTAGAGTTTACATAACACTAAATGCTTTGAACAACAGTTCAGCCTTTCACAAGCTGGCTCTTTCAGTCTTTTCACTGCTTTAACATCTTGTTCTCTCATGCATGGTTTTTAATTCTGATTTGGCTGCTGTCCTGCACCTTTCTTTAAAATTTCCAGCTGCCTGTTTAGTAGAGTTATTTTATGGTTTCTGTACCTGCAGACTTGCTACTAGTTGCTTTCACAAACTAACCTTTGCCGTATATTAGACAAAAAAATACAAATGTCCCCATCTGATCCAGTGGGCTTGAACTGTTAAAGGAGTCAGAACAGCACTCTGCATTCTACCTTGCTCAAGTTTGGTTTCCTCCTCTGCCACAGATCTTCTGTGTGGCCTCAATGAAATCTTTAGTCTGCACTTCCTTTGGGGGTTTCTGCTGATCCAGCTGCATTAGCTGCCAATATGCAGGTCTGCAGGCATAGCTGTCTCCTGTTGCTGGTGTTGAATCATACCCTTGGCTTTAACACTTGCACACTATGTTGAACCTACACTCAAGGTACTTCCCTGGGTCATTTTTCTTCCCTAGAAAGGTGTGATGATTGTAGGCATGGAAGTAATGTTTAAGCCTGTCCTCTCACCTGCAAAGAAAGGTAATAGCACATCCCTCTGGACACCTGAGGGCTAATACTTGTACGGAAGGCACTTTGCAGTGGTAAGGGGAAAACACATATAAATACTTGATCTTGATGTAACAATTACTGTATTACTTTGGTGTTTTTACATAGTCTGACAACTGCTAGAAACAGCACATCTGATGATGCAGTGGATTTTGGGAGAGGTTTAACAAAAGATGTGTGTTTCCTAAGGGATGGCTGTGATTTGGTTTCAGTAGAAACTTCATCAAAATTACTTGGATAGATCACTTCATAGAGGCTACAACTCTATTTTCTATGGATTTGGATAGGAGTTACTGCCATGGTGGGGTGTGGGCTTTGGGTAAAGACTGTGATTTAGGATTAGTGGGACTACTGTGTGAAAGAGGTGTGAAGATTATTATCTTCAGGACTCATTAGCTATTTTACTGCCACATTTCTGAGGCTTGCCAGGGGCATGGATCTTCTGCCGAAGTGGATTGCTTGTTGAAGACTATAAGATTATTCTAGACCAGTACCTTTTAAATTGGTAAATCTAAAATATCATATGTTGTTCTAAGAGGGTACCCTAAACAGTATTACCATACTGTAGCTATAGGAGACTGCTGTAGCATGCAGCAATACATCAATATATGAAAGTCTAAACTACAGTCTGCAGTGCTTTCCTAAAGCAAACATGATGTGTTTGGGGGAAATAACTTGTCTTGCAACATTTCCACATGTACATATGCTGTACTGTTTAAGTGCTTTTATTGCTGTGTCTGCTTCTGTTTATAAAATCAGCGTCTATACAGATTTGTGAAAAACTAAGTTTAGATTAATTCATACGCCAATTCATCTTCTTTTCAGAGAAAAGCATTGTTTTATTTGTAGGCAGACCTTTCATGTTTGTATGTTGGACTTGTTACAGAGCTTGTGTCTGCGCTACCTAAAATTTCATTAGTGATTTGAGTCTGTCATCTATCTGAAATTATGCTTTTCAGGGGCCACTGAGCCATCACTGCCAGACTAACACAGGAAATACTTGTGTTTCTGCTGTTGTGTCTCTGCTGCCTGCTGCCATTTAAACTGGTCTAGACGCTGCAGCTGGGTGATGCATGTCAATCTGAGTTGTGTTAATTTAGTTGCACGGGTTTTGCAAGATTTTTAGCACTATTCTTCTGTTCTATCCCTTTTTCCCCCCTTTTAATTCAAATTAAAATCCAGTTCTTCACATTAAAAGAAAGGGCTATTTCAGACCATACAATCAGCAGATACTTTTCCTCTCCAGAGACCTTTAAACACAGACTTAATTATTCCACCTCATTTACTAAAGTAACCTGTTGAGTACTGTTGTTTCTCCTTAGAAGAACTGGGTGAGGTTTCTTAAGGACACATACTTGCTGTGCTTGATCAGTCTCCACAACCATGGTGAGCTCTCTTCCTGGCGCTGCTCTTTCTACTGTGTCTTCAGCTTTCTTCTCCAGACCTTGGCAGCTTGGAGCCAAGAGCAGTGGTAAAGATAAAGCATCTCTGTGGCCATCAGCCTGGGTGTTGTTGGCCCCCCACTCAAGCACCATTATCTCCAATAGCAGTCCTGGAGTTTGTGGTTGATACCCGGTGCTAAATCTTCATGTCTCTGCAAACAGACAAGGCAGCAAAACAAAGCCTTGCTGATTGCCAAGGTTGAGGACTGTCCTGAAACACATGCACAGTGTGTTGCTGTTGTCAGCTGCAGGTTTGGTGGAGAGTCTCTATGTCCTTTCTCCACCAAAAGACTGCTGAATAAACAGGGCTTGGCTGCTGCTGGGTGCTGGTTGGGCCTCTTCAGGGCTCCAGAGCCAACTTCCTGAGCAACACCTTGCCTTGTGGACTTTAATCACTGATTAACCCACATAAAGGGCGGCTGGAATAGAACAGATTAAACCAGCACATAGTATCTGTGCTGCCATCTTGTGCACCAGAGTTTTATAACACCTTTAAGATTATTTTGTAAATATGGCAGTGTTGTCATGGCAGCAGAAATCTGGTGTGGAAAAATGTTGCTGACATGATTTATTGCTAGTTTAGTGTGCTGTGCAGGTCAGGCGAGGCGTCACTGCTCCTAGCTTCTGCTTAGCTGAATTGAATATGAAACGCATCAGAAGAGCTTTGATCAGGGAAATGAATGTCGCAACAAACCTCATGCTGGCATGCACAGCTCAATGAAATGCAGGCATGTGTAGTGAGATCTGTATTGTTTTAACATTCATACACTAAGAATCTACACATGAATGTTTCATAGTTTTCAGTGTAGCTCTTGCTGAAAGTCAGTATCCTCCCCGGTGAAATTATAATTGTGGAAAGCTGAGATGCTGTTAAATCCAACACTAGCTGGAAACTCAAATATACGCAGCTTTGAATTTGATCCAACTTACGGAAGTGTTAAAAAATCGACAACTGCAAGTTTATCCAAAATTCCTTACTTAAGGATTTGACATTTTCTTTATGTGCTGAAGTCCTGAGACCTTGTGTAACCAAGTGATTCATGGTGTCATCCATGTTGCTGCCTTCATGTTACTTCTCGTACGTAACATGAGAGAATTGGTGACTGGGGCGACCTATATCACACCTTCCTTCTTCCTACTGCTGCAGTGACCACAATCACAAAATTTGATTTCTTTCAGACAAGGTAAGTTCTTAGGATGGGTAAAAATTTAGATGCAGTAGAGACTCTCTGGAGTATGAATCTAGAGCCTCAAATTTAGAAGCTGATATTTCCAGGTGTCTGGATGCAGGATTAAGTTGGCACCAGAGAACTATAGCTTTGACTTGAGCTAAGGTTCCCATTTGTAAGAAAGGCTTGGGGCTGAATATACCAGAACATGAAGGGAGGGGAAAGGGTGTGAAGAAAGTAGTTTTTTCAGCTACCTACTCTACCCTCCACAGCCTCAACTCAAGCCTCTGAAGTTATCCACATTTTTATCCAACTCTTTGTTTTTGCCGTGATGGTATTCAAATGTTATGTATCAATTTTCATGGAATGGCTGGAAGCTTTGCATGCTTTTCCTCTGGAAGTAGCCTGTGGTTGTTTGTGAAATAACCTTTTCCTAAGTTTTCTGGTTTAGGAGATGTATCATACTAAAGCTTTCAGTATAATAAGAACAAGTTACAGTTAACATACAGGTTTTCCTTATAAATAAGTCAACATTTCTACCACCCCAGTACTCAGCCAAGGAACACACCTAGGTTGCTTTGACTGCTGCCACTCTCCTTTATAAAACAATATTTGAAGAAATATTGAAATTTGGCAGCTAAAATAAAATGATATATTTTTTAAGCAAATGAAAATTTAAGAGCTGATATTTCTTAACAAATCTGTAGATTCAGAAATTAGAGACATAATAGTGTGGAATTTTAAATTATGAGATCACATGCTTCATACAGTTGTATATTTCCGAATATCTCCAAATAAAAGTTTTTACTCAAACCACTTCCACCACTTCACAGACATTTAAAGCCAGAAACTAACATTTTGATTTGGATGTGGTTGCGGTTGCTACTATTTTCTAGCAAAAAGCTTTTTTTCTTAGGAACAAGTTGGTCACATTGTACTCTCTAGGTCAGCAGTCTGTTTCACTTGCGCTGAACTAGATTGAAAAGTTGTAGTTGTGAACAAGGGAGGTAATAAATGAGTGGTACCATGTTTATCTTGTCTTCACTACACCTTTTCAACAGCAGCATGCATTGTTCCAAGCTTTGGCGCTGGAGTCCAGTCTTTTCTTGAAGATCTTTGAAGGTCTGCTTCCCACAAGGTACAAACCTGGTGCCCTTGGATCCGCATCCTGTGGCACAAATCCGAAAGTGCAGGGCAGCAAAAGTATAAATTTTACTGCATGATTGTGTAGTAAATGTGATGGGCTTTGGATAGGTTGTACAATGTATCCTCTTTTCTCTGCTGAACATTGGCTCCATCACTTCCAGTCTCTTGACCTGTGTGTGTGCTTTGCTGACCACGCAGACTGTCAGTCACAACTTCATGACTGGTTGAGTTTGTAGTGCAGCACTGTTGCTTCCAGTTCCTGTAACCTTGCCTTGAATGAGATTCAGCAGGGGTTTTTTTGTTTTAAAATGCAGTCTGAGGTAATTTTACTGCCGCTGTTTTCACAGAATGACACAATAATTAAAGCTGGGACGGACCACAGTCAGTCATCTGGTCCAGCTTCCCTACTCATGCAGGGTCATCCCAGAGAACATTGCATAGTATTGAGTCCAGCCAGTTCTTGAATATCTCTGGTGAGGAGGACTCCACAACTCTCTGGGCAATCTGTTCCAATACATGGTCAAGTGTGGAAATTGGACCTCCTGGTGAGTGGCATGCTGTTTGCTGCTCTTCAGTCTGGAGTAGAAGTCATCATTGTTACATTGCCAGAAATTCACAGCTGAACAGCTCTGCCCTGGATTGTCAAGAGTTGAAACAGAACTGAGCAAAGCCAAAGGGAATTGTACCTCAATATTCACTCCTAGTGACTCTCTAGTACTATGCATTGGAACTGAAGTTTTGGAGATTTATTTTCGTTGATCACATCTAGGTTTGCTTTTTTGTCTAAAGCAAATCCTTGGTTTCTCTGTTGGCAAGTACTGCAGTACAGTGAAAATCAAAGTAGTCATGCATTCCCAAGTATCTATCTTTAGGAAAAAACCTGCTTATGCATTTTTTTTATCCAAACAGTAAGACTATAAATGGCATGGGCAACTCTGTAGGACTGTTGGAATGATTGTTAATTTTAGATGGCACTACCCAGAACTGCAGTGATGCTTTATGCTTTATTCTGCTTCCTGAGGCTGACTTTTGTCCCTCCACTATGGAGCAGGGTTTGGTTTTAGCTTAAATGAGTGACCAGATAAGCCATCGTGCTCACCATTGTGTTTGTTTTTCATGGCCTATCTCAGTCAGTAAGTTAAGGCTGTTAAAAGCACAGTTATGGGGTAATATTGTCCAAAAAGGATGGTGGAAATGCATGTACACATTTGATAGCTGTAATAGCCTTCCTCTACGAGCTTCATATTGAAGGAAAACATGATTGAGTTTTAGCCCACTCATCATGTGTATTAAGGATATGAACTACTTTTTTGGGCAATAGCTTCTGCAACAGACTTAAAGGGGATGCTGATACTGCATGTATGTGTGCAGAAAAAAACAGCGGGTGAGCCAAAAGCAGTGCTGTTTCTTTAGCCTTGAAGCAAAAGAAATTGTTCCAAAGTTATCCATAAATCCTTACTGTCGTGTGGATATTCTGTTTCACTTAATGAAACAAAAGTAGAAGCATTTCTGGTTTTCTTACTACAGTCTGCTCCTGCTGACTGTGTATCGTATCATATCGTATCGTATCATCGTATCATAAGCTTCGTAAATTCACCAAACTATATCCTAAAAAGCAGAACCTCACAAGGTTGGAAGTAAAAGTTCTTTCTGTTTAAAACCACAATTGCCTTTTAACTGAATCAGTGTAAAGGGAACAAAACATCCGTAATTGCAAGAAGCACTGGGGAGAAAAGTGCTATGGATATCCTCATTGACAGAAAGCTCCCCACAACACAGCCATGGGCACTGACAGCCCAGAGAGCCAAACGTGTCCTGGGCTGCATCCAGAGCAGCGTGGGCAGCAGGGCCAGGGAGGGGATTCTGCCCCTCTGCTCTGCTCTGCTGAGACCCCACCTGCAGCACTGCATCAGCTCTGGGGGAAGAATATCTTTCCTGCACAGGAAAGATGTGGCTTCATCCAGCAGGTCCCAGAGAAGGGTTGAAAAATTGATCAGGGGGCTGAAGCACCACTTCTGTGGGGACAGGCTAAGAAAATTGGGGCTGTTCAGCCTGGAGAATAGAAGGCTCTGTAGAATGCTTCTAGCACCTCCCAGTAGTTTGCATAACTAAGTTACAAAGTTGTTTGTATACTAGCAGGATTTAATTAAAATCCTGAGGTTTTTCCTTTCTCTGATTAAACACATGCAAAACACAGTAAATTCTTTCACAGTAGATCTTGTAGCTAAGTTCTGCAACTTCCAGGTATTGGTAAAACACATCTTACATGTAATAGAGCTGTAGCTGTGTCCTCGGTCTTGGACGCTGATAACCAAATGCTGTTAGTTGCCCTATTGCAGAGCTCTAATTTTTTCCGTAGTAGATGTAACTTACAGATTTTTTGGCTATAAATGGAAAGAAACTTTGCATCTTTCAGGTCTGCTCCACTTGGTTGTCTCTAGTTTTTCCTCTCTTTTTTTCACTGAGTTACTAATATTCTCCTTCTCAAAAGATATTTATTCCCTTATATATTTATCTGGACTTGTTGGTTTAAAAGTTGTGTATTCTTCTTTTTTTCTGCTTTCTTTGCATCCTCATACTGTTTCCTGTTTGTTCTGCAGGGTACTGCACTTACCCATTAGACACAGTAGCCTCCTAACTTGAACAGAAGGATTCCAGATTAATTTTAAAGGCTTATCACCATGCTAGAAAAAAAACACAATAATTTTACTGTTGTTGAACTACAAGAGATTTGAAAACCTGAGAAGTAGCTTTTGCTTTGGATTAGCATCTCATTTAGAGCTTGAGAATGTCTCAGTTTTATATATAAGTAGTAAATTTTTGTACTGGAAGGAAGAAAAGAAATTCCAGGTGGGCACATGTGTGTATCTCCTTCAAAAACAGTTCCAATCCATTGCCTTGTTGGTGCCCTGGCTTTAAGATGTTTGAAAATCCCTTTCACAAGAAAATTGAGAATTAGAAGTGCAGAGAATCCAGTGCAAGGTACAAAATTCTGCTCTGGGCACACAGTTCATGTCTCTGGATATGGTCCATCTGCTTGAACAGCAGAGTCAGTTGTGGCTCATGGTGAATACCCACTCTGGTTCAGCAAGCTCCAGATGCTTTTGTTTGCAATCCTTTTTCTAGAAGACACATTCTAGGAAATAAATTCTGTAGGAAAATCTAACTGGCTTAGGTAAAAATCATATTTGCCTAGAAGTACACTTACTTTGTATATTCTTCCTTGGTTTTTTTGGGGGGGAGCCAGGTGGTGTGATGCCTTAGTGTATAAATCTATTTAGTTTATAAAATGCCATTTTGGGACCCTTGGCATGGACCCACAACACAAGAACATGCAGTGCAGGATAAAGCTGGGAAACTCATCAGGAATATGAATCTCCTCACTAAAGCAGCTTTTATACTGCAGAATACAGTTTTCCTGATGGAACTTGCTTAGTGCAGTTTTGTGTGATATTATGTCAGATTTATGGGTGTTGGTTTCCTAAAGAGCTATTTGGGTCATCCGTGCTTCAGTGAACAACTTTTGTATGTCCTGTAACAAATCCAAAAGTGGAATGGAGTAGAACATTAATCTAGAATTTTAATGTGAAACAAAATGATGTAGTGAGCTTTCTTCTACATGGTGGAGTGAAAACTGGCTCAATTTCAACCTGGATCCAAGATATCTGGTTTCTGAAGTCACCCCTATGGAGATGATGTTAGGTTTGTAATGCTGTCTCATTTGCAGTGACACTACCTTAGGTAACAGTAAGCAAAGTGAACTAATGTCTTCAAGTTTACTCTTTCCCTTCAGCTTTCTTATTTGTATTGATATTAATATCCTGAAAGCACAGAAGTTTGACTACACAAATAAAATTTTAAAAATACGGTGAAGAACCAAGCAGACGTAAAGCTCTTGTAATGTGATTTAGCTGCTGGAAATAAGAATAATACCACAGGGCCAAAACACTTAGACCACCAATGTAAGGGAATTACAGTGGTCCAGTGTGTGGTCCAGTGATTAAGACACTAATCTTTCTTGGAAGTCCTTTGGAAGCAACTTCTCTTGGCTACTCAGTATAAACATACTGGATAACATGGTTTCATGTATCTTACTTGCCTTCTGTATTCAACTAATACAGTTTTCTGTCTAATAGCATGTCTATCACATCTTAAGTTTGAAATGCATAACTAGTTTAGCACCTTGGAGGATTTAGTCACTGTCACTAACAAGAAGCCAGGGTTCAACCTACTTACTGCTAGCAGACCTCAAATGTGTGAATTACCTTGGGCTTTTCCACAAAACCCTCACTCGTCCCTCCAGCACCAGTACTGTGTTCCATGGATGAGAGTAGAGGGCTCCCGTGCAGGAGGAGGAGGATAACCTGCAGGAGTGCTCTGTATTGAGCTGGGCATTGCTGCAAGGTTGTGTTGCTCAGCACATCGGCTACAGGAACCTGTCTTACCCAGATGCTGCTGTCCTTGATGCTCATAAGGTTCAGCACCGGCACAGAAATCACAGAGGTTTTTTTTAAATGCAAGCATCAATAATATACAACACCATGTTTTCTTCCAGTTTTCAGCTTAAATTACTGTTTATCAAAAGCCTAGTACTGTTCAAAAGATTTGAGTTAGACCTTTTGGAGTGTGAATACTTCAAAGCATGCTGTTTGTTTATTGATGGGTTAGAGTCACAGATATAACCCTCTAATCATTTTGATATGCCATATGAATGAATATGAGAACTTTCTTCTTAGCCCTTGTCCTTCTCCGTCATAATTACATTGTGGTGGTGACATTTAAAGTATGACAGTTGCAGGGAAAAGCTGTAATGTGAATTAAAACCCAAGTAACAATGTTTCTCAAATGTCTCTGTAGATGGATGGAGGTCTGCTTGGACGAAGAGCTGCCTCCAACTACGGAACTTGAAGAAGGCCTAAGAAATGGTGTTTACCTTGCCAAGCTTGCAAAATTCTTTGCACCTAATGTGGTGTCAGACAAAAAGATCTATGATGTGGAGCAGGCACGCTACAAGGTAATAACTTTCTCAGTTCTCTCACCAGGATGACAAAACCCAGTAATGTTTGTCTTCCAGCTCTTAAAGATTCCCAAGCTGGTTAGCTTTCTGTATCTTTCTTTTAAGGCTGTAGGGACTACATAGAAGATGCATAGCAGTAAGAAGCATGTATGAGAAGGTAGAAATATTCTACCCTTAGAAAAAATGTTTTGGTGTTGCTTCAAGTTTTTAAAGCTGCACAAATTACACTTCTATCTCCAAGGAGAACATGAGGTTTGCAAATTGTAAAGTTATTTCTCATTAGGAATAAAAGTCAAAAGCAATTTGATAACGATTTCAAGCTTTTTTCATTTTGTATGGAAGCATATTTGAAATTTCATTTCATTAGACCTCTGTGTTTATTTTATCAACTTTAACAACAAGTAGCAAAAAAATAAGCTACCAGTAAGTGAGCTTAGCTTGTTCCCTCCATAGGTTTTTGCTAGCTCCAAGAACCTCAATAATACAGAAATATATTCACTCATACACAGTAGTCTCTCTATAGAATGCATTATCTCAACTTGTAGAGGGGGCAGAAAAAAATTATGGTTAAGAATTCCAGTTACATTTAAATGTTTCTCTTGAAAATATTCAAAACTTGAGAGATTCCTTTTTCCCCTTACCATAAAAGATAACATTGGAAGTAAAATTAAAAATACTTTCCCACTTTATTCTTATTCTGCTTGCATAAGCTTTAGGGAGGGTCAGGTAGGTATTCAGGTAGAGTTCCAAGACTTATCTGTTCTTCATGGTAGTGTTGAGCAGTGTTACTACTTCTGTGTTTTGATTCCTCATCTTTGACATCGAGCCTCCCAAAGAATACTGAAGGACTCTACAAATTTCTACTGCAATCACAGTCTAACCTGATGGTACACATCTGGCTTGTGTGACATGGAAGAATGAGCATAATCTCAGTGTGGAGCTATTGATGTGTTAGGATGCCTCATGAGGAAAATTGAAGCTGTTACACTTCGGTCTCTGGGTTCAAATAAGGGAAAATTCTGTGAACTCAGCTTCAGGATATAAAACTGGGAAACAACAGGAGGATCAATAGGTTGAAAATTTGTTTAATGTGACTTTCATAAACTTCTATGTTTCCAATAGAGATCTGGCCTTCATTTTCGGCACACTGACAACACTGTGCAGTGGTTAAGAGCGATGGAGTCCATTGGTCTGCCTAAGGTAAGCCTTTAAATTTCAGCAAAGAAAGTGATTCAGATCATTGGCTCACTCACCCTTTCATCTGCATGAGCATTAAAATTCCTTACAGTAAATCTGCAGGGAAGGGGTAATTCAAAAAACAAATCTGGGGAGAAGGTAATCTGGAAAGCAGTGGGAGTGTCGGTCCTGTGTTACTGCTGCCGGTGTGTGTGGGCTGAGGCAGGGACACTAGCATAGTCTGAGCTAGCTCAAACACTTGATATCTTACTGCTAATGCAGTCTCTGGGGGTGTCTGAAAGGAATATGGTTTAAAACCGAACACTTAAACATTTGCTTCCTTTAGGTTACCTCTTCACATCGTGCCTCTTGCTGCCTCTTCCTCTTACTGTATGTCCCAGTTTCTCTGCCTCTACCCTGTTTCCAGGCTGCTCTTGTACCCTTCAGTGCATCTGCGTGGCTCTGCTGCTGCTCTTCTTCCACCAGCTGCTTTCTTGGGTCACCTCTTACATTCACCTTCCTCCTTGCGGGTCTTCGCTTGTCATCTCCCCCCTCTGCTGCAGTTTCTGGGCACCAGTGAGTCTATTTTGGATGGCAATCCTTTAAGAAAGGGCTGTGTGCAAGCACCTAGGCTGCTTGTTTGTACGTTCTGGCAGCCACAGGCAGGCTGAGGGGAGCTGCTCCCCACCTCAGGGTGCCTGGGTGCCCGCAGCCCCGAGTGCTGCCTGAGGCATTGTGGTCAGGCACCGTGGGGATGCTCAGGCAGCTGCCTGAAGGGCCAAATGGTCAGCTGCTGTAGGCTCACAGCACTATATAACCCTTTTCAAGTCCTATTTTCTGTGCTGTGACCCGAAAACAGCACTTATGACTGCCATCAGAAATGCTAGAGAGATGGGAAGGGGTCCTGCCCTTTCCAGGTCAGACTTTTTTTTCTCAAGTGAAAAAAACAGCCCTCTGTTCAGCTGGCTGATTTCCACCCTGCCATCCTGCTCTGAAAGATTGTATTTCTGACACAGAGGATGGTCGTGGCCAAAAGCTTTCCCAATTCTCCCTCACAAAGCTGTTTTCAGAAAATGATGAAGAGGGCACTGTGCTCCTGACTTACTCAGTCTGGTGCTATTAACCATGGGACAGTGCAGCCCCAAGTGACCAGCCTGGGCTGGAAGCATGCTGCCAACTCTCACGGTTAACTAAGTCTTTTTATAATATTTTTGTGGAGAAACAGTGTTTAGTGACTGGGACCAAGGCCAGGAACAAATTAGTGGTAGAATCAGAACTGGAACTTATGATGTGACTTCTTGGCTAAATATTCCTCTCTAAATATCTTCCTTTGTAAATGATGTATTTACAAAGTTAGGGGTGCTGGCAATTAGAATTATGCACTTTTAAACCATACTTGATCGGTTTGGTTTGTAATGAGGCTTTGCAAATTGTAACTGCATTCCAGGTTTTGGGTGTCTGTAGAAGACAAGCACTACTGGCTGAGCTTTTGCCAAAGGACATTTTCTAAAAACCTTGTTGAAATGCTGCCCGCTTATTTTCCTTTTTACCTCTCTTATTAAGTAGCCTTTATGCTTTATTAAGCTCTTCTTTATGAAAACTACTGATAAAGTTGAAATAACATCAGAAGATATGTGACTCATAGCTGTATAAAAGTAACGGCTGAAATTCTGTAAATTTATTCCACAGAAAATTTATTCCACAGAATTATGGTTCTGTGGAGTAAACATTTCTGTCTTCTCATTTAACTGTGTGCTGCTCTTTGCTTTTTAGATCTTTTATCCAGAGACTACGGATGTCTATGATAGGAAAAACATTCCTAGGATGATATACTGCATTCACGCTCTAAGGTAACTGCTGACAGGAATAAAAGTTGTAGTAACTGCCAAAGTTAGGAGTGTAAGTCTCGAATTGGCTTTAGGACAACAAGTATATCAAAATCTGTCAGAATTTACTAGTTCATTAGTTTTGAGTTGGAGACAGAAGTTCAACTTTGTCAGGTCTATTGGCCAAATAATTCTCAAGGTAGAAATTAAGGACTACTGAATTTAGCATGCACATCCCTCTCTCAATAGTACATCCCCTTGCAAAATGAATGTAAAATTTCAAAATACATACTGCAATAGAAATTAAACAAATTAACAGAAACTTAACAAAACATTAGTACAACAATGGAGTGGACATGCTGATTAGAGTGAAAATAATGATGGACTGACATCTTTCTGTCCCAAACTGAAGCAATTAATTACTGTATTCTCTGATAATTCATATAAGAAACTGATGCATTCTCAAAGATTTCAAAACTCTGAGCAACTTTACCTTTAATGTAAAGTCAGAGAGGCTTTGCCTACACCATCAAAAGAAGTGATTAAAATTTTTTCATGTTCTGCCTTAAGGATTTTGTTGATGTTTAGCGCAAAATAATCTGGCCTATACTGTCCTTGGTGTGAGGGTCAGTGCTGTTGGCAGACAACTTCACCCTCCTGTGGCTCTTCTAGTCCATTTCCTGCACACAGAAACCTTTCCCTTTCAATATTTTTGGCGCTAATCTTCCAGAGAACATAATTAACCTGTACCTCAAACTTTCTTTTCTGTTTCTAATGGTGTTCAAAGGCATATCAGCTGCTCTAGGGCTATCAGACAAACTATTCAATACGTGCTTTATCAAAACGTTTTTAGTGCTAATCCTGAAAATTATGTGCCCAGTCTTGCATTCTGGGATGTGCACTCACGTTCAATAAACAGGACTTACCACTAAAGTTCACTGTATTTGCTTAACATGCCAGGTGTTCATAGTTGACAGCTCAGTATATTTTTGCTATCTTTAACAAGAGTTGCCCCTTGAAATTACTGTACTTGGTGTAATATCAAGTGGGGTGTCACACCAGGACTGTTTGAGGGTGGTTCTTGCATGTAACTTGGTAGTGGAGTTTGCTCTGACAGCAAGTGTCTTGTGTAATTTTGAAGTGATTTCCTAAAGAGGATGCATGGGCCTATTACCTCAGCCAGGTCAGGCTGACTCAGCAGGCTGTGTACCCCTCAGCCCCTAGCTGTGTTATGGGCCAGCTCAAGCATTTTGCAGCAAGTGCAAGAACACATTTAATTTTTCTAATATTTGCTCCCTCAGGTATATATGACATTATTAACTCTGGGTTTCTATGCTACATAAACACCAGCTCCATCAAATATCTTCTTAATATCTGCCTTATCATTGCAATGGCGATAACTCTTATCCTGAACTTTACAATTATTCTCAGGTTTACAATTGATTGACCTATGGTAGAAGCTTTTTCCTTTCTCCGTATTGGCATGCCCCAGGATTTATGCAGCACCAGAACTAGTCTGTGTTGTCTCAACTTTCACTTCCAAGTTTGTCCAGTTTAAGTTACTTTTTCTTGAGGCATATCAAGAAACCTCAGTACTTAGTATGTTTTGGGGTGCTATTTTAGTGCTATTATTTTAGAAATGGACTTTGTATCAAATGTGTCATTCCACACTGAAGAGGAATAGGCCTTTTCTTGATGATGATTTCCCATGAGATTGTAGGCCCCTGTGCCTGCATCCTGTGCAGGATGTAAGAATAAAAGAAACAATGATTGACCTTTATTTGTTTCTATACCTTTTCCTAAAATGCATGCCAGAAGCCCTTCACAGAAGTCTTTCAAATCAAACTTCAATCTCAGTATTGAATAGCATGCAAGCTATATTGAAAGCTGTTTGGGAAAGAATAGAATAAAGCACAGGGTGCTTTGCTTGGCCAGCAGTGCTCCAAGGTGGATTGGCACCAGAGGAATGCTGAGCTATATCTGAAACATGTATTTGATATCTAAAATAAGAACAATTTCCAGGGAAGGTCTTACCTGTTTATTGTTTTGCTGATCTTTTGCTGCTACATGGCCTGAAGATAGACAAGTACTCTCAGCATGATGGTTTAAATATAATTTTAGGATATGTCCTGATTAAAATCTGAGATTAAAACCATTGCACTTAAAGCATATGGGATTACTTGCGCTGTTGAATACAATACTGCTGTGCCCAGGAAGGAGCAACTTAGCAAACAATTTCTTATAATATTCCTGTTGAATGTAATTGCCTCTTGCTTTTCTCCCTCTGAAACATCAATACTTAAAGTAATGACTGGGACAAAGGCCAGGAAGACCTTAGTGGTAGAACCAGAACTGGAACTTCTGGCTCTGACCTGAAAAATACAAAGGCATAGATTCCATTACATGCACCATTTTTTTTTTTTGTGTAAGCAAATTTGGGTTTGTTCCTGCATTAAATGAGGTTAAGAATTGCTTCATTTAAATTAGGATGCTAACAGTGATCCTTCTTCAAAAAGAGCAGATATTTTTGGAGATATTTTTTCCCTGAAAATTTAGCTTTCAAATTATCATTGCAAGTAGATCACTGCTATATCCTAGATGAACTATTCCTCTGGAAGCTGGACAGCTTCAAAACATTGTTTTCCTAGGAAGTGGCAGAATAACAAGCATGCCATAAAAGAGAAAAACATACTATTTGCAAATCTGTTTTTCACAGCATGTTATACATGAGCTAAGGATAAAACAAGTCCTGGGAACATTTGTCTGATATGAGATGCAGTTCTCTGTGGGTGATGCTTTCTATTGAAAGGAGTTTCACCTCGGAACTGATCTTTCTCCTTTGTTTTTCCCTTGCCTCTGATGCCTTGAATTCAGTTTTCTTAACCATGAGGCCCCTTGCTTTTGACTTTGTGTGTTTTCTGAGATGTAAGTTACACAATAAAAGCAAGCTGTTTCAATTGAAATTATATGTTAACTCAGAGAAGTGTCTGTGTTCTCTGCAAGACCTGAAGGACATTTTCAGCACCATCTGGTGGTTAATAAGTTTATCCAAACAAAGGAGTATAGGAAATACCATACATGGTTCAACATCCTTCTGGAAGTCCTGAACAGCAAAAAAAATATTCTTTCATGTTCACTCTTTCTTCTAGTATCTTTTTAGTGTGGTAGCCCAAAAAAAAGCCAGCACAGTCAGCTGCTGATTTCCCTAACTGTTTGTATGACACCCAGCATTTCAGATAGGATTGTGTCCTTGTCTCAAACTCTGAGCAAAATCTCTCTTCACCCAGAAAGACTAGAGAGCATATAAGGATAATAGAGGAACCTGGTTCATTACTATAGTTGTGTAAAGTCTATGTGCTATTTTCCCCCTGAAAAAGCTAATTTGCATTTTAGACAGATTTGAAATATAAGAATGGCATCAGCAACGGCTTTGACACGCTGTAAAGGCATGTTGACCTGCCTAAAATCCTTTATTGTGTTCATCCAGATGGGGGCAGGACAGAGGAGTGTCCAGGAGCTGTGGCAGCATGGAAGATAAATGCTGATTCCATGTGCTCCTAAATATGTACAACTGCTACAAATATGTGCTTTGAAATCTCATCCTATAATTTACTATTAGGAAAAAATATCCTCTGCAATAAAACACAAAAGGGAAATATGCTTCTCTAGAAACATAAACCCCTAAATCCCAAAGCACATTTGCAATGAATGACATTGGGGTGAAGTAAGTTTGAAAAGAGGTGGAAAACAATCCACCTCTTATTTAAATATTGTTTTAAAAGTCCATATTTTTTTATTCTTTCTTGCTTAACTCACTTGTTTATTGAATTTCACTGATAAATTATAGAAACATCAGTCTTTTGTAGATAAATACATGCCTTGTGTTTGGAAGCTACTGAGAAAATATATATGTATTCAGCTATTTTCTTTCAGATAGCACTCCAGAGCTCTAGGAGTGAAGGTATTTTTCATGTTATGTTAAAATAAAGGTATTCATTCTTCAGAAATACATTAAATCAACTTTTTTCATTTTCCAAGAGTAAAATAATTAATAACACAAATATGTTGAGATGTATTGGAGGGACTTACAGGTCCTTGTTCCTCTAGCCTTAATAAGAAGGGTGTCAGTGATTCATGTGTTCTTCTGTTAGTAATTACAGGGATGTAATTAATGCAAGTCAAACTAGAACATAAATCTAAAGATATAAACTGTGCTAAAATTTTATTTTCCCCACTATTAGGTCTTGCATTTCTTTACCTATCTTTCACTGAGATTTGCTACTTGTTTATACATTCCCTGTGACCTGAGATACATTGATAATGCCTCTCTCTTAAGAGATGTTTCTTGGAAATAAAAGATTTCTTTTTCTGTATGACTTAAAAATACAGCACAGAGAAAATTGTAGTGTCAATTTATTCTTTATTGGCACATGTAAGTCAAGGGTTAAAGGACAGGATTCATAAAAGTGTTTTTCTCTTGTACAGAAAGCAAACAGCTTTTTTCCACATACAGAACTTTAAAGTCTAATTTTCTTCTTTGCAGTTTATATCTGTTCAAACTAGGACTAGCTCCACAAATCCAGGACCTTCTGGGGAAAGTAGACTTCACAGGTAAAAAGATGCTTTTCTAATCATATGTTAGATGTTTTTTTACACTGTAAAGCTGCTAACATTGTACATATTTTCTATTATGGCCTTTCTCCTCTGACGACATTGTTACAAACACTGTTAATTAAACAGGTGGGAGACTGCTATTTTTAATGATTGTTGGTCTCAGGACAACAGGAGGGAGGGAGTTTTCATTGAATACTTGTCGTATCTTAGAGTCCTTCAAAATGGGATGGAAAACTGCTCAGAAGCCCTGGCCAGAAACACTTTCAGAAACATTTTTGTAGGTATGGTTATTCATGGGAAGTTGTCATGCTTTTGTTCTGATAATATTTCCTTTTTTTTTTTCTCTGAACAGAGGAAGAAATTAGCAATATGCGAAAGGAGCTAGAGAAATATGGTATACAGATGCCATCTTTTAGTAAAATTGGTGGGATTCTGGCCAGTGAACTATCAGTGGACGAAGCTGCCTGTAAGTGTGACTCCTGTTCTCTAATGAATGCTTTGACAGAATGCTGACAAAATATTCTCTGTGTTCTCATTCACTTAATTTACCACCTCTGAAGAGCTAGAAAGAAAAGCAAACACATTTTCACTACCACATTGCTTCATTGCTACAAGATCTCTTCAAAATTTGTGGTCTGAGTATTTTGGTATCTCCACTGACCCATAGGAAGTGCTGTCAGAAGCAAAGATATTTCACAATATTTTGAATGGGTATAATGTTTTGGTAGGTAGCGCTCCTCTAGAATAATGAATTGACCTCTGTGCATGCCTCTGCACTGTATGAGTACCATGAAGACAGCCATGGGAACACAGTGCTGTCTCTGTGCCTCCTCTTTTTAGCTTTTGCCTTTTGCAGTTTTCCTAAAACACCCAAACAGGTTTCTGTGAGGCCAAGTCATTGCTCCAGACAGACAACTCTCTCATATATGGTTCTGTGTATGTGGAACCTGCCTCCATGGGTAGCTTTCAATTTGTTCCACAACTGGCATGTGCCCCATTGCATGGTAGAACCCTGCTGGACACTTAGGATTCTTCTGAGACTATCTTGAACAACTTCCATTAAAAAATATAATGTTTTTTCTGCTGCTCATGCCTATTCATGTTTAAGTTTGTTTTGATCCATATCAGCTCTTTTTTTTTGTGAAATGAAGTGACATATTACAAAAAAAGAAGCTTCAATTTAAATTATATGAAATCAAGTGTGTCCACTTAAATCAACACTCCAGCTCTAGTTATTTTAAGATCCTAGTCTTTTCTGAAGCGTAAACTGAAGAACAGATGGGTTGTCATTGCTACTTTATTCAACCTTGCAAAGTGGCAAGCTGATCCATATTACATATTGTTCTGAAGTTCTCAGAGCCTAGCTTAAAACATACGTAATGTTGATTTGCATTGTCTGTGTTGGATATTTTGAAGCTTGCTTAATATGTGCATGCTTTAGCGAAGCTAGATCTTAAAATGCTGCCTTTTGAAGTCACAGGAGATTTTTAGCAGATATTTAGATATTTACTGACCACCAAGAACTTTTTCAGGGAGCTTCCTCCCCTGAAAATGAAAGAGCTCAAACATCCTTCACCGAAAGCCTTATTATATAGTGTGTAGGGCTTCCTTTAACTTAGAAAAGCAGGGTTTCCTGATGCTGCTTCTGTCCCTCTGAGCAAGGATTGTGCTGTAGATTACATGCTCTGCCCCAAGACAGGAAACATCTGCTGCGGGAACCCTCACACACTACTGAGGTCAGATAATGGAGATCCTGCCAAAGGAAGGGGTCTACCATCCTTCTTCCTAAGGGGAGTTTGCAAAAGGAGATATGAAAGTAGAACAACTGCTGATGAATCCTACTCTGCTGCCAGCAATAGTACAAATCAGCATGGAAAGAATAAGTTGAGGTGCTTTCACAGAGAACTTATTCTGCAAGGAAACCCCTCTCTTACTCTACACTTCCAGCCTGCTCTTTCAAGTCTAATCAGACTTCTCACTGTTTCTCTTGGTAGGTGGGTTCACATTTACCAATATCTGTTTGATTCTTTCCTCATCTTGAACCTATATTTTGACTGCTTTTTCTAGCTCCATTTAGGTTAGTGAAGCCTCTTACATAACTGTGGAAAAGATAACAGCCTTCCTATGTGTTCTATGAGGATGTTGGGATGATATATGTGTCTAAGGACAGTTTTCTCAGTTCTTTGGAGTGGATATGGATGTACACAGAACCACAGAATGCCTCATGTGGGAAGGGACACATAAGGACAATTGAGTCCAAGTTCTTGATCTTCACAGGATTACCTGAAATGAAACCCTACAGCTGAGACCACTGTCCTGATGCTGCTTGAATTCTGTCAGCTTTGACGCTGTAACCATTTCCTTGGGGAGTTTGTTCCAGTGACTTTACCACTCTCTTAATGAAAAACCTTTTCCTCTTGTTCAATGTGAAGTTTGTCTTTTCACAATGTTTAGTGACAAATTAAACCAGTGTGCTTCTCTGCTTGTATCTCCCCCACCATGCTATCTGATTGTACTGCCCAGCTGTATTGCGCTGGGCTAGAGTGAAACAATTTTAGAACAGCTTTCTGGCATGAACTCAGTGCCAAGCAATGGATTATCCACCAACAGCTATGCAAGTTCCAGTAGCTGCTGTCTCTGAGGGTGTATACCTTCACTTCATCCATCATTTGCCCCTGTTGAGTGTTCAGTGATATGACATTTTGTCTGACTTCCCTAAATTTGTACACTTCTTTTTTGTCTACAACCTCAAATCTGAAGCATCTTTGCTTTCTTTCATAAACAGAGAGAAGTCTTTCAGAATCAGATATTTAGACCTTCAGTTAAACTTAATCCAAATAACCTCTTTTTACTGCATGCTTTTCTCTACTTTAGCAGAACCATTCAGGGCCAAGTAGAAAGTAAGTATTGACAATGTAAGGAAAGATGTCCATTGTGTTTTCCCTTCACACATCTCCTTGGTGGCATGAAAGTAAATCCTAGGCAAGCTGCTGTGATGATAAATGGGGAGCTGCAATGTTCCTCCTTTGGGACATGATCTAGATACACATTTATCAGGAATTTTACATTTTGTATAGTAAGGTCTGTAAGATTGATACTTGAGATTAATGTGCCACCAGACAGCCATTGGGGTCCCTTTGTGGCATGAAGGTCCAGCTCTAGAGCAAGTCCTTCATCTAGACTGATCTTAGAGCCAAATGCGTTCAGGAAGTAACTGGGAGAGATGTATTAGCTACTACTCTACACATATCTCAGCTTTAAGTGGTTCTGAATTTGTACACTCGTGCAAATTTAGTGTGTGAAAACACATGAGCTTTTGTGACTCTTAAATTCTTGGAGTCAACCACTTCTTTAGTAGATGAAGTTTTCCTTTTTTCTCAAAGGAAAGGCTTAACACTTAAGCTGATCAATGGCTGCAGTGAGTCCTATGGCACTCTTTTCCCTTTTCCTGTGTAGTAACATTTTGAGGACCCTGCAAATCCTGCTGGGTGTTTTTTGCCTCTGTTTGAAGTCTGCGGTCTTCTGGCTTCGCAAGTGACATGACGAGGGACCATTACATCAGTGCATCTCATGTGCCTAGGGTTTCATGGAGATCTTTATGTGCAAAGAACCATCTCAGGGAGGCTTAAATGTGATTTACAAGGCTGCATCCTGCCTGGCAGGGAGGGTGGATCTTCAGTGTCTTTTTCCAGAGGACAAGTTTAATGGAGCTTCAATTTCCTTATTCTTGTGCAGCATCTCTCAGATATACTCTGTTTAGACAGTAATATGGACACAAACACACAGCTTTTAGATAGAAACTGCCAAAAATACTCTGATTCCTACATGTAATTACCTCCTAAATAAAATAGGACTTAAATGATAAAATGTAACTCATGTTTTATTTTCTGTCAGTAAAATATTAACTGTGCCATGGTTTAACCCCAACACAGCATCCAAGCCCCACACTCCTCATTCTCCAGCCAAGCATGATCGAAGAGTAAAAGCTGGAGAAGTCATGGGTTGAGAAAAAGACAGTTTAATAGGGAAAGCAAAGGCAGTGCACACAAACAAAACAAACCAAGGAATTAATTCAGTGCTTCCCATGAGCAGGCACGTGTTCAGCCATCTCCAGGAGAGTTGAGCCCCATCTCATATGATGGTGACTTGAGAAGACACACTCCAAATATTCCCCTCTTCCTCCTTGTCCCCAGTTTATACACTGAGCATGATGCCACATGGT
>VWYI01000920.1:27578-37734 GCA_013399455.1 Anthoscopus minutus | reverse complement strand
GCATCAATTTTTCAATGAGTTCAGCTACAAGTTATTGCAGTAGAGTACTAAAATTCACTACCAATGGGGAAAAAGACCAGCCTCTTTGTGAAATGAGTGACAGTCTTAGATTGTTGGAGTACTTCTTGGATCAGGAAATCAAACATTCCTGATCCATGCTATGACAGCCAGCTATTCTCCATACATAAGATTTCATCTTTCTGGAGAAACTACACAATATCCTAACCAGTTGTAGAGACAACAGATGGCTGGCAACAGTCTTTGCATTCAAATATGATGCCACAGCCTTGCACGGCTGCCTCTGAACTCTGTCATTTCTTCTCTTCCATTGACTTGTGTCATTTACAATTCACATGACAAGTAAAGCTTAAATCCCAGAAGCCTTGTACTCCAGTATTTAGCAGCACTGTGATTTCAGCAAGAGAATGGCAAGCACAGGACATAAATCTGAACTGGAACAGCTGGAATTATGCTTTCCAAAAGGAGAGTGCAGCTTTATCATCCTACTGCAAGAAATTATCTTCTGTGATTTCATAAAGAGAAAAAAAGGAGTGTTTAGAGAACAGAGTAGTTTAACATCAAGGCAGAAAGAGAAAAAAGACTGATGGGTGTTTACTAGAAGGTTATGCAATGTTCCCAGTCATGAGAACTGCCTTACCAACACCATGGCTGTAGTCAGTGTAGCTTTGAGAAGAAAATACCTCTTTCCAACTTAAGTTTCTGAGAGAAGCTTTCACCAACAATTCGTTTACCTGAAGCCACTATCTCCCTCATGAATCACTCCTCTAACCTTTAAACACATAGTTTTAGAGATGCTAGAGTGCTGAATTAATCTATTGGTTTGCCCTTTGATCCCTTCTGTTCGAGTTACATAGCATTTCCCATTATTTTCAAGGCAACATACAGCACTTATTAATGCTCCAGAAAATTTAAATTTAAGATCTTCCTCCAAAATACTCAGTTTCAAAGTGGCTTCCTGAAATACGTATTTTAATTGTGTTGTAGAATAGTTTCACATACTGGTTTTGTAGATACAACTCTATAGACACTGTGATCTCTAAACAACTACTTTCACAATTTATTTTATCTTTAGAACACATCTGATAAGTGTGACAGAATTTTAATCCCATAAAAAACATACAGGGAAACAATTTCCAAGGTCATATGGAAACAGAAACATTTGCTTTTGGAAGCCAACTGCAGTGCTGTAGCTAGAGAATCCTTTTGGTTCTGCAAGTACGTCACAATCCTGTGTTTTAGAGAATACTGAATACTTAAAAAGCTAAGCTATGCATAATGGATTTTTTTTAATAGACCACATTAGGTACTTCCCAGAGCTTAAATTCTTCCATAAACTAGTTCCCTGACTGTTAAGATATCAGTATTATTTAATACCAACAACATTATCACTGCAGACTCTGAAACTCTAGCTTTCAAATGGCAACAGAAAACAACATTCTGTGAACTTTGCAAGGAATTTGTCTGTGATTGCCTAGGCAAAAGCCAAGTAGTTTCATCTTTTCCTCTCTCAGATTCTGCATGTAGCAAAGCTGAGGCAGGCAGGTAGGTCAATTTTCTGTAAGCCTTTGTCTTGAGTTGCCTATCTCGAGATTACAGAACTAATAATCTTAAGAAGATCTTAAGAGTAAGATGGTAAATTAATGGCATATATACCGTGGTCAGCCCTATATTTTTAGGCTTTTTCATTGTCTCTCATTAATCTCCCTCCCATCCTTAAATCTCAATAGCATTGCTCTAGGATTCTGCACTGCAGAGCTGGTCCGTAGACTGGGAGATTTATTTTTCAGCAGCACAGCACAGTGCCCTAGTACTGCATAGAAGCTGGCAGCCAACACACACCGCGATGGGAGACTGCAGTAATGCAGAGCTGACTCATAAGTCCTGAAGGTCAGTAAAAGTCCTCAGCTGAAACTGCATTTGGGAGGGTTACTAACTGGGGAGAGAAGGAGAGCTGCGCAACATCAGACCTCTTCCACAGCCCTCTCTATCTAAAAACAAGGAAAATTTCTTTTACTTCTGGAAAACATTTTGAACCCAGGAACTAAAATAATCCTGAGCAGAGCAGACAACTTTCCAGTATAATTTATTTTAAATTGTTCCTGCAATGTAATATTTTAACTTTGGTCAGTTATTCAGAAAAGGTTATCTCTCATGCCTCAACTGTCAAGGTAAAATCTTATCTGGGAAAAAATGCTACTTCTTTCTCAACACCCCTATCTCATACTTCATGGTTTATCAAAAACATCATAATTCATAATTCATAGGACTCGTTAGAAGCCTCAGTGTTCTTTTGTTATAGCAAGTGTATATTCATATTACAGACAGAAGTGTTTACTGGGGTGTTGAAGATGCTAAGCAGATTTTTGCACCAAACATGCTTGGCACTTTTTCCATTGGCTGCTTTTTATGAAAAAACCCAAACCCAACCAACTAAACTATGGGGTTTATTTTAATTACTTCTTAAAACAAAGTATGATTGTGTCAATCTCCATTAACTAGCTTAGCATCCACCTCAAATCCAAGTGTACTCCATAGTAATATTGCCACTGATGTCAATGAGGAATGGAGAATGTTCTCTTATTATAAAGATCTGCTTTTGAAATCAAGACAGAAGACATCAGCAGTTATGGTTCTCCTCAGTGGTATTTAACAAGTAGCCAAGACCCTTCCTGTATTTCGAAATACCAAACAACTTCAGTTAAATTTATTTTATTTCCTTTCAAATGTTGCCATTGCTAAAACTTTTTTTTTTTTTTAAATTTCTTTTTTACATACTTTCACTCTACCTCCCTGTGCTGCAGAGCCTGGCTGTGCTGTTCAGCCCACAACATCCTGATTGCCAGGGGAGGGAAGTTTTTTCCTTTCCTCTGCAGCACACTCTGCAGATGCTTCCTTGCACTTCACCGCAACTCCCACTTTCATAAGGAAAATGGAGCACAGCAGCTTCAGGGGAATGATGACGTGAATTTAAAACATGTTGCAGAGGGATAAATACTGAAATGAGTATTTCAGAAACTTGCCTTTCCTCTTTCCAGATATTTCCACCTGAATACATTTTCAGTCTTTTGTACCTCCTCAGGGAGAAGTATCTGAATTCTGATCACTTCAGAAGGTTTCTGTTAATGTTTCTAAATTGCTGCAGCCTTCTTACTAATGGGTTTTCATCACTATGGCAGCTGAAGCCAAACCCAAAGCTCCAATTAAAATCCTCCGGAGGATATTTCTGGTCTTGGTATCATTACCTTACATGCAATTAAGTTTTAAGTTTATCTGCCATTCCTGTTGAAAATCTGACAAGTCAATACAACCTATAAGTGCTTCACACATAGGAAATCCATTCTTTCCCAAGAGCGTATTTTCTGTGCCATGTATTTCTTAAAATTTCTTAGTTTAGATACAATTTTTATTCTTCCTCCTAGTTCAAATCAGAGCGGATTTCTTCACCTTGGTAGACCATGAATAATGAATGACAGATCAGTTCACAAGCACTAAGGCTTGCACTGCAGATTAGACACTTTACTTAGCAGTATTTTAAAATTACTTATGTTTGATTCTTCCTATGGTCTGGGAATCAGTGTATTTTCTTGGGAAAAAGCCTCACAATTAATAACCCACTCTTGATCCCTGTACTGTACTGTAGCAGAAAACCCCTATGTTGTTTGTCAAAATATCTCCTTAAACATAATTTCCCTAGTGGTGCTCTTTGAAGAACTGGGAAGTTCTTCTTTCTCAAGTAACATCACAGCTTTATTGCTATCCCCTGAACAAATCATACAATCATCACAAAAAGGAGGGGAAAAGTTGTATTTTTTAACACTTGGGTTTATTTTCGTACATTTTAGGAAACTGGGATTCTACTAAATGTAGTATTACTATCAACTAATTCATCAGCCATGGAATATCCCTGAGTCTCTGCAACCAATACAAAATACAAGATGCTCTGTTTGCTTTTGTAAGCCTTTAATGAGAACCAGGTATAAGCTTTTCTCCTGGCAACGACCCAGCTTCCCAGCTCCACAGAAAAACTTGCCCAAAGCTTTTATTCTGCTTTTCATATAAATAGTGTTGCTAATCAATTTCTTGATTAAATTCACTGTCCCTTTCTAGCAGCAACCTCTTTCCTGCTCTGAAAGAGCAGAGCAACTGTTCCACCCCAAGGCAGAGACAAGAGAAAGCCTCTTAAAAGCCTCAAAACACCTTCCTCCACTGATTCTTTACTGGATGTATGAAATTCTTCACTCTGATGGTTTTATACAAACTGAAAATGAAATCCATTGCCTCTGTGGACAACACAGGCAAATACTATTAATTAATGACAAATTTTACAGAGAAGAAAATGAGTTTCAGCACATCTGTTTCAGCACAAAGAGAACATTCTTCTGGGTGTCATTTCTGGAGTTAAAACAAGCCATAAAGTAGTCCCTCCAGTTTTTGGCCTTTAATTTTTGGATGATGTACTTAAGTACAACCAACTGAACTATATTATAAACCAGAAAAGGACAATACTATCCTCTAATTAATTATCAAAAACAGGGGCAGGGGAAAAAGCCAGCCCCTATCTTCAGGAAAAACAAATCCAAAGTCAATGTCTTTTTATCACTAGCCTCTAAAATTTCCCAAAGCGATTACCCTTATCAGTGGCTGAAATTGTAATGACAAAAAGAAATAGTGATAGCCCATATCCACTGATATAAGAAAAAATGCCCACCAGCAGAGGTCAGAGGACTTGAAAACCAGAAATCAATGAACCAGCAAGCGTGACAGCAAAAACGGATCCTCTAAATGACAAAGTGGAGCAATTCCAGAGGCCAGTCAAGCATCAGCTTGGATTTCTTCATTGTTCCTGTATCCTCTCCCTATACCAGCATCTGTACAGAAGGATGGGTGAGGAACAGATCTAGTTCTGAAAAACCTATTTTAATCTCCAAATGTTTAACTTGTTAAATCTGCTTCTTAGGAAGAAGTGGATACCCCCAGAAATAGTTCAGGCAGCCTCTGAGCTGAGGAGGAGATGACTGCTCTTGCAGACCCATAATGGGAGAATCCTTTTTGCTTAAGCAGCCACAGCTTCTACAGGAGGAAACAGAACTCACACCTGGTGCAACTTTACTCCTGTATATGCAAGAACTTCTGTGGAGAACTGTGTCCTCTCCAACCAGTAAAAGATCCACCAAACTTCCAGAGAGCCCATGACAATGCTCAGTACACATCAAAACTAGTTACTTTAAAGAAAGCAAAATCTCACCCTGTCACAGAAAGTAAAACATTTAATTAAATATGAGCTCAGCTTTAGGTTCTGTCTCTTCCAGTTAGGTCTTCTTACCTTTTACTATATCTTTGTTGTTATTTTGGAACCCCTAACTACCCTTTATGCCTCAAAAACACAAATCTCTGAGAATACTCATCACCCAGTAGGAACAGTCTCATCAATTTTGGCCTGGTTCTTTGTGAAACTCTTGGAAACCTCTAGCATACTATGATTGCTTAAACTTCCAAGCTTTATTCTTCCCTTTTTGTGCATGCCTAACTCCTATTAATGCCAGTGAGAATTATGCAACAATGAAAGATGAAACTTTCATTGTCTAAGGGGTACTATCAGCCCTGTGCTGCTTCAGTGAAGAAAAATCTCAAGGATACTGCAAATACTGTGGGGAGTTAATCTCATTACAGGGTACTAATAGCATTTGTGGCAGTGTTTGCTTCTTAGATCTACCATAAGTGACCACCTGGTGCCTGGTAACTAGAAAGCTGCTTCCACAACACATGCACAGACCAGGCTCTTCTTGGGAGACTGATCTGTAAGCTGCTATGGCTCTAGTCTCCTGACACTTTCTCTCCCACTGAGAAGTACAGGTATTTTTATTTTCAGTTTGAATATTTTTAAGTAAATGACAGAGCTTTCTGAAAAAAGTGGGTTTTTTTAAAGAATCATGGGTTCAAATACAAAGATTTTATTTATGAATTAATTTATTGTGATGCTTTTCAGGGAAAACTCTTCTTGAATTACCAAATTATTACATGGTCAGCTTCATCTAGTCCTTTCCTAAAGTAAAACTGCTGCAGGGCTGATTTTAAGTACTCTTTAGGAGAACCATCAGTGAAAATAAAGACATCTGTAAAAGAGAAACAAGGATACTGAAAAACATGACATGTCTCTTTTACTGGTCAGCATTGTGTTGCCTGTAAGGATTATAGAAGATAAGTATTAAATTTACAAAGGTATTTTTAACTAGGCTTTCTTAGTGTTTACCAATTAAATCAGCAGGGTTGAAAACAAATGAGTTTTACTGCAGATTTGAACAGCTAGGACACAATCACTATGCAACTGTTTGCAGGCACCAGTTGAATAATTAAAGCCAGTTTCATCAAACAGATGACACATCATGCTGTGAAAAAAAATTACCTCTGGCAACTCCTGATTTTGCATCTGAAACCTAAAAAACTTAGGATTAAAGCACAAAGAATGGTGATCACCAACCTTGCAAACAAATTTCGTATTTCTAATTGCATCTGGAAATTAGCCTCCAGCAAAGACCGCCAAGATGACACATTTCTAAGTGTCAAAACTGAAATCTCTAAATGTGTTAGGAGAGTGTTTTTGATAGAGCTGATGTGCTGATTCAGGCATACAGCAATGAGGACTGCAATTAAAACACAGTTCTTTCATTTCATGTGTTTTAAAAGATGTTTTGTAGTCTTATTCCACCTAGAAATTTCATAAGGACACTGAAAATTTATTTAAGTGGTATCTCCTGAGCAATACAGAATGGATACTAGAGATATAAAGGTTCTATTTAAATCAGAGGATATAGAGAAGTTTTTGGCCCCTCTCTACAGCAAGCTTTAGGCTTTGCCTTTGCTTCTGTGCACAGACTGCACCTGGAAATGTGCTCCCGGAGTTTGGAAGTCTGGAGATCTGTAGTCCAAGGGGTCATACTGTTGAAATTATCTTAATGGTGTATCTCCCCTGATAAATAAAGAATTGGAGAACACACGAATCAGAAAAAAGAACAGGTTTTGGGAGTTTTTCAAAGGAGAAAATCCAGCCAACACTAAAAAAATGCTCAGCTTTCATAAAGTTGAGAATGAGGGAATGAAGCAATTTCACTAGATAAATGCTGGTTCTGTGGAAAAAATAAAAGTATAAATTATTTATCAACAACCAATATATACATTTTGATTTATCTAAGTCTCAAAAACTCCTGCATGCTTTCCCCTCAAAAAGTTCTGCAGAATTGAAAGTGGTAAAAGTGGGAATTTTGTAGCATTTGCAAGACTCCATGAGGATATTAAGAGGCTGTAATAGCATGTTCTTCGATAGGCATACAAAAAAGGAGGTCTGTTTCAAGACACTTTGAAGGAGACCTCTAGAAAAAGCAAGAGAAAAACATCTTCATGATTCAGATATGATGGTGTACCACTGTGTATTTTCCAAGAACAGATGTATACATGGTAAATATAGCAAGTCAAGTCTAAAAGTAGCATTAGGGCAGTCAAGCACTGTACAAATTCAGGAATGAATGTGCCTCAAGCTCTACCTCTCTTCCAGTGAAGAGTATGCACTAGGTCTGCACAGGTGGAAGGGTGCAAGGAAATATCACCTTTGCTCAAAGGGTGAGATTTCACTGCGTTAGCTGAGTATTCCATATTGCCTGCATTTCTCAACCTAAAGGCTGTTTCTAGAGACCTCTTCTTCAAGGCATAGTCACTGTACAGGTTTTTATCGAGGTTTTGTTTTTCCTCCAGCTGATACATAAAATTACTGTCATTCAGCTTCTAGCTCACAGTGTCACAGGACGAACTCCATATCCCACTCCCCTCACTACTGTGCATTTCTACTTAGGCTGATGAAAACTTCACCCAACCCAGATAACCTGTACCCTTCTCATTTGCAAAAAGAAACCTGGCACTGAAACAGCTGATTTTTAAACACCCAGAAAAAGTAAATCCCCAGTGATTATTGAAGGAGTCATTGGTTACAGTGGCCGTCCCCACATAAGCCTAGCCATGTGGCCAAATCCCATATGCTGCTACTCCGTTTTTAGCAGGTCATTGGGCAAAATTTCATTCACTTTTTATGAATGCTAAAGTTAAAACTGAATATGACTGCTGATAGGCATGGGGTAGGAGTTTGCATATTTCCATAAAGAGGTTCATATATTCTCTGCACATAGCTAAGAAACATAAAATGAAATCATAAATACGTTTATCCTTTGACTAGGACTGCAGTGCTGGAAACATCCAGCGCTTATCCTAAAGCTGTTTGTATACACACAGCTACAGAACCAGACTGTTTACCCATCTGCATGTCAAAGGGATTTTAGAAACACATTAAGATCAACCTTGACGAGAGCAGGTACCACCAGAAAACAGAGGGATTTGGTGCTCCTGGGATAGTTCACATCAGAAATCCACAGGGAGGTTGCACCCCAGTTTTGGGAACCATCCTCTGTGACAATCAGCAGATTTACTGAGGTGAGTTTACTTCCCCATCACTTCCAGGAAAAACCTGGGGGGCCAGGCCCATGCTTTCCACTGCTTTGGAAAATCACAACAGGGTAGGAATAAATCAGATTTAGATTTCAAAACAATGTCTCGGACCCCCTCCCTAGCATCCCTTAATTCACACTTTGAGGGTCTCAGCAAGATTGCTGGACTTCCAACAGGTCTTCTTTGGCCTCATTTCTCCAAATAATGTGAGAGAGGACCTGAGCTTTTTTTTTTAAATTTAAGTGGCAATGAAGTGTGGGGTAGAGTCCAATCAAATTCTAAACAAAGATATTGTCTGGTATCAGTGTTAGACTCTGACACTAATATTTGATTTCCTCATCAATACAACCCTCATAATAATATTTACAGCTATATTACAGAGGAAATGTTCCTCTTTAATATGCCAAAGAATAAAATAATAATATGAAAGAATCTCCAGAAAACTGGTGCACTTATTTGCAAACTCTCCTCAGACTGGTTGTTATAAAGCAAAACAACGTATTCCTTAGCATACCTCTCACTGTTTATAGATTTAACCTATTTGCTGTTCATGAGTATAAAATCTGCAACTTTAAACAAATCCCTGCTGCTTTATGAGGTGAGAGCATGAGGACTTATACTGTATATCATCAAGACACGGTATGTTTGCTCTTATTTCAAAATATTTATAAAGCATCCCATGCAACTCTCCTTTGAGTTCTATAAATTGCCTTCATTTACTCAGGGATACTGAGAACTCAATTGGCATTGCAATATTTTATTTAATACAAGAAACTCTCAGAAACACTGTATGATATTCAATTGTCAGATGAGAGTTAAAATATTAAGAATTCATTTGTATCTTCAGAACCTAGGTCAGTTTTCAAGTCACATGAATTGTATATGCACATCAAGTGCATGGGAAGGATATATTCATGAGCAAAAAATCAATTAGGTCCAACCTCAAGTTCTAATTACACTGATGCAGCTCTCTTTTCCCTCATTTGACTTCTGTTGTATTAACATTCCTATGTCTTAACATACCTATTAGATGGTGCTTCACTCATTTTCTCTGAATCTTGGTCTATGCCAACATTAATATGCTCACATTTTTCCTATCCATTCCAAGTATCTGAGTAGTATCTACTCCACTATTATCAGACTTACTGTATATGCCATTCTTCATCCATATGCATACTTACAGTTTCTATAGTGCCCTTCTTTCTGCTATTTTCAGCTCCAAGAAAAATACTCATTTCTTATCTCACCATCACATAATACATGAAACAATAGGTTCATTTAAATTTAAATTATGGATTGCAGTACATCTCCACAGCTTGTGTGGCACTAAATTCTAAACCACTCTGAAACACAAAAAATCTCAATTCTGGCTCTGAGCAGCTTAATTCCAGAGTTTGAGTCTTTCCTGTTCATAAACCCAAGGTGTAAACACCAGACAGACAAATTGCACCACTGAAGCACAGTCTGATGCAACGATCTGTCTTCACCTAGACAAATCCACTGCAGGATACATGCAGCTCCTGGTGGCTTGGAAGGAAATAGAAAAGCAGTAAGAAACCATATCTCCTGGGAAGGTTTGGCTCTCTGGCCTTATGACAAGGATGAGCTGTCCCGTCCCACTTTACGCCATGGAATTTTATCTACA
>VWYI01000920.1:0-27556 GCA_013399455.1 Anthoscopus minutus | reverse complement strand
TTTATCTACACCAGCATCACAAAATGTTGAATATATTTGTGCTGATTAATTACAAAACTGCCCTCATTTCTTCACTCATTCCTTTCTCTTCTCGATCCTTGCCTCCTTTCTGTCCAAATTGTGATTTTCAGTGGCAAAAACTCACATGAGAGGTGAGCTGACACAAACACACACCATAAAGAAGTAACACAAAAGCAGCATGAGTTGCTCATGAGTCCAGAATGCATTAGGGGTGTTGTGGCTAAGGAGACGTCCAGGACCTTCTCTGTCTTCAAGTCCCTTGGCAGACTGGACATGGGCAGCATCACCACATCAGGCCACAGCTGTCACTACTTACGGCCAGGATAAGTGCTCATGCCTCAGCTGTGGAGACCTTTCTCCTCTTACCCCACTCCAGAATACACTAAGGGAAAGGAGACCTTTGTGAAAATGTCCCTGATAAGGCCAGTCTTATATTAGATGGAAAACAAAGATTTTCTGGTAAGAGCTTTTAAATGGAATTAATTTTTTACACTATTTTAATTTGGAAATTGTGGGGGCAAAAAAAAAAGGAGGTAAGATTTTAGGCATTTGCTCGCATCTGAAAAATTCTGCACGTAAAGAAAAAAAAGACATTTTACCAAAATGTGAATGATATTGAAAGGGAATTTTCAAATAATATAAGTTTAGCTAAAATCCTTGAGCAGCTTTGTAATCTTTATTTTGAGTAACAAACGTCTAAATTATATTTCTGGTTTCCTTCACGTGTGCCTCCCAGCTCACTCCCTGCGCTCCTGGGAGCACTTGCTTGCTTTGTTCCTGACAAAACCCCTCCAGGCCACAAGGACAGGAGGCTAGTCCCAGTGTGTGCCACATTTACATTTGGAGTGAGTGTCTCACAGCTGCAGCTGCTGACCTATCGTTTCTGTCTTTATTTCCATTTCAAACAGAATCAATGGAAGCAATGAACTACAAAACAAACTTAAGTTCTACAGAGAAAACTAATGCCTTTTTTTATTCTGAATCAGCTGCTGGAATACTGAAAGACTGGAAACTTGGTCAGATTGTACAGTCCCTAATACTGAGTACTGTATCAAGTGAGACCAACAGTATTCATCTGTCAAAAACTGTAATTTAAAAACTTCTAAAGCTGGTGGTAACCTAGCTTTTAATACGTAATCGCATATATGATTAAAGCCTAGCTTAAACACTTTAAAGTAGGATTCCAAAGACAGTTCAATTGAAAAGAAACTGAGGCTAAATAACTTTCCATTTTCTTCCCCCAATATCTTATGCTGCTCTATGTTTCACAAGCTATAAAACACTGCGTTTCCTGCTTGGAAGTTTGATTTGCAGTTCCCAGACTAATACCTATCTCAGCCCTATTGCCATATCCTTTAGGTTGTTTCTCACTTGCATCAATCCACAATTTGAAAATTTACTTAGGAGGTTAGTGTCAGATTTAACAGAGAAACTGCTGGCGGTTGTAAATCCAGGTTCTGCAGGGAAATGGAAAAGGCAGTAAAGTCAGAGACAACACCCCTTAACAATCTCAAGTGTAACATTTAATCCTGCTCATTCTCCCCTTCTTCCAAGCAGCACTGTCATCCATGCCCTGCTGTACCTCCAAATGGTATATATAATGTCTGTATACTAAAAAGCATTTCTGACAAAAATACCCAAGCCACAACTATTCCCTGGTGAGCAGGACAGTAAGAGAGCACTCAGATTTCAACTGGCCACACTGATCCTGTGGGTATGACATCAGACCTCTAAAGCTGATGGCAGGGACACTAAGAGCAAGAGCACTGTGTTTCTTAATGGACCTCTGGGCTCTTCAGCACACCCTTAGTACAAATAGTTCAGCATTAGTCCTTGCCTTGCCTCCTTCCAGTTTTTTCCCCTCTTCAGGGGATATGCCAAATAAATAATCTTTGCAGAAAGTGGCAGTACCAAGGTTACTATTTTAACTTCCAGTCCTTGATAGCAAAAGCTTAAAGGACTGCTAGATCCTGCAGGGACTCTTCTCATCTCTTTATAGATGTCTTACAAAGATTTCTGGATGCACTTGAAACTGTGGTGACTCAGCGAGACACAAAGTCAAGGTTCTGTCCACAGAGCATCTCTTGACATCTTGCAAAATAGTTTGCGTGTCACTAATTAATTCCTACCCAAAAGCAAGATTTTTTGCTCCCTACTTAGAATCTCCCTAACTAATATATTTGCTAGTTTTTGTTATAATTTTCTGAGTACTGTGAAAAAAGTTGTCAAACAGCTTCACTTCAAACAAAGCAATGTCTGTTTACTGTTGACATTTCTGTTAGTAAAGTTGTTTAATGAACCTTTTGGAAATACTTGCATTTTATAACTTGTTAGGCAACGGGATCTTTATTCTAGTTATAGCTATTGTACATGATTTGCAATAAAAACCACAGAAGTACTACAGTAGATAAAATTATAGAATCATAGAAGAACATACAATTATAGAATCATAGAATGGTTTGGGTTGGAAGGGACCTTAAGGATCACTTCTTCTCAATTCCTCTGTCATGGGCAGGGATGCCTTTTGCCAGACCAGGTGTTCAGGGCTACATGCAGTCTGGCCTTGAACACCTCCAAGGATGGAGCACCCACAACCCATTCCCCCCTCTCACAGCAAAGAACTTCCTGCCAATATTTAATCTAAACCTACTCTCTCTTTGAATCCATTCCCCATTGTCTTGTGCTCTGGCATTCCCTATGCTCTTGTGAGAAGTCCCTCTCCATCTTTCTCGCAGGTACTGGGAGGCCTCAATTAGGTCATCCCAAAGCCTTCTCTACTGCAGGCTGAACAAACCAAATTCTCTCAACCCTTCCTCACAAGAGAGGGTTCTATCCCTCGGGTCATCTTGATGACCTCCTCTGGACTTGCTTCCAAAAGGCTGTTCCAATAAGAATTGCCAAGGAATGGCCTTCTCGTAACAAGGAGCTCAGAGCTGGATGCAGCACTCCACGTGGGATCTCACCAGAGCGGAGCAGAGGGGCAGAACCTCCTCCTTCAATATTCATACAGAAGTTGACTGTGTCTGTCTCTCTTGCACCACGTATTACATGCTGGAAACCAAAGAAGCATCCTAAGTTGCAGTATAAAGGCAAATCCAATTGGCCTTTAGACATTTTTTCTTCACTAACAGATATTTTCTTCACTGACTTCAGCGAAGTGGACAAGCTCACTGGATTAATTAAAAACAACAGTCTAGAAAATGTGTCTTTATACCTTAAAAGACAAAACCACAGATTTTTCACTCTGCCAAAAGTATTTTAACTTGCTCATTAGAAATCCCAAAGAAACCTAATGTTGACAGATTTTAAATTAATTAATATATTCACTGTGCACTACAATGTGAATTTTCTTTTGACTTCAAGATTAAGTTAATTGTGATTTGGTTCTTAGTCTAATATTGTTAATTCAGACATGAATTATTCATCCTTTCTCATGTACTTCTATATTCTATTACAAGTTATATAGAAATTTCCCCCACAGCAGAGATTCCATCTCATGTAAACTGGCACAGCGACAGTAGGTTCACATCCTATGTTTAGCCTGCACTTAGCAAGAGACACAAAAAATTCTGCTTCAGAATGTCTTTAGCAACTAAACAGCCCCCATGGACCGAGTTCTACAACCTGTGTGTACAGCAGTGGTCCCAGCACAAACTCTTTGGTTATATTAGCAGATGGATTAGGAGCAAACAGTTGAAAGAATAAATAGTATTTCAGTGGAATGCCTAAAGCCAAGCTACGTTAAAAGCCTAGGTCTAATTCTACTAATTTAGGTTCAGGCACCTGCTGATGTGTATGTCCTTTTTAACCATCTGATTCAAGCTCTTCTCAACAAAATAAGACTAAGAAGATAAACTAGAAGAGGGAAAGTTTAAAAAACTGCATGTGTGAAAGAGCTATTCTTTACATGTCTGCAAAAAAAACCCCCAAACATGAAAATAGAAGCGTTTATGTCTTTGAAGGGCAGGATCCACCCTAATGTCTATGGCCATAGAATGAGTCACCTAAGTAAGAAGTTCAAGTAGACCCAACCATAACTTTACTATAATTACAATTTTTATAATACTGAAGTTATTATAAAAATTTCAGATGACAATACGTAGATTTCATACGTATTCACCCCATGTGTTAGCATTTATTGTGCCTTAGGTTAATGTTGAAAATGCATTTTAAGGTAAAATGTTTGTGAAGGTGCTAATTATTTTAAAACATTACCTTTAAAGTCTCACAGCTTATTTCTCTAGGTGTATGTTCAAATCAGAACACAGGTTTGCACTCTTCTTTGGTCCACAAACACTACCTTCTAGTTTGTGCCCTCTTCTGCTGTTGAAGACAAATCCAATCATATCAGATACTTATCCACTGACAACTTAAGGACAAGTGAAAGATGAAAAGGAAAGTTATTTCACTTCCCTCTCTTACCTCCTAGCATGTCTGATTTTATCCATGCCTGTCTTTTGTGATCTCCTTTTGTACCACACAGAGCTTATCAACTGACACAAAAATAAATGCATAACAAATATTTTACAAGACCAGACAAAGGGATTTGCTAAATATAAAGAAGCTGCCTGGTCAGACTTCTACTCTTATCCCCAAGGGTGAATACTGTTGCTTCTGACATCTCTCAAGTTCTTGCAACCCCATCTCAAGTGCTACTGGCAACGAGTTACTAGTCTAGTTCTCAGACATCTTGAAGGTCTATAGAGGAAAAAAGGCAACAAGTCCTACAAATTACCTTAAAATCAACTTGCAAAACTGGAATGGATGCTGTAAACACCTATTGGGCACAGAGAGAGGCTTTTGTATATCCCTGCAAGTTAGGAAGTGCTTTGATTATCTTGAGCTGAATGATAGTCACAATAGGGTTCAGTGTTTATGGGTAAGAATCAGGGGGAAGGCCAACACAGCAGATATCCCACTGAGAGACTGATAGAGACCACCCAGCCAGGATTAAGAAGCAGATAAAATATTCTGTAAGCAGCTGGGAGAATCACTGACTCTTGTTCCCGTGGGGAACATCAAATTCATGGATGTTTGCTGAAAATGCAACACAACAGAGACCAAGAGTGTGTGGGAGATAATGTCCTGGCACAGCTAGTAAGGGAGCCAGCCAAGGAATGTGCCCCAAGGAATGTGCTTGTCTAACTTGATCTCCTTCTGTGACAGTGTCCCACTTAATGAGTGAGAGAAAGGCCATAGATGTTGTCTACCTGAACTTCAGCAAATCTTCTGACATCATTTCTCACAGAATTCTTCTGGAGAAACTGTCTGCTCGTGGCTTGGATGGGTGCACTGTTTTCTGGGTAAAGAACCAGTTGTGTGGCCAGGCCCTAGAGCTGTGGTGCCTGGAGTTACATCCAGATAGTGTCTGGCCACCTGTGGTGCTCCCAGGGCTCAGTGCTGGGGCCAGTCCTGTTTAATATCTTTACAACTGATCTGGATGAGGGGATCAAACATGCCCTCAGTCAGTTTGTGGATGACACCAGGCTGGATAGGAGTTTTGCTCCACTGGAGACTGTGAAAGCTCTACAAAGATTGGATAGATGTGCTGAGGCCAATGAAGTTCAACAAGACAAATTGCCACGTACTCTTTTCCAGTCACAACAACTCCAGGAAGTGCTACAGGCTGGGGCAGAACGACAGGAAAAGGTCCTGGGGGTGCTGGTGACATGAGCCCAGTTGGCCAGGAAGGCCAATGGCATCCTGGCCTGTACCAGCTAGAGTGTGGCCAGCAGGAGCAGGGCAGGGATTGTCCCCTGTACTCAGCACTGGGGAGGCCACAGCTCAAATCCTGTGCTCAGTTCTGGGCCTCTAATTATAATAAAGACACTGAGGTGCTGGAGCAGATCCAGAGAAGAGCAATGGAGCAGGGGAAGGGTTTGGAGCTCAAGTCTGAAGAGAAGTAATTGAGGTTCTTACATTGTTATCTCATGTTCACTCAGTATCATACTTCTCCATGATTCTTCTAAAAAAATCGTGGCTACCTTCTACAACAATACACTAAATAGTTTAAGTAAGGCTTTCTGTGTGGAGCAGGAACAAGTATAAGACAATGTCTGAATCCATGGAAATATACGTGAAGTAGTCTAGTAAAGGAAATCAATAGAATAGATACAAACATAATTTCCTGACCAAAAAAATTGTTTCCTCCTGGGATCTGCCTATATTTCTAATAAGAATCCATCTGGCATTCTAAGATCATTTGTAGCATAGCTGTCAAAGCTAGGTCATATCCATATCATGGGAATGGCTCAGGAGTTCAGACACAAGTAAGACATTTTCAGGGTTTTTATTGGTAAAAACCAATAAAAAATAACTGAGTGTTTTATCATTTGACTATAGCAATTTGCTTCCCCTTAGGAAAAAAATATGGGAAGCTAGAAGTCTGCAGTACCATTTTGAAATGAATAATTAAAGTTTACAAAAACATTGGTTTTCAGTTACATTTCTAGTGCTCAAATTGCTTTGTTTCTTCTATAAATAAAATAAAATACAAAGTCTAATTTAAAATTACCCCTCTCAGCTTAAAATTTTCCTGTGAATCATCTAGATCTGGTCTTTACAGTAATCCAGCAGTCTTTTACAACAATTTTATATTTCCTATGCTGATGGACTTAGAGTCTCATTAGATGTGAAACCCTCAAAAGATTTGGAGTAATAGAAGAAACATATGAGCAAGTCCAAGCAAACATGACAAAGGAACAAGGGGTCCAAGAGGTCAGACATATACCAGGGGCTCTCTGACTCCCTGACTCATGCATCCAGAACAAGGGCACAGCGGGATGCTCCATGGGAGAAGCCAGCTCTTGTCTGTGCCTTCATTTCTGTTAGTGTGCACTACACTGTGGTCCATGTAACCATATAGGCCATATAACCAATGTGGCAGCAGCAGAATTACCTTTAGATATAATGGCTTGCAGCAGCACTGACTAATTTGATTAATTGATAATACACAGACTATACAAGTTCCTCTGATATTAATGAAAATTTTCTCAGCTTTCTTTCTAGAGATATCCAGAATGGAAATCTGTTAATATAAGGTATGAAGGTGTGGCTTCCCCTCTCCTATGTTTCATTAAAGAGGAAGAAAACTTAGTACTAAAATAATTTTTCACAAGGATCTTGTGTCAATTTTGGACTCTATATCACTTATGCAAATTATACAAACACATATAAACTGCTAACTATTCATGCAGACTAAGAATTCCTGCGCACATATGATCTCCCACTTGGGGACTGATTCCATATTTATGCATTTTATTACTTTGTTAACAAATGCAGATATCTTTGTAATTTAATGTCTTTGTAAATTAATGTCTATTAATTTACTATTAATTATGACTATTAATTTATTTATATTTAATGTCTATTAATTGACTATTATTATGATATGACTATGTAATGTTCTGAAGTATGTGACCGTGTCAAGATTTGCTACAATTTATCCCCAGTTATCAGGTATATGCCATAGAAGGGAGCTATGGCATATACCTGACAAGGTATACAAAGGAATGAGATAACAAAAAACACCCCAAATCCAACTATAAAGAAACACAAAAATGATGAACTTTTCCCCATACTCAAATATTTTTATGCTGATGGCTGATCTGAACAGGTTGTCTGACTAGCGAGAGCCACTAACCTGGTAAAATTTTCAAGGTCTGAGCTTAGCAAGAATCCTCCTTTAGTCCTAATTAACCTCAAAATTATGTCTGAAGAGCACATCTTACATGAAGTATATAATGCACTTTTTTCTTTTCATGGGAACACAAAAGCTATTTCCAAGTCTGAATTTCAGCATAGGCTATCAATAAGAATTGTTTCCAGGGTAAAACAAAATATATTACCTAGGAGACAGTAAGATTTCCTTTGGGCTGATATAAGAAAATAATGGGCTTTTTAAAAGTCTGGATTGATTTTTTTTACTGGCTTAAAAAAAGAAAAAAAAAAAAGTAAAAATTAAGGCAATACTATTTACACTGCACTTTGATATAACCAACAGAACATTTCTGCTAGTAATGAATAAAGCCACTCAGTGAACCTTTGAGTACCACCAGGGAAAATAAAGTTTCCTCTAGTCTCCTGCATCACCTGCTTCTCTTCCTCTCAGTCAGCATTAGACCCATTATAGGGCTGGCTGCAGGGTGGGTGGATGTACCCAGTCCAGCACTTTGGGGTGGTCTTGTTTTAAAAGCCATCTCAAAACAAAGTTGCACAAGAAAGAAATCCAAGCCTTTTTTGCAACATCCAGAGTGATTCTGGACCTCTTCCCTTGCAGCCTTACCTTGATGATTTTCAACCAGAAAAGTAGTGGGCAAACTTGGCTCTTAATTTCATGCTCTTAATGTCTTCTTTGGCTTCTGTGCTCTGTACTTAAAACCAAGAGAGCAAGAAAGCAGCTGGTAGCTGTGAAAGCTGAGGCAGTCTCTGGCCATCCCCATCCTAGGGGGCTGGCCATTCCCATTCTATGTGTGAGCTTGTGAGAAGGTATGAGCAGGTAGCACAAGAGGTCTGGGCAGACCACAGCTCCAGCCCCATGGATTGGTGCCTGGGTGCATTTTGACAGAAAGAGCACACTAACGGGCAAAAAATGAAGGAAAAAAAGGAAAAAACAGTGCCCCCATCCCTCCTCAGGGCTTCTTTCAGCAGAAGCCATAAAAACTGGACATAATTAAACCTTAAGGAACTGAAGGGCATTCTTTCAGCCTGTGTAGAAGTGAGTAATATGACAGTAAATTTCTGCCATTTCATTCTTCTATAGCCTCAGGGCACATCCAGAGGTTGCACAGAAGGTAAGTAAAAGTCATCTAGTCCGTCTGTTTACTACTGATCTCCCCCTTGATATATTCCTCAGTCTCTACGGTTCCTCTCCCAAGAACTGCTGTCACTAACACATCACTACTCCTGCTCTGCCTGAGAGGATGATGTCTGCAGCCTGAGAGGCTGTGCTAGAGCTGATCTGTTCATTAACTGGCACACAATGCTCTCACAGGCAATTCCATTAGCAATATCCCTCTCAATGACATCTTCTACACGTCTGGTTTCCAGCCACACAGATTTAAGTATTATTCTGAGTCCCTTTTTTTGACATTGGAAATCACTGACATAGTGTTTATTGCCCTCTTTCTTTCAAGCTGTTGGATTGGCAGAAGTTTTCCTTTAAGAAACGTCCTGCATGCTTTGGTGGTAAGGACACGCTCTGGCTGGACTAAGATAACTAATAACAACCAGCTTTCCACATAAGGCCCACAAAAAATGAAATTAAATCTATCTTTGAAATGTGAAGCTGCATTTCAAAAATATTAATATTTCTAAATTAGGTTAAGAATATTGGGAAAGGACCCTTGTTAAGTTATTTGAGCTCTGCATTTAACTTCACAGTATTGTTGTTGTTTAAATGAAAAAAGTAATCCAGTGAAAATTAAATGAGCAATTTTCATGTGAAGGCCTCTGGGCATTATTAAGATTCACAGCACAAAGTGTCATGCTGCTTCACAATAAATTGATCTGAGCAAGGTACTAAATATCTACTGCCTTTATAACTGAGAAAACATTTCGCATTTCCAGTGTTTCTGCAACGGATGGATTTTTTTACTTAACTACACAGCCACAGGTTAAATGCTCCAGCATTTTCCAGTGGCAGCATCCATCCTCCTATACTTTGGCACGCAAAATAACCCTGATTAAATTAATTATGTCTTCAGCTACTGTTGAGCTCATTAGCAACCTTCCAACATTGTATGTTCTGCAGATATATGCTTTAGTGCAATAATTGTAGGCATTGGTTCATTAGCAAGTATGATCAACATAGGTTATCAAAAACATTTTTCATGCATAACAAATAGAGCAAATTGCTAAAACAATAAAAGAAACATCTAAGATCTACACCACGTTCATCTACATGATACAATAATTTGGTAACAGGATTAGCAGCAGATTTGTAATAACTTGATTTTCCACCTTCTTTAGTCTAAAGACGACCAGGGACACTGTCCTGCTTTCTGCACGAAGTCTGTGACCTGGCTGGCAAAATGTCAGGTGAAATTAAAACTATGCAATGAAGAAAGTGTTATTTCAGATGTGACTGACTCCTTTTAGAAATCTTGCTGATGGCACACAGGCTGTGTAATTACAAGCACTTGTGAACTGTACTTCATTACAATGACAAAGTGTTGGCACTGGTGAAAAATTTAACCTTCCCAGTATTAAATGAACAAAATTCAAGAACACTTTTAGAATCACCATCATTATTTAAAAAAAAATCAACACAGGGGCATGCTTAAGGAACATGGAACATAGTTCCATTTCTTCCCCAGAGATTAAAATAATGCAGTATTTATTTCTCCTTCTTGGGCTACAGAAATCTCATGACTTTTAGTATTTTCTCTTGGCTAAAGAAATACAAATGTTGCCATTAGATTTCCACTGGAAGCTTCTGCTTTTGTGTATTATAGGCAGAGATGCAGTATTTTAATTTTTTCCATATGAACCACTATACATTTTAAGTTTGCCACACTTAATTTTCTAAAGGAATTACATTAAAAGGAGAGCTCTTACTAGATGTCAATGAATGGACTTATGACTGATGATAGTTCTAAGCTGTGGAGGCGCACAAGTGTTCTTTCTTAGCTTAAGACAAAAGTATTTACTTATGGATAAGAGAAATACACAATGGAAGAGTTGAACCTGCCTCCACTGGGATCAAGTGCAAATTTCTGACTGATTTCCAATAGGAAAAATTTTACANTGTATGCTGTACTAGCCATATCATGTATGTATTTCCCAGTTTGAGCATACTTTTTAACTTTATGACTATGATCTTCAATGTATTTTTTGGAAATGCCTACACTTCCACAGAGCTACATTACTGCGTAGTTCATAACTAATTAACCCGAGAAATGAAAATTTTAAACTAGAAATATTTTTAATATACAATATTACAAACGTACATTAAATAAAGCCATACATAAGGAAAATGCACTAAACTTTAAGTCTTTGACTTTTCTTGCTAAAAAGTTTTGATTTATGGCTTCTGTTTCAAGACCTTTGTGAATGCTTATCAATGAGCAGAATTTGCTTATCGTTCTAATATGTTTCCAAAAGGAAAATTAATTTGAGAAAAAAAATCATTAAAAGAAAATGAACAATGACCTGGTCATGCAAGCTCTCATTTGGCATTTACTGGATGGCCTCTGTAAACCCAGCCACTCACATAAGTGTTTAGAATACAAGACTCACTATGTCACTCAATATGTCACACTCAACTTTCACATCTAATTTGGATAATCATAATAAATTGGAATTATGCTATAGAAACCTTTCCAGCACAGTGCTTGCAAATTACTCTACAGCTACATATTTACATTTGGGCTTAATTTTTAGCAAATGCCTTGACCCATTTAACATCCTTTCACTAGGCTCTGCACTGCTGCAAGGGAAGGGCAGCAGTCCCTGAATCCAACTCCCTTTACCAAAAACCTATGTGTCAGATGAGAATAGCAAAACAGAGGAATACAAATGAAACTAGAGACAATACATGGTCAGTCAGAGTTAATCCTTTTTAATATTCCACTTCACACCAGAGAGGATTTAATTGTTTCTTAAATGGCTCTAGGGCCTCTGAATGAGCAAACCTGTCCAACAGAGCAGACATTTATTTGAAAAAAAAATCTCTGTAATAAATATTGATCTATCATAACCATAGATCATTCTGGAGTCACACCAATCTTTCCTTGCCTAATTAAACTGTGCTGATATGAAAATGTGGGCCAGGCCCATAAGGCACAACAGGGAGTGTGGAAATGCGTGGAAGTTGCAATCTCTGGGCAGAGAGGCAGAAAGGCACAGGAACTGCACCTGCATGCTAATGAACTCCACCAGATCGTAATCCATACAGATGCAATTTAAATTCCCTTCCACATCCTCAGCCTCAAATTCTTCTAATTAACCCGCAGCCATGAGATAAGCAGTCTTGCAAAGGGGGGGATGGCTCAACAGAAGTGACAAAAGGCAATAGGCTACTCCTTGTCACTTCACTTTCCTCAGGATTTGAAGGTTGTGTCCATCATTAAGCCAAACTCAGAGGAGTAATCAAAATGTCATTTGCTTAATTTCCCCATGATATTTTAACTTTTACTTTATAAGCACTCCTGGATTTAGGGCTGGCAAAAATGTTTTAGCAATCACAAAACACACACGCTGCCACAGCCACGTGGCAGCACTTAAAAGCACTTCACTCCCACTGACAAGGAGCTTTGTTAAAGATGGCAGGCAGTATTTCATCAGCTTGGCTTACACTTTTTGCAGAGACACTTATCTTTCTACAGAGGCTTAAGTAAGTTTATTGCCAGCTCCAGCACCATGCAGACTTGCAAGGATACTATAGAAGAGAACTGCCGTACTTTAGTTCTTTATTTCATGTGGTGTCACAGCAACCAAGGAGTTGACTGTTACTATATGTAAAAACCTGCTATAAACCACGGTTCCCACTGCCATTTCCCTCAAACTCTCCATAGATGGGAGCTAAAAATTGCAGTTCTTCACCAGTATTACTAGGATCGACAAACTGCAATTCTTCAACAGGACTGCAATTCTGTCTTAACATCTAACAGGTCTCTGGAGAGACCCGTCTGTTTTCAGTAAAATTCCTCATAATTTTAAGCAGAATTTGTCAAAGTGTTTTTCAGTAATTACAAGAAGACAAACTGTTATCTATAGTTTTGGGCATTTTCTGGTTTTTTGTCTGTTGTTTGGGTTGTGTTTTCTTAAAATGAGTGGTAACAAAGACCTGCTTTCAGTAAGCATTGAGAGAGCCCTGCTACTCCACCACAATTAAATGAGATGAAAAATATTTGATTGTCCATTTACCAGTATTTGCATACATGAAGATTTTGCCCATGCAGATGTATGCAGGTGTTGGTTAATAAAAAGGTCCTCATATGTTCTTTTTTTAATACAACTCAGAAATCTGAAAGGCATTACACAATTTCATGAATGGTTAATCTCAGCTTTTCATCTCAATTACTGTTACTTTCAAATCAATGAGTGATCCTTTTAGTGTTTACATTAACATCTGGCTAGTATCTTACTACCTTACTGTAAGAGAGTTGGTGGCTTCATTTTGAATTCTAATGAAGACCACACTGCATAAATCTCTGACATTAGATTCCCTACTGGCACACTGGGCCTTGATGGAAAGCTGAAGCAAGACAAAAAGAATGAAATGCTGTTACATTACTGCAACTGAATAATCCAAATCATTGATTGTCCACAGCACCTGAGTATGAGTGCCACTATCAGTCTCTACATAGTTCAGGGGCAAAAATAAGATGTAAACTTCAGGTCTCCTGGTTTATGATAGACCATGCGTTCTTACAGTCACTTAGAAATCTGTGATTTTTTTTTCCATCTCTGAGAAAGGAAAAACACTACACTGGGACTTCTACGAACACTTACAAGTATTTTTAGACAGACAATACCAATTTGGTTTGTCAAACTACCTGCTACCGTACTCCTATATTCCTAACAGACAGTCATAGCACAGACTGAGACAGGGAGAAAACCAGAGATATACTAAACTTGACAAGTGAGTCAGACTCTGCTCGCTTAGGTCTCAGATCTTCTATTCCATGCTGTTCTCTGAGAGAGAGAGAGGCACTACTCCAGGTCTTACTGTGGTTTATATTGCAGCTTCTAAACAGGAGAAACTCAGGCCTATTGGTGATATCCAGAAAATACATGATCTGTCAGGCTGATTTTCTTATCTTTATCTAGAGATGTGTTAATTTATGTGCAAATCCAGCTGTGGGTAATGATCTTGCTTTTTTCCCCTACTAGCTCTGCAGAGTTAATGTTAAGCATTTTCATAAAATGATCAACATCTGTGGTCTTCCCCCTGAAAAAGTGCTTGACCTGAATGAGCTTTTCCTTTATTGACAGTGAAAGAACTGAAGTTTGCTGAGCTCATTTCATATTGAGGGATTCATCTTTCATAGACAACAGAGGTGAAGACTCTGAAATTTAAACTCCAAGCAAGATCTCAGAGAAAAACAGGAACATATATCTAACATTAAGAACTAAGACCTAAAAACATTACAGAAGTCTTCGTACTGACTTAGAACGTGATCATTTACTGCAGAGCAGTAAGCAGGGGCATTGAGAATGCCACCTGCTGGTAACAGCAGCATGAGGGAGCACAATTCCTCGTAAGATAACTTCCAAAAATGGGAAAGGTTAAGAAAACTTTGTGGATGATGATGCATTGTCTGTTGTTTGGTTTGGGTTTGTCTGGGGTTTTTTTAACAATTTGAAAGTTTTAATAAAGTAGCTTTACCTGCAAGATATGATGAATTTTATGTGGAAACTTTGGTGGGAATGGATTTTGAACCAGAAGAAGAGTATTACACCTTTCTTTTGAATTGGAAAATACTAACTTTTGAGATTAGTAACAATTTAAAAGACTTCATACATAACAAGGAAATACAAATAGAGCTGAAAGACTGAGACTGCTTGTACTTTCTTATTCTTATGCCGGCAAAGCCATAGGAAGAGCAGCTGAGGACACTTGGCTGTTCAGCCTGGAGAAGGTGACACTGAGGGGAGACCTCACTGTGGACAACATCCTCAAGACAGGGAAGCACAGGGCAGGCACTGATCTTTTCATTCTCATGACCAGTGACAGGACTCAAGGACTCAAGAAAGCATGACGCTGAGTCAGGAAAGGTTTAGGATGGATGTGAGGAACGGGTTTTTCATACAGAGGGTGGATGGGCACTGGAACAGGCTCTCCAGGGACATGGTCACAGCACCAAGCCTGACAGAGTTCAAGAAGTGTTTGGATGATGCTCTCGGGCACATGGTGTGTATGATTCCTTTGGTGTCCTGTGCAGGGCCAGGAGCTGGACCCAGTGATCCTTGTAGTTCCCTTCCAGCTCATCAGGTTCTATGATTCTGTGGTTCTCTTATTTCACAGGATCTCAAAAGTAATTCTCAACATTTTTTAACTATTTTGTGAGAACACTGAAAGTCTAAATCTCTATGGTAAAAATTGAAAAAAAAAAATCAAACTGAGCAGTGAATTTGTTTGTTAATGTACCATCACCTAGAGTAACTGTAGCTCCAAGCTTTCTGCAGCCAGTTTGTAACCTGACCACAAATAGTGGACAATACCTGTCTGGTAACTCCATTTACAAAACAGTGATTGTTATAGGACTACAGCAAGGCAGATCTGCAGAAGCCACACCTCTGCTGGTTTCAAAACTGTCTCTGCTGGGTTGAAAGCATCTTTTTTTTCTCTTTTTTTTTCCCTCAATGATTATTGATGAAGTGTTATATTGTGTCCAGCTCCACAGCCAACAACCAGATAAGTTACCTAAACTATCTAACAAAAACCAACTGATCTAGTATTGCCCTAGTGTTTTCTGAGAGTGTCCCATCTTTGCAAGCCAGTCAGAAACATGGGACAGTACATGAGAGTAAGATTTGGTGGGGTTCAGCAAGGACTTCCATCTAAATATAACTTGATTATTGCTTAGACTAGCTTAACAATCACTGACAAGGAGATGTCTATCTGCTCAAAAGTATGACCAAAAAAAAGTTGGAAGTGCCACATGTCAACTCCAATACATGTAATAACAGATTAAAATATGTAAAGTTGCTTAGAAATGGTAAATGTACAAAAGCTTAATTAGTATTGAAAAATATTCAAATCTTCCATGTCTAATGAACTTCTAGAATTTGAGCTTTGCAGTTAGTGATGATAGGTTTGAAAAAATCAATAGCACTATATAAATTATTATGAGCAACGTCAATTAATTATTAGTTTGTGACAAGCATTAAATCCTATCCCAAGATACTCTTGAAGGCTTGCTTTCTACATCTATTTAAAGTACTGGCCACATACAAAATAATTTTAAGGGTTTTTTTTTAAGTCTGAGTGCTGTGCAAGTTCTAGAAGACCAGGAAAATTACAGGACACAGTCTTGAGGTAAAGAAAGCATGCTGGAGGGCTGTAATACCTATGACAGAATGTGTGCTGTTTCCAAGATCAGAGGCAAGACTCCTATAGTTGGACTCTCTTAGGGCTCTGACAAACTTCATTCCCTTTACTTGAAGTTAAACAATAGTATCAGCAAAAAAAAAAATCTGACCAGAACACAAATACCTGTATGCAATATCATGCTCAGCAGAAAAAGCTGGAGTAGAGGAGAAAGGTGGAGGCTTTAGTTACTAAGGTGGGGGCTGTTTAGAGACTGGCTGGGCAATATTTTGCCTGTGTGAGGTGCTGAGCAATTTCCTTAACTGTGCTACTTGGTTTGGTTTTGGTTGTTTCTTTGGTTTTGTCTTCACCTATAATTTCACCTTTATCTGGACTCATGAGTTCTCTTTCTTTTTGTTCTTTCCAGTTTCTCAGGTGTGGGAGGGATACTCAATCCATCATAAAGAGCCCACAAGACATAGGAAAGCTTATTTGACTCAGGATATGGGAGCCAAAACTGTGCTCAGTCTTTTCTCCAGAAGAGCTGCTGGTCCAGCTTCCAAAGGCAGCTGTTGACAGTGGGGAGCTCACTTCCAGTGGAAGTCTGTGTAGTTCCTTAGAATCGCTCAGAGATTATACAGTCTAAGAATATGGCTAATCTTCTGCAAGAGGGTTTTTTTTTGTTTTGCTTTGGAGAGGTTCTTCTGTGGGGTTGATGGTTTGTTTTAAATAAAACTCCAAGCTTTCCAGAGTTACAGATGGGCAAAATGTCCCACACACAGCTATGCAAGAGACAAGGGCAGAGAGACACAGGATGGTACCTCATCTTACTACTACAGACAAGCTTCAAGTCTACAATACATAAAATTGCAACACCAAAACAATACTGAAATTCACGTGAGTTTGTTTATGAATTGGTTATTATTTTAATACAATTTTTTACTTAATTTTTTTTAAATTTTATCAGCAACTGGTTTGGAATCATTAACAGATTGAAATCAGCAAATCCAGGTCACCAGGAGCACTGCTTTTCTTCTTAGCTCTAGAAGAGATTACCACCAGCAACTACAACCCCAAACTAACCATCTTGTCTTTTTGGTGGGAACATCTAGGGGGCTGATGCAAAAACACGCACCTTTGTTACAGAGTCATCCAGCTTTCTATTTGTGACTATTACTGACTGCAGAGCTCAACTCTGCTGCTCAGAGGGACTGTGAGGCACTGTGGGATACTCCTGGCAGTCAGGATCACACAGATTTGCAGCCAGCACTTCTTGTACCTGTCTCTACAAGGCACATGACAGCTGGAGCACTTCATGCACTTGCAAGGTTGATATCAGTAGCCACAGTGGCAACTCTCATTCTACAGCTGGCAGTGAGAATAAACATGAGCTTCTCTTTCCACTCAGTCTGGAGACAGGGAATGTCTAAACTCTTCTTACTTCTGGTTCTATTTCTGAATATAGTGGTAGGCAATTCACTTTGAATGAAGTTAATCATTTTGTCATTCAAGAAAAAAATATTAAATTTTCACTTTTTTTGCTAACTATAGAATAGAAAGTATAGAAAGTACTATATAGTACTTTCTCTAATCCAAAATCCAATCCAATTATTTCAGAGGCCTTTGGATCAAGTCTCTTCTCATTATAAAGTCCAATTAAAACCTTTAATGTTTCTCTCAAGTAACTGATAAATTAGATGAGAAAGTAACAAATTCCACAAAATAAAGTAGGTAAGTCTTAACAAAATTAAGAAAAACAATTACCTGGAAAAATACTGCACATGACAAAAATAAATTAGATTTAAAAAGTGACAGTGATATTCTGGTAACACATTTATCATATATCCTTGCTGGAAGAGATGAGAGGTAGGTTGTCTGCAAATGATACTGGGCAGAGGTCAGAAATAAAATATTGTTGAAGTTTTCAGTTTCAGAAATCCCATATAGACAAAATATTACTAAAAGGATTGAGGACTCTCAAAAGTAACATATAAAGAATTATAATTTTATCAGACAACCCTTAAAAACTAACCTTTGTGAATATACCATTAGATATGCTTAATTTTCATTCTGTTAAATAGGAATGGGGATTCAAATTTCATAATGTGATTTAAATTCTACCATTATTCATAACTAACTTAATCTTGTGCCTCTGGTAGCTGCCTCACACAAGCCAAAACTTGTTCCCATAAAACATGGGCTATTCTAAGACTATTGAACTTACTGTATTTAATTTTGATACAAGGCATTTAAAAATAACCTCCCACTAATTTTGCTGATTCACACTAGCAGCTTAGCATCAGCAGGTACCGGTGTTTTGGCAGCAATGCAAATTCATGCTAATTTTCTTTGAGATCTTTCCTAAAAAAAGCAGAAATGGAAGTCAATGCCAAAATGATTGTCACATAAGTGCAACACCTTACTCACCGTAAAAAAGATGATAAAGAGACTTATTAGCCCATCTCTGGAATTTTAAATAGTACTAAGAAAAGAAGGCTTTGTCAGTTTTTGTATTCAAACACACAGGCGAATTCAATGTAATCCTCTCCTGAACCACCAAAATCCTAGCACCAAAAACTGCTCCCCACAAAAAAACTCTGGAGCAGTTCAGAGTTTATGCTCCCATCAACAGCTTCCAACAGGACCCAGGGGCTCCTGGCTATGTGCTGCTGGGCAGCTCCATGGCTGCAACCCTGGACCACTGGCAGCTGCAGGTCACCCTGCAGGGACACCATTCACAGCCACTGCAGCGTGAGTCAGCTCAATTACCTTTTAGAGTCTGCCTCCATTTTCTTCCTTTCAATGCGCAAATACTTTGAGACATAAAGCAAGTCTGGCAACCAACTAAAATTAACTTCTCCAAACACATAATGAACTAAAATTATTCCACTCAATAGCTACTTCAACTATCATCGCAGCCTCTAAATACCTGAAGAACTGCGTTTATAGCATGACCCTAAATACCAGGCTACCTGAGATCTTAAGGAAAATTAATGCTTAGGCATTTATGGCACTCTGATAGTGCCTTGAAAAACCTGGTCTTGACATCTTGTCTCTTTTCCCTTTCCTTCATCTCAAATGATACATTTAGCTCAAGTACCTATGTCCTGACTTGATGAATTTTGATGAACTGCAGTTTTCAAGTAAATCAGCACAAAACCCATGCTTTTCAGGATTTTATTAGTGACTCTACAAGCTCACAGGGCAAGCTACTGGGTGTGATGTTAACTGGTTTTAGATCTGCTTTGACAAAGGAAATGGGACTATACACCACTTTGTCAAAGTATGGAGCTGTGCACAGTGATGACCAAAATTCCGAGATCTAAAAATTCTCCACAGCTAGTCCTAAACAGTAACTTTTGAATGGTAACTGTCAGAAGGGAAGTTGTTAAGGTTTCATGGAATAATGACAGCATCACAGAGGACAGACTTCTTAGGAAGCCTGAAGGAGGCAAGCCCACTGCTGCAGCTGATGCAGGTGGCTGCCAAGAGGAAGTAAAACAAGTCTCACGCTTTGACAAGATCCCTTCTGGCTGCAGGCAGGCTGGCAATAAAAAAGTTTTAGCCACAGGTAACGAAGGACTCACTTAAGTCTGCAGCCAGTGTCTGCACTGGCTAATGGGCAACAGGAGGCCTCCTGGTACTATTCATATAGGAAATACATATATATGTGATTGATAACCACAGTGCATAGCTTAAGCAGTACTTCTTAGAAGGTTGGGAGTGAACAGCTATTTAAATAAAACCAATTTTATCCAGACAAGGGCTTGAATATGCACCAATGCAACAGTTAAGTGTCCCCAGATGGAAACTGAGGGATAAAATACAAGTATACAAGACTTACTGAAGGGCCCTCAACGGCTTCACTCTCCCCCGCCCAAAAACATGGGTCTTTTGTGAAAGTACTTTATGCAGCTGAAACTTTCTTGTTAATTAAGCAAAGATTAGTAGGTACAGCTGCAATTTCAAATGAGCTCTTTCCAAGATTCTCCCCTTGTTCCGCCTCACTACCAGATGCACATTTCCTTTTCCAGCTTGTACATTGTTTGCATTTTTTTGTCCTTTTCATATTACTATAAGATGGAAGTTATCAGTACATGACAAAGAAAACAGAGGCACCACTGGAGTACCCCTTTAAAATCATGTCACCTGTTGTCATGGCAACCACTTAATTAGTTGTGTTACTCATTTTTCACTAGCACCTGGCAACATCACCTCTCCAAGATCTGTTATTATTAAGGAGTCTGCTAACTCAGCTGCTTTACAAGGCAGCAGAAAAGATCTCTGGCATTCCCATTCTGTATCTTATTTTTCAGCAATCATAAATCACTCATAAATTGCCCAACAGCTGAATACAATGTGCACAAATACCACTGTGACAACCCGTCCCCTTGAAAAGAACACAAAAAAAGGCTTGGGATCTAATCATGCTCATGCTCCCTGAAGTACCAGCAAATTCATTGCTATTCACTACACAGGGAGGGGGATCAGACCTTAAATCCTTTAAGTGAATACATACAAATACTTTCACATACAATCTCTTGCACGACTCTCCTTTGACATCATAGGTGTATGGCATGGGGACAGGATTGGCCCTATTTCCTCCAAGCTTCCTTTTGCAGAAAGATTCCTATATTTCACATTGCTGCTGTCCATATCCTCAAGCTCTTCTGAGAAGCACACAACCACATAGTAAGTTGGCACTGTAATTACCATAACTAATTAAACAGGCTTCAGTCAGCCAGCAGTCAGACCTGACAAAACCAAGAGCCTTCCTCAAGAGTAAACTGTCCCTATATCTGAGCTGCACAAAGACTTCAGACTCAAAGGGCTGAAAAAAAAATGTTTGTTCAATTACATTCCACAGGCAACCCCATCACCTTGGATGAATACTTCCCTTGGACAAATGATCACCTAGTTACCTAAATTCCATTTCTGAGTTTGGGACTATGCAGGATATCATACTTACAATCATCTCTTTAGTACCAAAGTCGACTATTTCAGTGGCTGAGTACCCAAATTTAATATTTGGGTGCTGTAACAGAAATTAAATATTCTGAATTCTTATTATAATGTGGCAACAAAAAAGCTTTCTCTCTGCCAAACAGCAGAGGGGATACAAAGGAGCCTCATGCAGAATTCAACATCAGAGAACAGCAGAAATAAACCAAAGTAATTCTCTGATCTGTACAGTGGGATTCTGGAGGGACAAACGCGCTTCTCACGAAATTTTAGACAAGAAGTTGGTCAAAACAGATAGCTCTATGCCTTGATATTGCCTTTATTCAAGCTTCAGGCTCCCTGAATGCTCTTTATATGCAGATTTTGGCAGTTTATTGTTTAAAGATTGAGCAGCAGTGAAAAACACATTCATTTCTGCTTGTCAGAGATGTTGATGTATTCCAGTCACATGCAATTAAGCTGGAATTCAACACAATGACAGATTAAACAGCAAAGTCTAGACAAACAAGGGGAAAAAAAATCAATCAAAAATACAATTCCCTGAGAAAAATTCCTAAACAATTCTACATTCTTTTTGCTGCAAAAGAGGTGCACAATTTACTATATGAAAGTATTTGTTTTATTTTAATTCATGCAGTGGTATTAGAATGGATTATCTAAAAGAGACAGGAAAAATACTAGTCATGCAGTAATATTTTTGCTACAGGACCAACACGACCAACATGGGATCTTTAAATTTTAAAGTAAAACATAGATATGTCAAAAATTGGATACATTGCATTTCTTAAAGATAAATTCTCTCTCTGCAAAGCAAAGCAACAAATGTCACTGAGAAGTTGAACTGGCTTAATGCCATTTAAAATGAAATGAAAGACAAGTATTCCAGGCCCCCGTTTACATACACATAAATAAGGGGCTATATGTCTTTACTTAAAAATCTTCATGCTGTGTATTGTTTTATTAGTTATGTTTGTTTTCAAACTACAGGAAGAATCGCAGAAGTATATAATTTTTTCTTAACTCTGGCAGTGCTTTATATATGGAGAGATACAGCAAAATCTGCTTTAACATATGCTGCAAGAAGAAAAAAATCGGTTACACAGACAGTTTTTACTTTATTCAAAACCATCACGTAAATGCTGTCATGCTAGCAAGGCATGAGGGTCTCTTTGTCAGCAATGCATAGCAACTGATCCCAGAAAGGTGATTTGGCTGCATGATAAAAATTTTCACAGCCCTTTTTCACCACACAAGAGATATGCTCCAGAAGCTGGAATTTTTAATACTCGTCAGTACTAGACTGTACTGTACAAGAGCACTCAACATGCACATAGTCACAATGGTTTCACCAATGACAGAAAATAACCTCTACTACTTTGAAAAGGTCATGTATGTTTCACATGAGAAACCTGATAATTCATCCATACTCATTCAGCAATGGTATCAAGATTAATGAGATCTTAGAAAACTTACCAAACACTTGATTCTCATGAAACCAGAACAAACCCAAAGTTTACACTTCACAGAACTGGTAAACAAATGTTTCACTTTATTGAATGAATCCTAAGAAAGAATGGGCTTGAAAAAAGGCATCAAAAGAGACTTGGTCTTATTAGTCCCATACATTTCTGATTTCCTCATACAAGCCAAAGAAAGCTCCTGTGAGTGAAGGCAGACTCACCATAACTCAGCTTCTCAAACCAAGAAAGATAACTAAGTCCAAGTCCTTCATGAAGAATCACAGGGTTTGAGCTGCACCTGTGCAGCAGTTGCAACATCAGTTCTGGCTCTGTCAAACTGCAAAGCTAACTTTTCCAGGTATTTTTTTATGTACTCTATCTACCACAACAGGATTCTGTCACTGGACTACTAGATTGGTGCTACATGAAGAAACTGTTCAGTCAAAAAGTGAGTTTCCTTAACTTTAACCTGGCCCTAAAACTAATGGGCCAGGCAATTTCAAAGTGTAATTTAGCAGTTCTACTCTTAAACTCACCTCGAACTTCAGGAGAGAATCGAGCTGAATGGCGAGATACAAAAAGTTTCAGTTCTTGATCCAAGTTGCATTCGACCAAGTTTGTGTCCCATGATCGGATTCCTAAAATTCAAAATACAAAGCACATCTAGCTTGACACATGAGCACTGGAAGTTTTAACAGAGTATTCTTCTATTTGCAGTCAAGCTGTTTGCATACTTCTAAATTCCAAGCCCAGCCTTGCTTCCTTCCAAGGCAAACAGCTCTTTTTTAAAATGCATTTGGAAGGATTCTGACAGGAACCAGAAGACAATCTGCCTTTCCAAAGGGTGACTGTTCTTTAAGGCCTCAGCTTTAGAACTGCATTAGAAGCTACTTCACAGTAAGTTACCAGTGTCCCTGACATGACTAAAATCTCAATACACAGGTTTACAAACACAGAAGACTGAATCACCCAGAGGACACTTCAGTCATATTGCCCTTTTGAGAAGAAAAAGGCAGCATTACCTAGCATGTTGCTAATTAATATTTAAATACAAAGTATTAAATAGCTGACTTCTCCATTCAGCATCTTTGAAGCATACCATATTTTAAATTAAAATTTAAGTGATCTTTTATTTATGAAGTGTCAGAACTCTAGTTTTGAGGTTTGAAAATGCTGGAGCTTTTTTAAAAAACCAAACAGCATATCTCTGTTTCCTACTGCTTTTCTCCCAGCTACTTAAAAAGGGAGACCCTTAACACTCACATGACCAAAAAATATATTATTCCAAAGTAGATTTTAAAGGACTGAAATTCAAGCAGGAGAAAAAAAGTCACTGCAGCCAAAAGACAAGTTTCTAGTTTTCTTCCATAAGATTTCGATGAATAATAATTTTGAAAAAGAAAAAAAAAGAGCATACACTTCAGATTTTTCTATCATTTTGTTCTGAAATGGTTCTGAAAAATCTTCTTGTTTTGAAATATTAAGCAGGCAGTAACACTACAAGTAAGGCAGTGGTAAATATAAAATGGATTGCTGGTGAGGAAGCATCTGGTAGCCCCTCCCCACATGACCAAGCCTTTGCATGGAATTATTGGGTTAGACCACTTTGGGGTTGGACAACAAGATGCCTAAAGAGGTGCATGTCCAACCCCTGAGAATGAGTCTAGAATTAACGCTGTTGGTAAATCTGTCAGGGTTTCAGGTTGTGGATGCCACTTCCCATGCTGTACGTATTCTCTGTTTCAAAGCAGCAGAAATGTCCAAACTTAGACTAGCAGAAGCCATGTTGCAGGGATGAAGCATGAGGAGAAAAGAGGAAACAGCAGAGAAACCAGATCTGCAGTGGCAGTCTCCCATTGCAGCTCTGAGTAGGTTCTCCATGCAAATATGAACATCTGCATTTCAAGAGCCTGAAGCCGCTGTAAGAAGAATGCATCCAGAGCTTTTCCTTGTCAGCATCCAAGTGAAGGTAGTAGCAAGCTTACTGTTACATGCTACCAACATGTTAAGTAGCTGCCATTCAAATATCTAAAAACTGAAAATACAGTATTGCCTGTGTGTTCCATAACCACTGGAGAAAAATAGCTGAGCTATAACAGCCACCTCCACTTCCGGACTGATGCATCATTGTTCAGAGATATAAGCAGCAAGACTCTTCTACAAGTGTTCTTACTTTGTTTTCTCAGAAAGCTCTTGGCCATATGGTACATTTCTGGGACAAGTTTTGGCAGGCAAATACATCTAAACAGGATTTAATATCTTCCAGGTGTTGGAATATTTGAAAGCAAGGACACCAAGATGATATAATACCATACACATAGAGCACATATGAAACCAATAACTATTAAACTGACATTGATCACAAAGCTTAAGCACAGTGAGTGAATGAGTGCTGAACTTCAAGAAGCTTGAAGAGGAACAGCTCCCTGGCCTATGACACCAAGCTCGGGCAGAGAAACTACAAAGCTTTCTGGAGGTCAGTTAAACAACCATGGACTATGGTTCATATGGTGGACTATGATTCACTAACGTTGCTAATGATAGGACTCATCCACCATCCCTAGCTGCTTTAGATGCAATCCTAATTTGCTGCAGGGATAAGATTCTGATTAGATGTAGTCAAGACTGTTCAATCATTGCCTGACTGAGTCAGGCAATGTCCAAAATCCAGGACTCAACACAAAATAAAAAGGAAATAAGCCAAGGAGAAGAAAGCCTACATGCCCCTATGCACACAGTGGTCCTAGAAGCTGAAGCTGGAATTTGGAGAGACTGCAGACTGTCCAAAATCTGAAACTGCGTGATTGAGCAGTTTGGATTCAAAAATTATGCATGTGTATTATAGAGTAGCAAAATGTATTAAATGAATGATATCACTAAATCAGGTTTTGGGCAGAAGAAAGGTAAATGTGGAACTAAAATCCAAGGTCAATCCAATGATGGATTAGCAGTGTGGACGTAACTGCTGTAAACATGGCTGAACTGGAGCTGCTTTTTTCTTTCTGCAGTCTTAGGAATGCAATGCCACTAGACACAGGACTAATCAGACAGCAGGCAGGGCACACCCAGCAGCATCTGCTAAATCGGTGGAAAAATCTTGGAAGCTTTCTCTTCACTCCTCTCTTCTCTTCTGGTGGACAGTGGGTTGGAGGGTTGCCCCCTCAGCAAAGTCACATCCAAAATGTAATTACTGGAAATGCGTCTTGCCACACCATTCCCTCCCCACAGTATATTAAGAAATGACTCTGCACTCCGCCAGGTTGCGTAGCATCACGCCACTGATGTGTTATCAGCAGATGTTTTCTTTGACACGTTGCTCTGCAGTTTGGCGCATGAATCCACAGTTTTCAGTGATGGTACTCAAGAAATGTACCAGAGAAGACAGTGAGTTATCAAGAACCAAAATGCTTTTAAATCTCTATTGAGAATATAGGCAGCATGAAGTGTTTTTTTCCAGACTACAGCAGACTATCCAAAGACAAAAGTATTACCTGAGCCCATAATTGCCTCACTTAGATAGAGCAAGACTCCCACTGTATTCATCCAGAACAATGAACCCCAACATTTCAAGGACTTTTCTTAGCAGGCAAATCTCAATCAGATGGTCTGATACTAGAAGCAGCAAGGTGACTGCTAATCCAAAATGATCTATTGAAAGGCCAAAACACTCCCTCTGAACACCTAAACCTGTAAGTGGGTGTTATGCTTAGTGGCAGGAGATAGCAGCAACTGAGCTATGCTGCAGCAACTGTACAATAGGAGATTCAAGAAGATACTGAAGAGCTCTTCTTCAGAGGAAGGGTACTAGCTCTCTTGAGGGAAGAAATTTTACCAATTTGCTTTATAATCTTTGACAATTTAATTAAAAAGCAGCCAGTTCTCTTCTAAGACAACTGAAAATTAGATAGAGTTAAGGAAGTGCAATGCTGAAGTAGCTCTGAATGACAAAGCACCTGCCTCAGTCGCTCTCCCCAAGAGACAATGGTAGCAATAAAGATTAACAGGTTATGATGAAACTGGTTAGCTGAGATGAGGATGCATTTTACCTCAAACAGTAATGAAAAAGAATTCAGAGAAACAGCCAACTGAAGCAACAATGGTTGAGAAAGCAACAATAGACACAGATGAAGTCCTAGCTGGACTGCTGAACCACACCTACATGACAAGGCTGCTACCAATTCCCCGTTCTGGGATCTCCTCTCCACTCTTAACAATGGCAGTCCCTGAAATCTTTGTTTTCACCAGCCCAGAACAAAAACTACATGGTATAAAATCAGGTATCAGCTAAGCTTAAAGTAATTGTTAGGTCCGGCAATAATTTTCTTTGTGCTTTATTCCACTAATACTGCAACAGCTTGTTGTTTTTGTGGGTTTTTTTCCCCTCTCTGCATATACACTGCAATCTATTGTATCAGAAAGCACAATAAAAACTTATAAAACTGTTATTTCACTTGCAGTACTACTCTGCATCGCCGTCTTAAGAAAAGGACAAATAAATGCCGAGTCAGAGAAGCCCGCAGTCGGACAATAACGAGGCTGAGCACTCGGGTAACAGCCTTGTTACTCATATGGGTTTTCTTTATTGGAATATATATATATGAGTATATAGAACTTGGGTCCTGAAAAATGCTCAGACGACAGAAAAGTCCCAGCGCCCAAAGTTAGACACAAAGGCGCGGCTGCGCTCCCGCCCGCGCAGCCTCTGCCGCCGAGAGGGAAAACGCCCCGAATCCCGCCGGCTTGGCGTGGCAGTGGGGGACGGGGGACTGCGGGCGCCAGCCGCCCCAGCCCAGCCCAGCCCAGCCCATCCACCCCATCCCCGCCGCCCTTTGTCCGCCCCGGGCTGCCATCGGGACCGCAGTGCGGACCGTGCCACGCCCACCCGCCGGTGTCTCCGGGCAGACGGGCTCGGCGGCGGGCGCTGCGCTCCCGACCCGGCCCCTCCGCCCAGCGATGGCGGGGAGGGGGCTCGCTGCGGCTCTCCGCAGCCCCGCTCCGCAGCGCTCGCACCCCGCGGGGGAAGGTGAGTGGGTGGGCGACTGCGGCGGGACCCCCCGGGGAATAAAGAGCCGAAGACCGCGGCTCGGCGGGATGGGTGTCAGGGGGCAGCCCCGGCTCCCGGCCGCGCCCAGGGAGG